>CM067898.1:9744824-9759824 GCA_034621355.1 Mycalesis mineus | reverse complement strand
AGAAAAAGGACTCCATTAGTTAAGAACAAATCACGAGACAGGACTCAGGTCGTAGTTTAATTTTTATTTTGAGACAGGACTCCTTTTCGAGATAGGACTCTTTTCTTTATATTGTGCATGTGCTTAATTTGTGCCTCATTTGTTATTTGTATTTTGACAATTTATTAGTGTTTATGTCTAGATTTAGGACTTAGGCTAGGTTATTTTTAAACTTTTCACCGACCACGTGCTTTATAGGTTAACTAACCTATAAACCACGTGCGTGGTTAGTGACAGTTGTCACTGACAGCTGTCGCTGACAGCTGCCAACCGCTGACGGCTGTCACTGTCAACGCCGGGGACACAAGTGTTACCACAGACTAATAGTGCCTACACACTCCCCGACCACAGTCATAGCGACTCGGATTGAGCCGGACCAATTTAGGTCTGGTCCGTATTAAGAACCCAGTTCTATACACGAAGTGTCCTTCACTATTACACGAAGTGTTTCTTAAATTTACAAAGTAGGCAGGCCAGAACATGGACTCCGAGGAGGCGGCTGATGCCGCAGCCGTGTAGTCTCGGACCGTGCGCGTCTCAGTCTGCGATGAGTCATTTTCGGGCACTCGCAGGACCCGTCTTGAAACACGGACCAAGGAGTCTAGCATGTGTGCGAGTCATTGAGTTGTCATTGTCGCAAAACTGAAAGGCGCAACGAAAGTGAACGTAGGGAGGATGGAGCGCCGGTCCCGATCGGCCTCCCGCACTCCCGAGGCGTCTCGTTTCCAATCCGTGAATGCAGGCGCGCTCCGAGCACAGATGCTGGGACCCGAAAGATGGTGAACTATGCCTGGTCAGGTCGAAGTCAGGGGAAACCCTGATGGAGGACCGTAGCGATTCTGACGTGCAAATCGATCGTCGGAACTGGGTATAGGGGCGAAAGACTAATCGAACCATCTAGTAGCTGGTTCCGTCCGAAGTTTCCCTCAGGATAGCTGGCGTCGACAGCGACAGTCCCATCCGGTAAAGCGAATGATTAGAGGCATTGGGGCCGAAACGACCTCAACCTATTCTCAAACTTTAAATGGGTGAGAACTCCGGCTTACTCGAACGATGAAGCCGGAGATCTGATGACGGTGCCAAGTGGGCCAATTTTGGTAAGCAGAACTGGCGCTGTGGGATGAACCAAACGTAGTGTTAAGGCGCCCAAAAAACGCTCATGGGACACCATGAAAGGCGTTGGTCGCTCATGACAGCAGGACGGTGGCCATGGAAGTCGGAATCCGCTAAGGAGTGTGCAACGACTCACCTGCCGAAGCAACCAGCCCTGAAAATGGATGGCGCTGAAGCGTTTTGCCTATACAGTACCGTTACGGGCAAGTGAGACGTGTTGTGTGCGCGTCATTATGCCGTAACGAGTAGGACGTGCGCGGCGGAGAGCGCAGAAGGGTCTGGGCGCGAGCCCGCCTGGAGCCTCCGTCGGTGCAGATCTTGGTGGTAGTAGCAAATACTCCAGCGAGGCCCTGGAGGACTGACGTGGAGAAGGGTTTCGCGTGAACAGTAGTTGCTCGCGAGTCAGTCGATCCTAAGCTCAAGGAGAGATCTTATGTCGATGCGGCGTGTTTTCTTTTGTGTTTTATAATAAATGATAAACAACGCCCTTTGAGCGAAAGGGAATCCGGTTCCTATTCCGGAACCCGGCAGCGGAACCGTTTCAATAATCGTTCCCTCGTTTCAAAGCGAGTGTTCGACGGGGTAACCCAAAGTGGCCTGAAGACGCCGCCGAGGGGTCCGGGAAGAGTTTTCTTTTCTGCCTGAGCGTTCGAGTTCCATGGAATCCTATAGAAGGGAGATATGGTTCGGAACGCGAAGAGCACCGCATTTGCGGCGGTGTCCGGATACTCTCTGCGGACCTTGAAAATTCAGGTGAGGGATGTACGTGGACATGTCGCGCCGGTTCGTACCCATATCCGCAGCAGGTCTCCAAGGTGAAGAGCCTCTAGTCGATAGAATAATGTAGGTAAGGGAAGTCGGCAAATTGGATCCGTAACTTCGGAATAAGGATTGGCTCTGAGGACCGGGGCGCGTCGGGTTTGGACGGGAAGCGGATGCGGCCGGTGCCGGGCCTGGTCGATGCTCGTGCGTTCCTTTCGGGGGGCGCGCGGGCGGAATCCGGACCCGCGTTCCGGCCTTCCGCGGATCTTCCTAGCCGTAAGGCCGCGTCGGTTTCGTCTCGTGCGCGATCGGCGCGGTTCTGTACGACCGCCGTTCAACGGTCAGCTCAGAACTGGCACGGACAAGGGGAATCCGACTGTCTAATTAAAACAAAGCATTGCGATGGCCCTCGCGGGTGTTGACGCAATGTGATTTCTGCCCAGTGCTCTGAATGTCAACGTGAAGAGATTCAAGCAAGCGCGGGTAAACGGCGGGAGTAACTATGACTCTCTTAAGGTAGCCAAATGCCTCGTCATCTAATTAGTGACGCGCATGAATGGATTAACGAGATGCCCGCCGTCCCCCGCGGTGAGCGGACGTGTCGTGCGAGCTACGCATATTTTTTGTGTGAAAATTTTTAATTCTCCGTTTGTATATTTATATACATTCATATTTCTTATTGTGCCAGTGGTGTGTTGTGTGCATCCCGTGAAATTTGTGTGTTTTTGCGGGATCCCATCCCCAGGACGCGAGACAGGACTCCATTAATTAAGGTTTGAGACAGGACTCCAAAAACGTATGTATTTTAATTAAATTACTAAGAGAGAGGACTCAACCGAGACAGGACTCATTTGTGATCGTCTATTTATTTATGATTTGTGTTCTAAGTTAAGATAACAATTAAATATATAATATAGTTTAGGTTATTTTTAAAATTCTTACCGAGCACGTGGTTTATAGGTTACCTAACCTATAAACCACGTGCGTTGATAGTGACAGTTGTCACTGTCAGCTGTCACCTGCTGACAGTTGTCACTGTCAACGTCAGAGACACAGTGCCACAGACTGATAGTGCGTGTACACTCCCCGACCAGTCATAACGACTCGGTCCGAGCCGGACCAATTTTGGTCTGGTACCAACTAACATACCAAATCCATTACACGAAGAGACTTTCTTAAAACACGAAGTGGTATTTGTGATTGTGAACAGTAGGCAGGCCACAATATGGACTCCGAGGAGGCGGCTGATGCCGCCTCCCCCTTTGCGCCCAGAGCCTCGCTGGCGAGGACTCCCCCTGGGGGGTTCGCTGCCGCGAGGAGCGGCGAGGCGGAGGAGGCTTTCACTCCTACCGTCCCGCCACGACGACGGAGCCCACTAACGACGACTACGGCAGCGACAACGGCAAGGCTGGGGGGTGTTAAGCGCCCCCTCACCTCACCGGAGGAGCGCGGGCGGGACCCGGAGCCGGTGCGTATGTGCCGTCCGGCGCGTGCCACCACCCCCCCCCGCCCATCCACGGCGCCAGCAACCCTAAAGACCCAGCCCCCGCCCCTGTCGGGAATTCTGACCGCGCGCCCGGACGCGCCCCAGGATCCGCGACCTAAGTCTCCGAATGCTGCGGCGCCTCCCCAAGACTCAGACTCGCTGGTGACAGCCAGCAAGCAGGAGCTCCTGGACCGCGTGCATCGCCAGCTAGGACGAGTCACGGCGGCTGTGACCAGCCAAACATCGCGTCTGAACAAGGAAGCGACTAATGCCATCGCTGTGTGCACGCAGGACGTGCTCGCAGTGGTGGCGGCGCTTGCGCTACGGATGGGAGACTTGGAGTCGCAACTGCTGGAGGCAAAAATACGCGAGTGCAGATACAAAGAGGAAGCTGCTGCAACGGCGCAAGCTGTTGCAGCACCCGCAGCAACGGTGCCAACGTACTCGTCGGCTCTCCGACTAGGCAAGAGGTGTGAGCCGGTACCCATACAGTCGGGTGGTCCGGTCCTGGCCTTTTACCCAGCCCCGGATCAAGCTGGCAACATCAAGACTGCCGAGGACACAAAAAAGGAGCTAAAGCGGGCTATAAATCCAGGGACCATCCAAATACAGGTTGAAAAAGTTCGCAAGATTGGCAACGCGGGTGTGGTTGTACAGACCACATCCTCATCGGCGGCAGAGAAGCTGCGGAGCGTTGTCCCCCCGACCCTCAGAGTGGCTGAGCCACAGAAAAGGTCGCCGAGGCTATGTCTAAGGAATGTCGACGGAGACCCCGAGGCGAAGGACATACTAATGGCCATCTATGATCAAAACCTGCGGTCGTGCAACTCATGGACCCAAGAGCGAGTGTTAAAAGAAGGTAACATTTTTAAGCGCCGCGGTCGGAGACCAGACACAGTGACAGTTATTATAGAATGCTCTCCGGCGCTAAGGGACGCCCTCATCACGAAGAAGCACCTGTACATCGGGTGGCAGTCGCTGGAGGTACTGGACTACGTGCAAGTGACCTGTTGCTCCAAGTGCCAGCAATACGGCCACCCCGAAAGGTACTGCAGGGCAGCCACAATGACTTGTGGTAAGTGCGGAGCCTCCGGCCACAAGAAGACGGAGTGCCAAGAGGAACGAGCGAGATGCGCCACTTGCTTTAAGTTTGGTCGCGCCGACGCCGCATCACACCCGACGGCATCCAGCTCATGCCCAGCGCGCCGCTACGCGGAGGAACGGGCCGTTGCTTCGACCAACTATGGCCCGTAACATTAGGATAGGCCAAATAAATCTGGGTGGCTCAGCACTAGCCACCCAGGAGCTTCCGGCCCTAGCTAGAGAGCTGCGCCTGGACGTTGTTCTTGTGCAAGAACAATACTCTCAGGTGCAGCCAGGGCCGGGAATGAGCATCATCCAGTTCGGCGGCTCCCCGAAGGCGGGGATAGCGATCTTTAGTCGAGACGCCGGAGTCGCAGCACTGCCCCATCTATCCAACAGTCACTGTGTGACTGCTGCCGTCAGGACCGGGGACTGGGAGTGTGTGGTTGTTTCCGCATACTTCCAGTACTCAGACCGGATTGACCAGCATCTCGCGCACTTGGACATGGTCCAGGATCGTCTGAACACAACAGGAGACGGCCGCAGGCTGGTCATAGGTGCTGACGTGAACGCCCACTCGCCGTTATGGCACAGCGCGAGAAGGCACTACGTCGGAAGGGGCGCCGAAGCTGAGCACAGAAGGAAGAGCGTGGAAGAGTTCATAGTTTCCCGCGATCTGACTATCCAAAACGTTGCTGGGGAACCCTTCACGTTTAGCGGTCCAAACGGAGAGTCCAATATAGATATCACCCTCTCCAGCAGGGGTACGTTGATTAGTGGCTGGCGCGTTCACGACAGCATCTCCTCGAGCGACCACAGACTTATCACATATACGCTGGAACCATTGCGCTCAAGAGCTGTAGAGTGCGTTGAGCCGGTGGTGAGCGAGCCGCCGAGGTTTCGGGTAAGTGGGGTTGACTGGGTCCGTTTTCGAGCGACGGTGGGTGCCCGTTTGGGGTACCTTCCGTCCAACAAACCAGCGTCGGTCCAAGCTAGCGCCTTCACCGACATCGTGTCGCGGACTGCGCACGAATGTCTCGGTGTTAAGGGAAGTCGTGGGTCCTCAGGCTACGAATGGTGGTCATCGGGGCTAGACAGGCAAAGGAGACGAGTCGCCAAGTTTCGCAGGAAGTGGCAGGGAATGCGTAAGAACGGTGAGAGTGATAGTCTAACGAGGGCACATGTGGAGTTCCTTGCAGAACGGCGCAAGTACCGGCAGCTGATGGTGGAGGAGCAGAATGCGTATCACATGCGTGCGGCGGAGTCTGGCAACGCCGACCCGTACGGCCAAGCCTATAGGGTCGCCAGCGGCAGATTTCGGCCGCCTTCAAATGTCGTCAATGGGGTCCAATACGCCGAAGGTTTCCCGGGGGGGGTAGACGAGGCTGCGGACAGCCTGCTCCGTGCCCTTTGTCCGGATGACGACCTGTCTCTGGACACGGAGTACCACAGGCAAGTCCGGGTTGTAGCCTCGCTTATCCCTTCTGGAACGTCTGCTTCTCCTCCGCCTATCGAGGGACTGGGAGGTATCATCAAGTCACTGCCTAATACCGCGCCCGGGATCGACGGGATCACGGCGAAGATAGTGAAGCATGTATGGAGTGCGGCATCCGTTGAATTTCATCGGGTGTTCGCCGCGTGTGTTGTGGAAGGGGTCTTCCCCGATGTATGGAAGGATGGCAGGCTTGTCGTTCTCCCGAAAGGGAACGATAGGCCTCTCACTGACCCAAAGGCCTATCGTCCAATTACGCTCCTACCAGTGTTTGGGAAAATTTTAGAGCGTGTACTCCTATTGTGCGCGCCCCAGATCACAAGTGGGATCTCGGACTTGCAGCACGGATTCTCTCGGGGTAAGTCGACTGTTACGGCACTGCAAGCGGTACTCAGCATCGCAAAAACGACCGAACGGAAGTATTTACAGGTGATATTCCTGGACATTTCGGGCGCCTTCGATAACGCCTGGTGGCCAATGATCCTTCTCAAATCGAAGAGGGGAGGCTGCCCCCCCAACGTGTACCGCATGCTGGCGCACTATTTTGTGAACCGGCGTGTAGGTCTATACGTCGGGGACCGCGTTCGATGGAAAACTTCCACTATGGGGTGCCCGCAAGGATCTGTGCTGGGTCCCACATTATGGAACGTCCTTCTCGACGACTTGCTTCGGTTGCCGCTACCGGGGGGTGTCAGGGTTATAGCGTACGCGGACGATGTCACGGTGACGATTGAAGCTGACTCCCGTAGGGCGATCGAGGTCGCAGCGGCCGAATCGATCCGTCAGATTGAGGACTGGGGTCACCGCAACCGGCTCAGTTTCGCCCCTAGCAAGTCGCAAACTATGACGCTCAAGGGGAAGCTCGGGAAGCGGCCCCCGGTCATCAAACTCGGGGGTAGCTCGATCAGATCTGTTTCGGAGGCCGTCGTGCTTGGCGTGACGATCGACTCAAGTCTCTCCTTCGCGCAGCACGCGTCGTCGATTGGGGAACGCGCGGCGCGATGTTTCGGGAAGATGTCACGTGTGTCGACGTCTTCCTGGGGCATCCGTTACCCGGCGCTGCGAATACTGTACTACAGTACGTTCGTTGCCACGTTGACGTACGCTGCGGCGTGTTGGGCGGGAAGGGCGGAGCTGCATGTTGTGCGGTCGACGCTCATTAGGAAGCAGAGGTCATCTCTCATCCTCTTGACCAAGGCGTACCGCTCGGCGAGCTCCGCCGCCCTGGCGGTGCTGGCCGGGGTGCTGCCTGCGGACCTTGAGGTTATTCGCGCTGCAAGGATCGATGAGGCGCGCCAGTCCGCGCCCAAACCGGAGTTGAGCAGACGCAAGCGAGAGATTGGGGCAGGAGTGACTGACATGTGGCAGGAACGGTGGTCCTCGGAGGTCTGGGGTGACGAGTTGCGGTGCTTCTTTCCGGACGTCCGGGGCAGAGTCAGGGCATCCTGGGTCGCTCCGGACTATGAGACTTCGCAGATCCTCATCGGGCACGGTTGTTTCCGGGCGCGTCTGCATGGGATGACGTTATGTGAGAGTCCTGTGTGCGACTGTGGCCAGAGTGACGAGGACAGACACCACGCTTTGTGGGAATGTCCTCTGTACGAGGACCTACGGCTGCGGATGTTGGACGGAATCGTTCGTTCGGAGGCGGGACCGGTGTACTACGCGGACCTCGTCTCGTCGGAGGTAAACTTCCATCGGCTGCGGGAATTCGCGCACGCGTGGCACAAGAGGCGGAGTAGCTCGGAGCGCAATGGAACCAGTGACGGAGCCGCGGGGGAAGAAGGTGTCTCCACGTCGGAGTGATGTGCATGCCTCAGAAGGGGGAGAGTGTACCATAGGGACAAGGATGAGAAGATAAAAACTTGTACGGGAGTCAAGAAGGCGGCCCGGTGATGAAACGCGGAAGAAGTGCGGATTCCGGGTTGCCCTCCTGACGATTCGGCCCAAATAACCGCGAGGTTGGTGGGGCCATGGGAGGTGGTGGGTTGTCCCTATCTACTATCTAGCGAAACCACAGCCAAGGGAACGGGCTTGGGAGAATCAGCGGGGAAAGAAGACCCTGTTGAGCTTGACTCTAGTCTGGCATTGTAAGGAGACATGAGAGGTGTAGCATAAGTGGGAGATCGTTCGCGGTCGTCGCTGAAAAACCACTACTTTCATTGTTTCATTACTTACTCGGTTGGGCGGAAGCGGTGCGCGGCCGATTATATCGGCGGGCGTACGGTGTTTCGTTCCAAGCGTGCAGAGTGGCGGCGCGGCGGCAACGCTCGTCGCCTAACAACTCCCGCGTGATCCGGTTCGAGGACACCGCCAGGCTGGGAGTTTGACTGGGGCGGTACATCTGTCAAAGAATAACGCAGGTGTCCTAAGGCCAGCTCAGCGAGGACAGAAACCTCGCGTGGAGCAAAAGGGCAAAAGCTGGCTTGATCCAGATGTTCAGTACGCATAGGGACTGCGAAAGCACGGCCTATCGATCCTTTAGTATAAAGAGTTTTTAGCAAGAGGTGCCAGAAAAGTTACCACAGGGATAACTGGCTTGTGGCGGCCAAGCGTTCATAGCGACGTTGCTTTTTGATCCTTCGATGTCGGCTCTTCCTATCATTGCGAAGCAAAATTCGCCAAGCGTTGGATTGTTCACCCATCAAAAGGGAACGTGAGCTGGGTTTAGACCGTCGTGAGACAGGTTAGTTTTACCCTACTGATGGCTGCGTCGTTGCGATAGTAATACTGCTCAGTACGAGAGGAACCGCAGTTTCGGACATTTGGTTCATGCACTCGGCCGAGCGGCCGGTGGTGCGAAGCTACCATCCGCGGGATTATGCCTGAACGCCTCTAAGGCCGAAGCCAGCCTAGCCGAATCCGGCAAGGATATGCTCACTGTGGAGCCCCGAGAGTCGGGAGGCTCTAAACAATGTGACTTTACTAGTCGCTCTTTATTCGTAAGGTGCGACGTCGAAGCCCATTTGGAACGCGACGATCGGTGCGAGCGGTCTTAACACGTGCACCACGGCGTCGAAGTTTCGAATTCACCTCAGTTCGATGTCGGGGCTCGGAATAGTCTGTAGACGACTTACGTTCCTGGCGGGGTGTTGTGCTCGGTAGAGCAGCGTCGTGCTGCGATCTGTTGAGACTCAGCCCTACGCCAGGTGATTCGTCCGAGGACGCGTCCGTGCCGCACATTGATTGCATTGCCCCGCCGGCGATGTTCTCGCGTGCGTTTATCATTTCAATACACGAAGAGTGAGCGGCGCTGTCCTTTCGTTTGTGTTCCGTTGTTCATTTCAATCAATACACGAAGAGAGAGGGGGCACCTGGTTGGCCGTTGTTGTGCGGTTATATGCGCGGAGGCGATACACGAAGTTGGTTGCGGCGCTGTCTGCGCGCTAACCCAATACACGAAATTGGGGAAGGAAATGTCTACTAAAATTACATTTTTTTTTTTTTTTTTTTTCAGTTTGTTAAAACAGGTCTAGTCTAAAGGAAGAAGAACATTAAAAGAAAGAAAATTATTATTATTTTTTTATATAAAAACAAAAATAATTTCTTGTTAAAAATGTTTTTTTTTTTTTTTAATTTATACTTTTTCAGTGATTTATCAAAAGTACCCCAATATTCACTAGCTAGTTGTAACATTCCAACATGACTTGGAACTAACCTTACAAACTTCTCATTGAGACATACTAATCGAGCCCGATCACAAGGTAGCTACTGTAAACCGTTAAAGAGCTCCCTCGGGTGTCCTTCGTCTTCATCTGCAGGCCTTCAATGACAGTCACAGTCCATCTAAATGTAAATTTCTCATCGAGACAAATTAATCGAGCCCAAACACAAGGTAGCTACTGTAAGCCGTTACGGAGCTCCCTTAACTGTACTTTGTCTTCATCACCAGACCCTCAATGACAGTCGCAGCCCATCTAAATGTAAAGTTCTTAACTGGAAGACAAATTAATCGAGCCCAAACGCTAGGTAAATGCAGTAAATCGTCGAGGAGTTCTCTTATATGTATTATGATCGGCTTCATGATCAGATCGACTCCAGACCTTCATTCGTCAAATTTTAGTGCTTTTAAATACTTTCCATTTACTGTCTACTTTCCAACAAAAAAAGAATTATCAAAATCGAACTGAAAAGGGAAAAAACTCTAGGATCCATTATTAAATTCTATATACCTACCTACTTTTTAACAAAAAATTTTAACCGTCATAAATATTATAAAGGCACGCGCACACATCTGGCAGTGGACAGTGCACTTCTGACGTTTGTATCTGGGGTCACGTGTATTGTGATGTTATTAAGTGAAAGAAAGAAAGAAAAAAAGAAAACATTTATTCCCATTTGTAATTGACGATTCGATTTAAATAAATAAATAAATAAATAAATAAATAAATAACGGTCGGCTGTTTATGGTCTATCGGGTCTAGATATTGTTTATTTTTAGTTAGGTTTATGTTAATGTTATGTCAGTGTCGGTTGTCAAATTGCCGGGGCGCGTACTCTGCCTACTACTAGTTATTTATTTATTTATTTATTATCTTTTTTGTGATAATTAATACTTGGTGGTTTCAAGTTTTCCAGGATTATTATGGCTTTACGCGCCATTTATAACAATAATTATAGAATAGTCTGTGATCTCGTTCTCTTGTCAATTTGTTTAACGCGATTCTACCTAACCTAACCTAGGTGATTTCTTCACAAAACGACTTCACCTACCTGGCTTACCGGATTGAAAACAAAATGCCCCAAAGATCACAATTGAAATGTTACTTTTGGATGTGTTGTGTTGTGTTGATCGTAAGTTTGTTTGTACCTACTCAATAAAGCGGTCTATGAAAGAGTTGCAATTTCAAGCCTCGTGAGCCAATATAATAATAATAATCAATATAATTAATTCTTCACATTTTCAGGTCCATTACATACATTTTCAATTGAAAAAAATTTTCAATTGAAAAATACTTATTTCTCACCAGAAATGCAGTGCCCACATTGTATTTATTAAGTGAATCGAAAAATACTATAGCTACAGTAGACTTATAAACTTATATATAATTTAAATTAAAGATAAAAAGTACGTGCCTACATACAAAAACTAAATTAGTTTTAATTTGTATGTAGGTACTGTAGTTATGTTATGTTTTTAACCATGGGAATAAAATATGACAGATCAATAAAGTAAATAAAGATAATATAGATATTGATCAGGTTGAATAAAACCAACCTTCGGGCTTCATCGACTTGAACTTTTGCTCATTAAAACATATTATTATTATTATTTTATTTTAATAATTTTTTGGCCTGCTTCCTGTTGTCTACAGTGTAATGCGACCCATAGCTAAGAGCTAAGCAAGTGAGCTATAGAGGCTATATCTATATCTAGATATCCTATTATATCCTATTTTATTTTTGTAGGCTGTTAGTATAGTTTCTGGATTTGAATGATTCTAATACAATTTGCGCTTTGTCATTTAGAGAGTCAGAAGGTATTCATTTCACTTATAAAATATATGTAGATTCTATAAATGAGGTCGGTCAAATGTGACTTGAAAGTGTTCATTGTTGCTTGTTGGTGCTGAAGAGAATCTCTCCGCGAAAAAATACTTCATTTTTTAGAAAAAAAAAAATAATAATTGCAAAATACCCTTATTCACTCATTATGTACTAAGTACTACTATTCATTTTGTTACTGCTTAAGTTTCAGTCCTTATTATT
Source organism: Mycalesis mineus (assembly GCA_034621355.1). NCBI lineage: Eukaryota > Metazoa > Arthropoda > Insecta > Lepidoptera > Nymphalidae > Mycalesis > Mycalesis mineus. The sequence continues at coordinate 9,748,140 of CM067898.1, read as the reverse complement.
GAGCTTAAAACTAAACACAGTCACAAGTCCAACACCTACCTAATTACAAGGATACTGTTTATAAAGAATATCCTTCCTTGTATATACTTGATATAAAGACAAATTAAAATATAAGCCTAATTATCAACACATATATATAAATAAATAAGTTTAATTATATATGATTTATAGTAGTTTAGCTGTAGATAGGGCTATGGAGGCATTTATAAACACCACAAGTGACTATCAAGTCATAACATGTATAAAAGTTACCTTATGAGACCTCCTTTGCAAAGATAGTGAATCTAACTAACTATTATCAATGTATACTTGAAAAATTAAAGATTTTATTAGTATTGAGTTCTAATTTCCTTGCACATAATATATCTTCAAAGTTCTTAAAATATAAATGGTGTTTTTATTACTTTTCAGTTTCTAAAAAGGAGCGGAAGCAGAAAAATCGAGCTTAGTATTGAGTGGAGCCTCGCTGGGTCGCTGGTCACATCACATAAATCGAGAGGTGAACACATTAAATTTTTAAACCCTAACCCAATAACAAAATTTCACAGCCGCCCAGGCGGCATACCTATGGTGGTCTGATCATTTCTTTGGCCTGTGCCCGGGCACTGCTGGCGCGCGCCAAACTAGTTACAGCGCCTTATTTAATTAATTTTTGTATTTCAGATCTCGTGAAGAAAATTGAGTTGCTCAAACAAACTTATGTAAAACAAATGTAAATCGCAAACACGGGAGATGAGAACGAGAAGAGAGAATTTCAAAATCAAAAGTAAACCTATGAAAATTTTCAAGACAATCAAAGCAATTGAAACATGGTACGAAAATATTCATTAAAAGAAAAAATACTTAGTTTGACGATCTTAAAACAAAGGGCTATAATTTTCTCAAAAATCTTTTTGCCCTGCCATCTAAGAGAACCTCACAAAAACTTTTAAAGCTATGCAGTCATGAGGCCTGCAATAAATTCACACATTACACTCACACTTGGAGAGAAATCTATAAGAAAACTACCTACCTCTACAGTCTTATCTTTGATGAAGTTGCATTGGCACCGGGTCTGTATATTTCAATCAATAATTCTTCTAATTCTAGCAGATTATTACCATTAGTGATAAAAAACAATAAAAGGAAAATCCACGGCCAAACGGCCAAGTTTATTTTACATTTTGCCAAAGTGCAACTCAAAAGGAAGATTTAAAAATTCTTATTAAAGATTCAGTCCGTCCGAGCAGTGGCTCCCGCTGGTTTAAATATAATCTGCACAGTGCGTGACCAATCAATGTTTCTCTGTTATTAGAGAGTAGTAAAAAATTATAATATTGTTGTTTCATTTTACAGAACATACAGAACTCTTCCTGAAGAATGTAATGACACAGCATAACATTTCTACGCATAACGGCCACCAGCTACGCTTTTTGACTCATTCAACGGCCAAAAAGTTTTGGTGTTGCCTTAAATGTGGGTCCCGTCCCCATTTCAAATCGTGGGAGCAGCAGGTCTTGACCATTTTAAGATAAATGGGATTTGAAATAAAGACGGTACTACCATATTTCAAAAAGTCCCTTCCATTAAAAAGCTCATGGTATTACAAGCCTGCTCCCAAGAAAGAAATTTAAATCAAGACCCCCTTGAAAACTTTTTCAGTAAAATTCGAAGTAAGTAATGGTGTATGAAACACAAACCCAACTTGTGACCAATTTGTAAATGCTTACAAAACACTCCTTATAATTACAGTTAAACAGTTTTGCAACGCACCCCATTCTTCTGGAAACGCCAATTGTGAGGACGACAATAATGTTTCATTACAATCAACGGAGCAATTCTTAGAGAAAAAATACTTGCGCCGCCTGCTTGCGGTATTGAAAATAATGAAATGAAAATGTGCAATATATAAATGTTTTATTGGAAGCATTAGAGACTCCTACACATTGGAAGAAGAACAGTTTTCAAAAAATGTCCCGTGTGCACTGCACCGAGTTATTGATATCAAAAGAGAAACCAGATACGCCGTTATCTACCTACATACGAGAGTACGATTATACAAAAAATATCTTCAACTTACTTACCCAGTCGGTGCATGTGATGCAGGAGTCACCAGATTCTCGACTGTGACTGTTAGTTATCCAATGAAATACAATTTCACATTGAAATGTGTTGTGACTTTTTCAATTCAAAACTCAAACAAGTATTTATTATTGCTCTGCCAATAAAACTCATTATCAACAGTTGGTGTATGGGGATTAATAAAATATCAAGGGGTAGGATTTCAAAGTTTTATGAAAATGATATAGGTAATTAAAAAGCGGGCATACGATCATTATTAAATAAAAATAAATCTTTAGTGTTTTATTTTATAAAAAATAAGATATCCTACTACCTTATAATCAATATATAAAGCGCCATCTTTTGGCGTTTTCTAGTATTGTGTAGTAGAAATATTTAACGCCATAGGTACTAAAGATCTACATTTTTGTTAAACATTGTACGATATTACAGTACATTGTTAACATATGTATAGCTTGTATTAAATAGTCTATTTCACTTTTTTTGAGTCTAGCTTTCATAATAGACAAAATAATTTACAAACATTTTCGCACTATTATATAAATATGGTCTGCCATGCCAGATAAATTGACAGGAAAGATCAGAGATCGAATTCTCAAAGAATATCAGTAACAAAATGTTGACCCCTATCCAGTACGTATAACATAACACGGAGGAGATCAACTTAATTTGGACGAAATAGCGGCAGAGTAGTTTTTTAGAAATTTTGTAAAAAATATCTCCGAAACTTAATTATATAAGTACCTAATTAAACATACTGTAAAAGGCAAATCTTACCTCTGTAATACCTAATTTATTTTGATAAGGATTTAAGTTTAGCTGTATAAATAATGACGTAAACTTAATAAGCATATGAATTTAATTAATTTTTTAAAACACAAAAAGTTATACATCTGCCAAAATATAAAAGATAGATATATGCTATCGCTATCATTTTTTTTTTTGTAGAACTTTGAATGATGCATAAATGTTTCATACAATGTTTTCAATTATGTCCAATAGTTAAAGGCAGCGATCCGACTTGCGCTACAAAAACTGTGACAACTCGTTCAATATATACAGCACAAATATAAAATATAGCCTCTAACACTCGCCGATAACGTAGCGCATTCTACTGGTGAAAGAATTTTTTAAAAAATTTTCAACAAAAAATAGAACCGACTCAAAACGCACTAAAAAGTAAAAAATAACTGTGTCATTTAGTTGCTTTAATTTACTTAAGCATATCTATGAAGTCGGTGCCTGCCAAGTTTAA
>CM067898.1:9177943-9743824 GCA_034621355.1 Mycalesis mineus | reverse complement strand
TAAAGATAAATAAACAACAACACCTTTTAATAAATTCTTTTATTTAAAATTAGCTATGTATATAATCTCATGATTGTTAGAATAAATACAATAATATTGACAAAAATTATTTACGGGTAATTGCAAATCAAAGAAATATGTGAACCTTTTCATTTTCTTTTGTTTCTGAAAATATAAAGTAATGTCCTTTGTATTTTGTTTTAATTAACAAATTAAAAATATAACACACTAATTATTCTAAGAATAATGAGGCAGGTGACACTGATCTCTGTGGATATCCTCCCTTTAACATGTTTATTGTAAGTTTGCACAATCTTCAAGTGTAAGGATAATGATGCCGGGGACACAAACTGTGATTACTGCATATTGACTGCTTTCATCATGATTATTCTTCTCATTGTCCTTCGATTGCAAAGATAATAATGATGCCAAGGACACCTTTGTAGTCACTAGGGATAGCTTGCCTTCACCATGATTATTGCTATGGCTGTAACTTTGCACAATCTTCGAGTTGAAGGATAATGACGCCGGTGACACTAATTGTGGTGACTGCGGACAGCTGCCTGCCTTCACTTGCACATTGCAACGGTTGTAACTTTGTATAAAAACAAGCAGTCTCATGGAAAAGCGATGACTATACTGCGTTGCCGTAAATCGTAAGGCAAAACTTGGCGTTGTTATTTCTCAATAGACTTATCTTAGCGACCTCTTCCAAGTGAAATATAACCGGTCTTTCTTAATTTTACACTGTTTACACAAAATATAAATAAGTGTAGTCTTCTAAACATATTCAGGGTCCACTCTCACTATGAAATTTAAAGTGACAGCTAACCTTCGCGTTTTCGAAAACTTTACTATTCGATCGGTGGTTATTTGTGACTTACACTCAGCACAAACTTGTTTTAACCAATCAGAGTTATTCACTTTTTCGCTTCGAGTAACTTCGGCGTAAAGTAAATGTCGATAATAACTGACACTCGCCCATTTGAGTTTTCTCTCACTCCCGCCAGGGGCGCTGCTTCAGTTCCATATAAAATTTGCCCTTAACGCGAAAGTGAAGTTTTCGATTGTTTTGAAGTAATCTCACACTAGGCACACAGCCTGGTGTAAAAGAAGATGTAGTGACTACAATAGAGAAAGGGATGCTCAGATGGTTTGGGCATGCAGAGAGAATGGATGAAAGAAGATTAACAAAAGAGATTTATGAGGCGAGAGTGAATGAAAATGTCGGAAGGGGAAGACCTAGGCGAATGTTCCTGGACCAAATTCAGGACTTCTTGTATGAAAGGATTAATGAGAGTGGAAGAAGCTAATGAAGTATGCAAGGACCGTGGCAAGCGGAACGAGGCGTGATGCTATGTATGTTTATATGTACTAACAATAGTACCCGGTCGCCCGAATTCTTTGCTCGGTTTTTTTGGGTATTATACATTTTCTAATAATGAAACCTAGCTAGATCTATTAAAATTTAGATTATTAATAGATGAAAACAATATAAATACAATGCAAAGAAATGATCACTCACCGCCGACTGTGTCCGACTCCAGCTTCAAGCCGTCTTCCTCGGTTTTGCTCTCTACAGACTCCACTCTATATATACATTTCACCTGATCCTACTTTTAGAAACGCACCACCTACAAGAAAATTATTTTTATTACTTATAAGCGGACGCCCACGGCTCCGTCTGCGAGAAGTTCTGTTTTGACGACCTCCATTGAGCAGTGGTATGCGCGGTGGATTTATAAGACGGAGGCAGATCGAGATTTTTCTTAATTTGTCTCGGTCTGGCTGGTGGGAGGCTTTCGCCGTGGCTAGTTACCACCCTACCGACAAAGTCGTATCGCAAAGCGATTTAGCGTTCCGGTACGATGTCACGTAGAAACCGAAAGGGTTGTGGATTTTCGTCCCACTCCTAACAAGTTAGCCCGCTTCCATCTTAGACTGCATCGTCACTTAACATCAGGTGTGATAGCAGTCAAGGGCCTACTTGTAGGCATTAAAAAAAAAAAAAAAACTCCTCCAAACCCTGATCAATTTGATTATTAAAGAAAATTTACCTCAAGTCAATCTCCACATGCTCGGTATCGCCTGGCGCCTAATCTCACTTTGCTATGATAGCGTTGGCGGTCTCCTCGTCCCCCGACACTTGCAGCTCTATTTGAGATTCGTCGTTCGCGTCTGAAATTAACAATAAGCCCAGTAAAGATCAGCTTGCCGACGAGTTATCGAACATAGGTATTTAAGCTAGAAAACTAGCCAAGTCAGACCTTACACTATAATATACTAGCAGTCGCCCGCGACTTCGTCCGCGTGAAAACCTCTTAGATAATCTTTTAATTTTAAAGACAGACTTTCATATAAAGTATGCTCTTTTCCCGCTACTCCTCTCAATTTAATTTTTTTTTTTTATATTATAAGTTTCCCGTGAAGCAATATCCTCCGTCCCGTCCCGTATACTAAAGATCTATATTATTGTAAAATATTGTACTACTATATTGCAGTACATTAATATTAACAATATATATTTATGGCAAGCTGATGTGTATAGCTTTTAATTCTAGCTTTGTTTATTTCACTTTTGAGTCTAGCTTTCATAATGAACAAAATAATTTACAATCCGACATGCAGATCTAGAGATTAATTAGCCCGTTTAAATAAACAAATAAACTTTTTCGTATATTATATAAATATGGCCTGCCATGCCCATGCCAAATAAATTGAAAGATAACTACGTCATTTACTTACTTTAATTTACTTAATCACCTCTATGAAGTCGGTGCCATCCAAGTTTAGGTAAAGTCTTTAAAGTAGAAAGCTCGGGTGGCACCGACTTCATAGATGTTATTTAGCAAATTAAAGTAAATGACGTAGTTATTTTTTACTTTTTAGTGCGTTTTGAAGGCGTATTTTTTTATTTCATACATTTTAGTGATTTATCAACAACAAAAAAAAATCTAAAGAACCTACTCGAACTAAATCATAAGTACCAATATTCACTAGCTAGTTATAACATTCCAACATCCCTACAAATGTGCCTATAAAGTTTGAAGAGTTTCCTCGAGTTTTCGTAGATCCCATCAACAGATCATGACTTAGTTAACATTAAACCAACTGGAATTTATAACCTCACAAACTTCTCATTGAGACATATTAATCGAGCCCAATCACAAGGTAGCTACTGTAAACCGTTAAAGAGCTCCCTCAGCTGTCCTTCTTCTTCATCGCCAGACCCTCAATGACAATCACAGCCCATCTAAATCTGAAGTTCTCATTGAGACAAATTAATCGAGCCCAAACACAAGGTAGTTACTGTAAACCGTTAAAGAGCTCCCATAACTGTCCTTCTTCTTCATCTGCAGACCTTCAATGACAGTCTAAGTCCATCTAAATGTAAATTTCTCATAGAGACAAATTAATCAAGCCCAAACACAAGGTAGCTACTGTAAGCCGTTACGGAGCTCCCTTAACTGTACTTCGTCTTCATCACCAGACCCTCAATGACAGTCACAGTCCATCTAAATGTAAATTTCTCATCGAGACAAATTAATCAAGCCCAAACACAAGGTAGCTACTGTAAGCCGTTACGGAGCTCCCTTAACTGTACTTTGTCTTCATCACCAGACCCTCAATGACAGTCACAGCCCATCTAAATGTAAAGTTCTTATCAAGACAAATTAATCGAGCCCAAACACAAGGTAACTGCAGTAAATCGTCAAGGAGTTCTCTTATATGTAGATCGGCTCCATCATCAGATCGACTCCAGACCTTCATCAAATTGTAGTGCTTTTAAATACTTATCGGAAAAATTAACAAACGTACTTGTTGTCCCTACAATTTTTGGAAGTTCCCCTCGGTTTCTCCAGGATTCCATCATCAGATCCTGGTTTCCTTATCATGGTACCACCACCGGACTATCTACTTTCCAACAAAAAAAGAATTATCAAAATCGGTTCATAAACGACGAAGTTATGCGCGAACACACAGTTCCGAAGATTAGCCCCCCGACAGAGTTTTATTTACAAACTTAAAAGTAAACTTACATAGTATGAGCGTCATCTCCAGAAGCTCCACAAATCTCGCGCACGAGGGCCCTCAAAATCGGACAAGTCACTTTGAATTTATCTCCGGCTTTCTCTTTAACACAGTGGTAAAAAATAGACTGATGCTGTTTCACCGTTCTTGCGACAGAAGGTGCAGATTGTCATCTTGATGATACATATACCACTTTGGCTTGACATGGAACCTGTGTGGGAGGAAGGTGTATATGTAGTTTTGAATTGAGGAATGGTAGAATTTGACGTCACTGACATGTCATTAAACCAAATGTTCAGACTGTTTGGTGTGAACCCTTCTTTGTAGTCAAAAGGACCTTTTGACTACTTTGGTGATAACTTTTCAATGTACTGCAATCTATCTGTAGATGGGGCTTGTTCTGCGCTAAACAAACAATTATTATTATTCATTATTGGTGATGTATTTTGGGACAAATATGATGATGACTGTAAGGATGATGATGATGAAGATATATAGTTTGTTGATAGTTCTGTAGGTTTTTTTGTGAGTGAAATCCCAAAACTATGTTCACTAGATGGGAATAGTTCATAATGTCTTTGAACAGTTTCTGGAGCATTATCCTTAGGTTGCCATATTTTGGAATCAATATTATTTTTAGATTTGGTATCAGTGTTATCAGAATCGAAAAATTTTTGACCAACAATGGCTCTCAATCGCCCTGAGACTCGTAAACTGGACATTTCTTTTGTGGACTATTGACGAATTGTTGATGCTCAATGAATGACAAATTTTTGTCATATGTATTGTTACTATACTGTTACATATTGACAGATTATTATCAAAGGTTACGGAAGCATCATTGTTAGTGAAAAAGTCATATACCATACTTACATACATAGTTGACTGTCATTGGATATATCAGGATCAGACTCAGGCCTGTACTGTAGTTGATCGAGTCAGATGGCCCGGAGTAATGAGATATGATTCCGGAGATGTGGAAAGGAGAATTATATACATGGAACATATCAGCATCTGAAAATTGTAAATTAAAATATAAAAATTATTATATCTAAAGAATACAACAATCCAGTTTGTATGGTTAATTAACATTTTATTAATAATCAACAAATGAAAATTAAGTGTGATTGCAGTTAAGTGACAACTTCTTGGATTGAAGAAAAACTAGCTCGCCTGTCTTTATTGCTTGCTCTAAGTAAAATATACCTAGCATAATGTATTTATTATTATCTGTATCACCAGATATTTAACTTACTAGTTTTTTTAAGACTACTAGTTTGTGCAATAAATAGCACCACAAAGCTCGTATAATATAAGAGATAATATATATTTTTTTACACTTTAATATACCAGAGGCCTCTCAGGTTTATAGTACAAGCTTTTCAAGACTACTATATTGTGCAATAAATAGCACCACATAGCCTCTTATAATATAAGAGATAATATATATTTATTTACACTTTTAGTTACCAGCGGCATCTCTAAAATTTTTCACCAACTTAGAATAGGTGTATGAAACTGATATCTCATACAATAACACATATACTATTTATACATACTGGAATGCTAAATCACATCAGTAATTGGATTGTAACTAAAGACTTTGAGCAAACCAACCATGAGCTCATTTAGAAAATATAAATACCTGATTGAGTGATTGAAAAATTAAGGTAAATGGGAATCGAACCAATCGAAATACACTAGATTTTACGTAACTTCGCCAACGAACGTAACTGTAAAACCAATCTGATATTAAGTTCATACCTCACCTAACTTAGACATGCTAAATTCTATTGATAACAACCATAGTTATTGTAAGTGACCAGGTTCAAGTCGAGATGTAAGCTTGGGTACATTGGAGGCCCGCAAGGTGGTCACCCATCCGGCTAAATTAGCTTCAGTATTGCTTTACTAGTGGATTCGTTCTCTTTAAGACACATATACTTAATAAGTATGTATTTTTTGCAACACCGACTTCAATAACTACATATAATTACTGTAATACAGTTGCCGTTTATGTAACAATAAAAACTAATATTGAAATAGTAAATTTTCTGTAAGAACAGCGTCCATCACAATTATTTTGACATAAGAAAATGTAAACAAAACATACCCATTGTATTTGGTCGTAAGTACCGGAGCGATTCACCTACGAAATCATCCGGGCTCTTCATTGGTAACATTTTGATCTGAAATATTGATTGATTAACACATTAATTTGTATAAATTTTAATTTTTTGAGTGACATTTTGATTGTAAATACCACGGCAAACACTTAATTTATCATGAGTAGCGGAAACTAATCGTAAAGACAACGCCCAAACCAAATGAGTGACTATAATATTCTTATATCGTAAAATCCCTTTGTTTTATTTATGTAATAGTAGATAAATTAGTGTTTTATTTTATATATTCTGGTGTTATATTTGAAAATGTACTTTTAAATATAATTTAAAAACAAATAAAGAAATAAAGTTGCTTATTTTACCAAGCTATTATTTTTTATTTATCTATGGTTATCTACGCTACGTTTACACTTTTGTCAAAAATTAAAAAAGTTTCACCTAAATAATTTAGCAAGTAGGTATCATCATCATCATCAACCATCTGGATAACACAGGCGTTCAAAATGGATTTCTATATCCGTTAGAAAGGTTTCAGTTTTTATTAAACTTATCCCTACTGAATTAATACAAAGGCGAAAGTTTTTAAGTATGGATGGACGTTTGTTACGCTTTCACGCAAAAACTACTGCGTGGATTTTCACAAAACTTCACAATAATATAGCTTACATATCAGAATAACACCTAGGCCACATTTTATCCCAAAATTTCCACGCTAACGAGAACTACGCGGGAGAAAGCGTGGGCGTCGTCTAGTCCAGTAATTAAAAGGGTGGGCAAGTCTACCAGTTGAACGAGAGGTCGTTGAGGTACATCATTGGACATTGGACATCGCAGGGCTAGACTTCACATCGATTCACTGATGCCCTATACCGGCATGTACTATGAGAGTACAAGCGTACAGCAGCGTCGAGCCGTGAGGCGTGAAACCAATTTTGATAATATCGCCATTTACTGGAGCCCTGTTGGTTGGTCTACAGTGTACCACTTGCAGACGTGGTTGGCAGTCGGGGAGGCTGATAATTGCTAACATCTCATCACACATTGCACCTCGTAACAAAGCTTTTTATCTAGTACCTAAAGTTAGCGAAAAATAAACTGATCCTATAAATAAGAACTCTGGTATTGTAACAAATTCCATAATAAATTAATATAAATAATAGGTAATAAAAACTTACGTTTTCGGTAACTTTTCGATACTTGAATTGAACCATAGTGACCACCTTGCTCGTCAAAAGTTTCTGCAAGACTGAAATGTTTTCATAGCGTTTCGGCGGACTTTCGGCGAGGTCAAAGGATACCGCCCACCGTCAGGGCTGCCAAATCCAAAATTGTGTTAAAAATCAGATTAATTAATTAACTTGCTTATATTCTGTTAAGGAATCAGTAAAGTAAAAGTAATAAAAGAATACTTACTTTTACGTCACGCAGTACAAAACAAAGTTGATTAGCGTGGTCTGTACGCTTAAATATATTAAACTAACCTACGAATATAGAGTGCCTCAAGGAAAAAGTTTATGAATTGTTTTATAAAGAACGCCGCGATTCAGGGTTTCTACGTGAATGAAGTCACATGCGCGTCAATATAAACTGAAATATGTGAAGTGTTCGCGTTATAAGTATGACTTTCTTAGAAATTATTACTCAAAGTTAAAGGCCCCGAGTTCAAAAGTTAAGGGCGATATGACAGATTGTGGGGTATCGGAGACGATGTATATCCACGTGTCCCGGGGAGCACGTTAAAATGTCAAGCTCAATGTTTTTTATTTAGACTCTTAGGTTATAAATCACCAGTCATTAATCAACAACGCACTAGGCACTTTCTCAACATCTAAGAGAGATCTAATTTATTTTTTCACTTTCCAACATTACATTTTTTATTCATTTCTACACGACATTATACCGGAACGCTAATTCACTTGGCGGTACTTCTTTACCGGTGAAGTGGTAACTAGCCACGGCCGAAGTATCCTATCAGTCTGACCTGGATCAATTTTGAAAATCATAATCGGCCCAGCCGGGAATCGAACGTAGAGCCTCCGACACTTGATTATTAGTACCTCATGTTACTCTACTTTTTAATTAAATTTACGAAATCTGTATTCTAGCAGCCCTGCAATAACTCAAAGAAATGCCGCTTTGTGTGTATAATAGTTATGCTATTCGATACTAGATGGAGTTAAGTTCCTATATAAACATTTACAAAACACCTTGATTATATCATTGTTTTAACTAATTTAGCGTCATTACAATCAAATGGATACATTTGGTTGTTCAACAAAGGTTTAACTCATGTAATATGATCGAATTTCGCATGAATACGAAATAAGTAAGTAAAGTAATGTTACATTCTGACAACAGATGGCGGGAATGACAATATAATAATCTTGCTGTGATAATCTATATACCTACTAATATTATTAATGAAAAGTAACTAACTGTGTCCGTATGTTACGCAATGACATTCACGCCTAAAGTACTGAACCGATTTAAATGAAATTTAGTACAGAGATAGCATAGAACTTCAGAAAGGACATAATTATTATACTTGATGTTCAATTATCACCGCTAGTTTACAATATTGCGGTATTAAATCAGTTCTTATTCAGGCTATTCACCTACGAAATTTGCAATGATGCAACTTTAGCCTATATAACTTTGTGCACATTCGTCAGGATGACAACACTCTTCTCTTGTCAACTTGAGGCATACCTATCTAGATATATAGGAGTTAATTAAGCCTGATGGGCCTGTAATTACACCGGCAAATTATGAACAATGATAGTTCGGATAAAAACCATTGCGCTTAACTAAAATTTAACCTCGAAAACTCTACAATATTCAATAGTTTAGAGTTGTCCGCGTTTCGGACTAGATTTGTAGATGGAAGGCTATCGTGGAATTTGAAAATGAAAGGCCTTGTTCGTGTTTGAGCTTATAATGATGAAGTGACAAAGACAGTACAAAATTAATTATTATTAGGCAGGTAGTTTTTGAAAACACAAACACACACACACACACACACACACACACACACACACACACACACACACACACACACACACACACACACACACACACACACACACACACACACACACACACACACACACACACACACGCTTTGCTTAAAGCGCCTGTTCAAAAAAATCAAGCAATCGTGTCGTGGTTCGTCTCTGCTGTGCTATTCAGAAGAAGCCAATATTGCGGCGTAAACAAGAGTTTTCGTGGAAAATACTAAAGATATCTGTAATTCCTTATGCCATATGCTCCTGTTACCTAAACCCTATGATTGAGGTATACACAGAGCAATAATACTACGAAAGAAAGTCTACAATATAGATGGTTTTGGTGTAAAATAATAAAAAAAAACCTTTATTTCTTATGTCAGAGCCTCTCGCTATTTATGATTGAATGAAAGAAAAAGCGTTTATGCCAGAAAATTTGCAAATTACAAATAAACAAATATACCTAACACATAGAATGCATCATTGTGGTGTTTGATGCCTCTTGGGTTAGCCAGGACTAAAAGACAGGCATCAAACACGACTCCTGTTTTGTGTGGCACAACAAAGAAAAAGTGCCAGTACAATACTGGCACTTTCTTGACTAGTTTAAAAGTGCCACTACAATTCTGGCTTCATGCCCAAATAAGAGCATACAGCGCTGATTTTTAGCTGGCACCTTGTCCAGGGTGTCGCCAAGGAATTTATTAAGGAATACTTGACGCTATTGAGGAATACTTCGTGAGATCGTACAAGGAATATGCCCTATAAAGAACCTTAACAATGGTGTTAAGCATTAGGTTTGTGCCTGTAATTCTAATTACATCGGCAATCATTTTCTTCAAACTGGAACACAACAGTGTAGCTTGGCCACATAAATAACCGTAATTTTTTAACTACTCTTAAAATATTCACTGCCTCGATGGTCTATGTGATGATCTTGAGTGACAAGGACCTGGTTTCCAAACTTGGCTTGAATCATATATCATTTCAGAGTTTGTCTTTCTTACTTACTACTACTTAATACTTACTAGAAATTCTGATGTCCGGGTAGGGCAGTTGATGTTGCTAATCCTCGTACCTCGGAGAGCAGGTTAACCCAACTCAACTCGCATTGGAGCAGCGTGGTCAAAGCTCCATATCCCCTCCCCTTTAAAGTAGAAAGACCTGGCCCTGTGCATCAATAGTCCGTCAATAGGCTTAGAACGATGATATTGCACTTAGTCTGATGATGGTGAAACAATCCTGGCTCCCGTGTGAGGTCATACAAAGTATTTTCACACATGGCACGTAATTAAACGTTTCGCGGAAGACTGTATTAGCACACTGCCATTACTGAATACTAAATACTAACTAACTAACCAATATAGTTTACCAACTACTATTTACGTGTACTTACATAAATTCTGACTTTTTATCATCTTTTTTGCCTCCTAAGGAAGAGGTATAAATAAGGGTTCTTCGGTCCGATGATTTCGTAGTATATAACGAATAGTACCTATCTGGTCGTGCTTTGATCGTTATTTTTTTGGTAATTATAGGTTTTCTAAAAAAGAAATTGCTAGATCGATTAATCGCACTCGAAACCCCCTGCATAAAAAATTTCATGAAAATTACTAGAGCCGTTTCCGAGTTCCAATATATTTAGGAGAATGGGAAATACATGAGTATTTTTATGGGAATGTGAAAATGTGTTCTCAGCTCTACAAGTATGCCTTGAACTTTTTGGTAGTTTTGCGATATTTCCAGCGTATTTAGTATCTAGATAAGGAGGATACAAGGATATCTTGATATCATTTAAATTATTATGTACCTAACCTAAAAATGTTACTAACAACTCTGAAAACGGAGTGTCGGCACGCTTTCCAGTCATCATAGAAAGTTGAAATTTTAGTAATAAGTTCATTTAAGCATTTATAAAATACCTATTTGATATTTATGTGTATCGATATCATAAAAAAATTTTTTTTTTTCCCCATACAAGGGACACCCTAATCTACATACCTAATCATGTAATTTAATGAAAAACTACATAGAAAAATGTCAGTTGAAACTTTTACTATTTTAAGCTTACAAACCTATATTAAATATCTTAACATTGACTACATATTATTTATTTATATTCACAAATGTTTCCTCCATAGAGGTAGGTAACTAGGTAGTGATGTAATGGTACATGTAATATATTGGGTACATATATATATTATATTGAGCCCAGTGACCGACTTACATCTTGTTTCAATAAAAATATCAGGAAAACAGAGTACTATGTATGTAATAATGCCAACAATTATCAAGATACATGTGGTTTGTTCTTTAGTTATTAATGGTATATAATCATCCACATAGTTCTATATAATAGCTGTGTATGTATAATGTATATAAAAATGTGAATAATAGTCTGGATTGGATCCATTTATGTATATAACTTGTTAGTTGCATTTATAAGTTTTACATTGTGCCAGCCAGTGTAGCCGGAGCTTAATCTGTCTATGCAAAGTACATCCAATAATGCATTATTAGTGTTATTGTTATAATATATTAATCGTCAGCACAGAGCACTGTACCCATATACAAGGCTTTCTTTCACCGAACAAATATAATTTTTAAGAAACCACAGATGAATGAATGAACAAATAAGGATTAGATTTATATAAGAGATATTTGTTAATGTCTATTGTGCGTTTAAGCTTTGTTTAGTTTATTTTAAAATTAAAGTGTGCTAAATTAGCATAGCATAATAATAGGAAGGGCGATTTTACCAGAGTCAGTTATAAAAACTTACAAGTTTATACCTGAAAATATTAAAATTTAACTAAATACCATTAGGTATTTAATAAAATATTAGTGAACTCTTTAAACTTTTTTATTTAAACATCAAATACTTAGTAATGTAATATATCATTTATGATTAATTATATAATAAAGAATGTCCTCCTTGGTTAAGTGGCTCATGAGAGTTTCTGGGAGTCATTTCCTGATTTAGTTAGGAGTAACCTAAGAAGTAGTATTGATGTATAATATATATAAAAATATTCATCAGCACTGCTGCTATCTGCTATACTACCTACCTGCACTTACTTTGGGGCTGTATATAGTATATGTGTGTAATTGTCCCAGAAAAATATATAAAATTGGAAGGTTTTTACTAAGAAATAAAGTCAACAAAGTTCACCTACAAATAGTTTTAGTGCTCACTGCATATATATTATAATTTATACATTGTTACAGGCATTGCGCATTGTCGGTAGCAACAAAAGCAGTGGGTATGGCTAGGTAGTAATGTTCTTTATTGTATTGGGTACATACCTACTGTGCCCAGTGACCGACTTACATCTTGTTTCAATAAAAATATCAGGAAAACAGAGTGCTATGTATGTAAATGCCAACTTTTATCAACAGTAGTTGTGACATCTAGGCTATGTAAATGGCGGTTGGGGGGGTGATGTATATTATATTTTTCTCTTATCATAGCAATATGGGTATCAAATGACAGATTTATGCAATTTGACCTAGAGGGAACTACCAAACTATTAACAATACTGCTACTACACTGGTTTGATTTTATCTCATCCAATACATCATCACTACAGTCCTCGCTACCTACAAGTTTAGAACATTGGCACTTATTAGACAAAGACTCTAGACGAGCCGTATTGTACGTAGGATTTGTTCATTGATCCGGCTTTGAGACATCTCATATTTTCTAATCATTGACTGTAGAGAATCTTCCAAGTGGTGTAATTCCCGCTGAAGGCTGAAGCTTTAATTACAGTTTCATATTTGCTCTTGGAGTTTTCAAGGATAGAACAGTATGAATTTAATTTATTCAATAATATTGACTGTTCCTTTTGTATAGCCACATATTTTTTATTTCACTTTTTGAAATGAATTAATTTTTGGTGACTACTTTTAATATCCTTTTTAATTTTTAGGTATTTTTTAATATTGTTATGACTATTTAAGTAGGGATGCCTAGCTTGTGGCTTTACAGTATTTTTAACATGAGGGCTGTCACAAGTCAGATCAATGTATGCAGCAGGTGTAGAACCTGACAAGGATGAAGTAAGCAGCTCTTCATTTATAAGTTATTTGTACTTTTTACATCAAATTTATGTAATTTTGACTGAAGGTCATTGATTTTTTTTCTCTGCAAGCACTGCTCAATTCACCCTCCAACATTGCCATCTTTGCCAGAGCTTCATCAAATAAGTTTGTATACATTGATTGGAGCTACTGACTGCTTCCTGTAGCCGGTCACGCTCCTCTAACATTAAAATGTGTGCATTGTGTGTGTAGTTCGGCCAGTTCAGTTTTTAACTGTGAGTTTTTGTCAATAATCGTTCTGAGTTCCTCTTCACTGTCATCTTGTTCCTTCAACAGATTGGTGTTTACAGATTGGCTCTTTCAGTGACTTGATTTCCAGGAGAGCATTATTTAGTTTAGGCTGCTGTTCCATAGCGGCTGCCCGTCTAGTGACCATTGGACGTGCCATTATTCAAGCCTTCCTGAAACACACCAGAGTAAATGTTAGAGAAGGAAAATAGATAACATACAAATAGAAAGGAATGAGAGACGAAAGAGTTGTGAAATAAAAAAAATAAAAGAAATTAACTAAAGTAAAAATACTAATCTGGTATGTCAAGCAGGCATAAAAATATGATTAGAAAGAATCAAAGTGTTGGACCCAATGTAAGCAGTTCCTTATGTTATTTAGTATTTTTTTAAAGTTATAATAATATCATAAACTCCTACTTTTAACAGTGGTAAAAAGAATATGTAGGTATATGTTTGCATACAACTGCCCCCAGGGCGTTATATTTGTGTATATTTATATTGTCTGAGACAGTTAATAGTCAAGTGAGGTGAGGAAAGTTTTGTCTTTTGTAGTGTGAAATGACGTATCTCGCGAATTACGAGAAGGTAAGAATGTAATGCAGAAAGTAGAGTTTGTTAATTACAATTAATCGAAATAATGATGTAATGTGTAATATCAAAAAAAAAAAGGAAAACAATACTCCGAATCCTCCTGTCAGCCAGTCATATGGATTACGTTACAATTCATACATACAACACGTTGATTTACTGTTTACTAAATTATAAATAGCACTAAACAATTCTTATTACTATTTCAAATCACTAAAATCAGTATACAATTATGTAAATCTATTATAATTAAAATTAAATTTATGGAACAGCTGTTCTTTCAACATTGTCAGCTTGACAGCTCGCCACAGACGACGACTACTCACTCACCCATCATAATTATATATAAGCGTTCAGTAAATTTAAATTTAACAATAATCACAAGTTAACTGCAAAAAGAAGATCTTATTTTATTTAATCTATTATAACGAGAGGCAGCGTGACGGTACGGAAGAAAACAAATTTTAAGGAGCACAACAATGAACTATTATATTATCTTAATCAAAAATTACAAAAATCCCACGCCAAGCATGACGCAATCTGTCACAGAAGAATAATAAAAAGAAAACATAAACTACCACTCAGTAATAGACAAACTTGTAAACAAAAATAAAAGAATAACATTTATAATAAAATAGTTATTATCGATTACTGTTAATTATTTAAATAGCATACAATTAATTTAAGAAATAATTAATAATACAAAAATAAAAAAAAACAGACACTAGTTTTCATTTATCTATGATCCTTGACGGAAGCTGGTATTTTTAAGACATTGATTCACTATTATCTAATTGTCAAAATGTAATCTCTAAAATCAACAAATCTATGACAATAAATAATAATTACCAAAACAAAGATATATATATATATATATATATATATATTAATAACTAAACGGGTTCTTGTAACACTATAGCTAATATTATAAAGAGGTAAAGTTTGTAAGTTTGTAAATAAAGTTCCGTCTAAAGGGCCTAATCTTCGGAACTACTGATCCGATTTTTAACCGACGAACAAAAACGGAGGAGGTTCTCAATTTTTTTTTTTTTTTTATGTATGACCACGCATAACTTTTTTCAGTGTTGTCCGATTTTGATAATTCTTTTTTTATTAGAAAGGGCATACCTACATCCAAGGTGGTCCCATTGTCCTCATGTTAGGATCTGCTGATGATATCCAGGGGAAATTGAAGGAACTCTTCAAATTTTGGAGGCACGCTTACAGCGATTTCGGTTTTTGACTCGGTATCGGTAGCTTTTTGGCTACAAGTGCCATATAATATACTATGACAGTATAGTACGAGTACGGTACGTGGCGATAAATCACTAAAAAGTAATAAATAAAAATTTTTAACAAAAAATAGAACCGACTCAAAACGCACTAAAAAGTAAAAAATAACTGTGTCATTTAGTTGCTTTAATTTACTTAAGCATACCTAGGAGTCGGTGCCAGCCAAGGTTTCTACTTTCAAGGACATTACCTAGAACCCACAAACTGCTTTACTACGTAAAATAAATGTTCCTTAAACTTGGCAGGCACCGACTTCATAGATATGCTTAAGTAAATTAAAGCAACTAAATGACACAGTTATTTTTTACTTTTTAGTGCGTTTTGAGTCGGTTCTATTTTTTGTTGAAAATTTTTTAAAAAATTCTTTCACCAGTAGAATGCGCTACGTTATCGGCGAGTGTTAGAGGCTATATTTTATATTTGTGCTGTATATATTGAACGAGTTGTCACAGTTTTTGTAGCGCAAGTCGGATCGCTGCCTTTAACTATTGGACATAATTGAAAACATTGTATGAAACATTTATGCATCATTCAAAGTTCTACAAAAAAAAAAAAATGATAGCGATAGCATATATCTATCTTTTATATTTTGGCAGATGTATAACTTTTTGTGTTTTAAAAAATTAATTAAATTCATATGCTTATTAAGTTTACGTCATTATTTATACAGCTAAACTTAAATCCTTATCAAAATAAATCATTACAGAGGTAAGATTTGCCTTTTACAGTATGTTTAATTAGGTACTTATATAATTAAGTTTCGGAGATATTTTTTACAAAATTTCTAAAAAACTACTCTGCCGCTATTTCGTCCAAATTAAGTTGATCTCCTCCGTGTTATGTTATACGTACTGGATAGGGGTCAACATTTTGTTACTGATATTCTTTGAGAATTCGATCTCTGATCTTTCCTGTCAATTTATCTGGCATGGCAGACCATATTTATATAATAGTGCGAAAATGTTTGTAAATTATTTTGTCTATTATGAAAGCTAGACTCAAAAAAAGTGAAATAGACTATTTAATACAAGCTATACATATGTTAACAATGTACTGTAATATCGTACAATGTTTAACAAAAATGTAGATCTTTAGTACCTATGGCGTTAAATATTTCTACTACACAATACTAGAAAACGCCAAAAGATGGCGCTTTATATATTGATTATAAGGTAGTAGGATATCTTATTTTTTATAAAATAAAACACTAAAGATTTATTTTTATTTAATAATGATCGTATGCCCGCTTTTTAATTACCTATATCATTTTCATAAAACTTTGAAATCCTACCCCTTGATATTTTATTAATCCCCATACACCAACTGTTGATAATGAGTTTTATTGGCAGAGCAATAATAAATACTTGTTTGAGTTTTGAATTGAAAAAGTCACAACACATTTCAATGTGAAATTGTATTTCATTGGATAACTAACAGTCACAGTCGAGAATCTGGTGACTCCTGCATCACATGCACCGACTGGGTAAGTAAGTTGAAGATATTTTTTGTATAATCGTACTCTCGTATGTAGGTAGATAACGGCGTATCTGGTTTCTCTTTTGATATCAATAACTCGGTGCAGTGCACACGGGACATTTTTTGAAAACTGTTCTTCTTCCAATGTGTAGGAGTCTCTAATGCTTCCAATAAAACATTTATATATTGCACATTTTCATTTCATTATTTTCAATACCGCAAGCAGGCGGCGCAAGTATTTTTTCTCTAAGAATTGCTCCGTTGATTGTAATGAAACATTATTGTCGTCCTCACAATTGGCGTTTCCAGAAGAATGGGGTGCGTTGCAAAACTGTTTAACTGTAATTATAAGGAGTGTTTTGTAAGCATTTACAAATTGGTCACAAGTTGGGTTTGTGTTTCATACACCATTACTTACTTCGAATTTTACTGAAAAAGTTTTCAAGGGGGTCTTGATTTAAATTTCTTTCTTGGGAGCAGGCTTGTAATACCATGAGCTTTTTAATGGAAGGGACTTTTTGAAATATGGTAGTACCGTCTTTATTTCAAATCCCATTTATCTTAAAATGGTCAAGACCTGCTGCTCCCACGATTTGAAATGATCCCACATTTAAGGCAACACCAAAACTTTTTGGCCGTTGAATGAGTCAAAAAGCGTAGCTGGTGGCCGTTATGCGTAGAAATGTTATGCTGTGTCATTACATTCTTCAGGAAGAGTTCTGTATGTTCTGTAAAATGAAACAACAATATTATAATTTTTTACTACTCTCTAATAACAGAGAAACATTGATTGGTCACGCACTGTGCAGATTATATTTAAACCAGCGGGAGCCACTGCTCGGACGGACTGAATCTTTAATAAGAATTTTTAAATCTTCCTTTTGAGTTGCACTTTGGCAAAATGTAAAATAAACTTGGCCGTTTGGCCGTGGATTTTCCTTTTATTGTTTTTTATCACTAATGGTAATAATCTGCTAGAATTAGAAGAATTATTGATTGAAATATACAGACCCGGTGCCAATGCAACTTCATCAAAGATAAGACTGTAGAGGTAGGTAGTTTTCTTATAGATTTCTCTCCAAGTGTGAGTGTAATGTGTGAATTTATTGCAGGCCTCATGACTGCATAGCTTATTAAAAGTTTTTGTGAGGTTCTCTTAGATGGCAGGGCAAAAAGATTTTTGAGAAAATTATAGCCCTTTGTTTTAAGATCGTCAAACTAAGTATTTTTTCTTTTAATGAATATTTTCGTACCATGTTTCAATTGCTTTGATTGTCTTGAAAATTTTCATAGGTTTACTTTTGATTTTGAAATTCTCTCTTCTCGTTCTCATCTCCCGTGTTTGCGATTTACATTTGTTTTACATAAGTTTGTTTGAGCAACTCAATTTTCTTCACGAGATCTGAAATACAAAAATTAATTAAATAAGGCGCTGTAACTAGTTTGGCGCGCGCCAGCAGTGCCCGGGCACAGGCCAAAGAAATGATCAGACCACCATAGGTATGCCGCCTGGGCGGCTGTGAAATTTTGTTATTGGGTTAGGGTTTAAAAATTTAATGTGTTCACCTCTCGATTTATGTGATGTGACCAGCGACCCAGCGAGGCTCCACTCAATACTAAGCTCGATTTTTCTGCTTCCGCTCCTTTTTAGAAACTGAAAAGTAATAAAAACACCATTTATATTTTAAGAACTTTGAAGATATATTATGTGCAAGGAAATTAGAACTCAATACTAATAAAATCTTTAATTTTTCAAGTATACATTGATAATAGTTAGTTAGATTCACTATCTTTGCAAAGGAGGTCTCATAAGGTAACTTTTATACATGTTATGACTTGATAGTCACTTGTAGTGTTTATAAATGCCTCCATAGCCCTATCTACAGCTAAACTACTATAAATCATATATAATTAAACTTATTTATTTATATATATGTGTTGATAATTAGGCTTATATTTTAATTTGTCTTTATATCAAGTATATACAAGGAAGGATATTCTTTATAAACAGTATCCTTGTAATTAGGTAGGTGTTGGACTTGTGACTGTGTTTAGTTTTAAGCTCAATAATAAGGACTGAAACTTAAGCAGTAACAAAATGAATAGTAGTACTTAGTACATAATGAGTGAATAAGGGTATTTTGCAATTATTATTTTTTTTTTCTCTAAAAAATGAAGTATTTTTTCGCGGAGAGATTCTCTTCAGCACCAACAAGCAACAATGAACACTTTCAAGTCACATTTGACCGACCTCATTTATAGAATCTACATATATTTTATAAGTGAAATGAATACCTTCTGACTCTCTAAATGACAAAGCGCAAATTGTATTAGAATCATTCAAATCCAGAAACTATACTAACAGCCTACAAAAATAAAATAGGATATAATAGGATATCTAGATATAGATATAGCCTCTATAGCTCACTTGCTTAGCTCTTAGCTATGGGTCGCATTACACTGTAGACAACAGGAAGCAGGCCAAAAAATTATTAAAATAAAATAATAATAATAATATGTTTTAATGAGCAAAAGTTCAAGTCGATGAAGCCCGAAGGTTGGTTTTATTCAACCTGATCAATAACTACAGTACATACAAATTAAAACTAATTTAGTTTTTGTATGTAGGCATACTTTTTATCTTTAATTTAAATTATATATAAGTTTATAAGTCTACTGTAGCTATAGTATTTTTCGATTCACTTAATAAATACATTTCTGGTGAGAAATAAGTATTTTTCAATTGAAAATGTCTGTAGCGGAGAGAGAGAGTTCTTGAACTTGAAATAATAACTCTAAAATCTATGTATGTAATGGACCTGAAAATGTGAAGAATTAATTATATTGATTATTATTATTATATTGGCTCACGAGGCTTGAAATTGCAACTCTTTAGACCATAGACCGCTTTATTGAGTAGGTACAAACAAACTTACGATCAACACAACACAACACAACACATCCAAAAGTAACATTTCAATTGTGATCTTTGGGGCATTTTGTTTTCAATCCGGTAAGCCAGGTACCACCTAGGTGAAGTCGTTTTGTGAAGAAATCACCTAGGTTAGGTAGAATCGCGTTAAACAAATTGACAAGAGAACGAGATCACAGACTATTCTATAATTATTGTTATAAATGGCGCGTAAAGCCATAATAATCCTGGAAAACTTGAAACCACCAAGTATTAATTATCACAAAAAAGATAATAAATAAATAAATAACTAGTAGTAGGCAGAGTACGCGCCCCGGCAATTTGACAACCGACACTGACATAACATTAACATAAACCTAACTAAAAATAAACAATATCTAGACCCGATAGACCATAAACAGCCGACCGTTATTTATTTATTTATTTATTTATTTATTTATTTAAATCGAATCGTCAATTACAAATGGGAATAAATGTTTTCTTTTTTTTTCTTTCTTTCTTTCACTTAATAACATCACAATACACGTGACCCCAGATACAAACGTCAGAAGTGCACTGTCCACTGCCAGATGTGTGCGCGTGCCTTTATAATATTTATGACGGTTAAAATTTTTTGTTAAAAAGTAGGTAGGTATATAGAATTTAATAATGGATCCTAGAGTTTTTGAAGGCGTTTTTATTTTTTGTTAAATTTTTTTTATTCATTACTATCGTAACGTTATAGCCATCAGAAAGGTATGTAAATTTATTTCAATAAACTTTATCGTTATAATCAACGCATCCCATATTAATTAAAATTCCTTCACTCGACCTTCTTATACAGTAACAGACAAAATACTTTAACGTAACAACCCCCAGACCTCAAGGGTTCCCATTAATAAATATTAATTTATAGTCACTTGACTATTTTTTCCATATCGGAAAACATTACCAATTTAATAAATATAACAACCCCCAGACCATAAGGCCTTTCCTGATATCTATTATTAGCAAGATTATTTTGGTCACAATGAACTTAATACTGCCTCAGACTCTTTCCATTTCACGGACAACAATTGTAACTGTTTCGAAGTCCCATACAAAGCTAAACGTTCGTCACTTATAAATATAAACACAATTGACATCATGTTTTAGATCTTTCTAAAGGTTATTATACTTTTAGATTAAAAGTATTAATTAGATTGGCAGGTGATCGTCTTTCGATTAGAACCCAGTTATCAATGTTACGTATATATGTGGCCTCTTCATGGTTCATTAATTAATTGCTTTATATTTTTCAATGCACGAACTGATCCCCATTTATGTGGCCTCTTCGTGTATTACATAATTTAAAAAAAATGTGATTAGAATCAAATTCTCTTAAGAACTTAAAATTCTAATCAATATTAGAGTGGTATATCTAGATACACGATAAATGATAGCGGTGTTTATTGTGCTGTGAGAGCGATCCGAATAAGTCTTTCTATATTGAAAGATGGTCATATGCTCCAACTCGCATATAAAGCTCTATGATGCCCGGGCCGATTCATTATGTGGCCTCTTCGTGTATTAAATAATTAAAAAAATGTGATTAGAATCAAATTCTCTTAAGAACTTAAAATTCCAATCAATATTAGAGTGATATTTCTAGATACACGATAAATGATAGTTGGTGTGTGTGTGTGTGTGTGTGTGTGTTTATTGTGCTGTGAGAGCGATCCGAACAAGTCCTCAGACAACTTTAGATGATCGATGGCATCTTTCTATAGAAAGATGGTCATATTGCTGCTCCCAACCCGCATATAACGTGGCCCCGCTTCCGGAGATGTTAGTTCTATGATTGCCCGGACCGATTCACGCTTTAAGGACTTCGCTATTTGCTAGCGAAATTTCTGCATTGAACCGCGTCGCACAGCGGCACCGAAAAAGACATGTAAAGAACCGGAGAGAGCCCCCCCCCATTCGTGGATTTATATGTCAAATCATTTCATTGTGAGAGAACTTTATACGGGCACACAAGTTATAGAGGTGTGTGTTTCCTCTTTAATTTCATACCTCGATACCGAGGTGTGTAAGGCGTTCGAAAAATAGCACATATTATAGAGGTGTGTTCCTCTCTCTGAATATTGGGTTCTAAATGTGAGAAGTTGAAATAGAATAAGGCACTCAGTAAGTCAACATAGAGGAGCACAGACATCCGTTTCAAACACCTCTTCAGATGTAGATTCAGAGCTGAACATAAAGTAAGCGCCGGTATCCCACCACTCTCCTCGCACAATCAGATGATTATACCTCGTTAAGAGGTGTTATGCGTTCAAAAAGCTTTTAAAATAGATATAAATACAGCAGTCGTATTTTATTGTGTAAATATATATTGCCCAAGCTGTCAAGGCATATTTATATGTAGATTTGTGTTAATATATATAGTTATGTGTCCTGCTATCACAGAATTCAATAAATCATTTTATTTAATTCTATATTTGTTAGCAAGGGTGTGCATAGCCTTACTTGACAGAATATTATTTATAAATCTCTTTCCATATATGCCTTCCCACACTAAATGTAACCAACCTCTATATGTATTATATTTCATCATTCGATGAAAACATAGTGTAACGCAATGGATCCGCGTTACGGTCGGAAGAACGCCGTTTTATTAACCGATGAAAAAAAACGAAGGAGATTCTCAATTCGACACATTTTTTTTTTATATGTATGACCACGCATAACTTTTTACAGAGTTTTCCGATTTTGATAATTCTATATTATTAGAAAGGGCATACTTCCAAGGTGGTCCCATTTTCATTATGTTAGGATCGGATGATGATATCATAGGGAAATTGAAGGAACTCTTGAAATTTTGGAGGCACGCTTACAGCGATTTCGGTTTTTGTCTCGGTATCGGTAGCTTTTTGGCTACTAGTACCGTATAATGTACTATGACAGTATAGTACGAGTGCGCTACGTGGCGATAAATAACTAAAAAGTAAGAAATAAAATTTTTTAACAAAAAATAGAACCGACTCAAAACGCACTAAAAAGTAAAAAATAACTGTATCATTTATAGTTGCTTTAATTTACTTGAGCATATCTTGGAGTCGGTGTCAGCCGAGATTTCTATTGTAAGGACTTTTACCTAGAACCCACAAACTGCTTTACTACGTAAAATAAATGTTCCTTACACTTGCTGGCACCGACGAGTGCGGGCGCCGCATCACACATACCGCGCATCATCATGCGCCGCGGCAAGATCAATGTCGCATTCGTTCATACTTCGTTTTCAGCAGCCCTTAGGACGTTTTTAACATATACTATGGATAGAAATTTGAATGTGGAACTAATTACTCGTTTATTTATGTAACGCCGTTGTTTACCTTTTTACTATTCTTTAATAAAACACATTTACATAATTTACATGTATATATATTTTATTTATTTTTAGTGTTATCACTACATAGTATAAAACAAAGTCTCTATCCGCCGTCTGTCTGTCCCTATGTATGCTTAGATCTTTAAAACTATGCAACGGATTTTGATGCGGTTTTTTTTAATAGATAGAGTGATTCTTAAGAAAGGTTTATATGTATAATACATGCATAATATAGTAGAAAAACACTGATAAATTTAGAGGTTTCTAATCTGATATCGTAAATGAGCACGTTTTTTTGCGCTTATATTGCAAACGCTGGCTGTACCCTACGAGATAGACCAAAATAATGTATTACAGTATTGTCCACCTTAAAAAGTTCAACAAAAAGTCCGCGATGGTATATGTCTATCCCTTAGGGATAACCCACCATAACCATTTTTTATCCTTTACTAAAAAATGGTTATTTACGAAGTGATTTTAAAAAATACAGCATTAATCCTTATCCAATTAAGTGTTTTAAATAAATTGTGCATTTATTATAGATCAATATACTTTTTACAACATGTAATTTAAGTGAATATTTCCGAAGATATTACAAATTTAAAATCCAGGGATGTACTTAACGTAAGAACTTAAACGGTGCCCCAGGATGGCACCTGATAAATCCGCCCGTTCGGTATTCGTCCCGCTATTTCTGTGGCAGCAAAAATATGCCAGTAAAACCGCAAATTACAGTTACTAAAAAATTATAATTATTATCATTAATTGGCGATGAGTTTACCAAAGTTCGATAGTGTATGACGCTACTGTTGTTGCCGGCACCCGCGGGCCTGTGATTAGCATCCTGGCGCGATACCCACTCTACTGAGTGAAGTTTTCTCACCGCGCACACAGCTCTGCAAAAATACCAATGCGTTTTCATCACAAAGCTACTATACAAGTTCCCACAGATCTTATACAGACTAATATTATAAAGGCGAGAGTCTGTGTGGGTGGATGGATGTTTGTTATATAGCTTACATATCAACATAGCACGAGAACTATGCGGGAGAAGCCGCGGGCGTCCTCTAGAATAGAATAAGTTTGTAAGTTGACCGACTCATAATAATATGAATACGAATGTTAATTAGGTCTAGTGACATAAAAAGCTGGCCCACACATTTATCTAAATAGTCTAGCTAATTATAGCATGACCGAGATTTATTTTTGATCTCACTACGGATAGTTAAGTAAATTATAAAAGTACGCAACTTAGTTGTTAGAAAGCAGATTCTCAGTAGTAGTAGAGTTAGGTTAAGCCAAGGTTTCTACTTTAAATACATTACCTAGAACCCACAAACTGCTTTAAATAAATGTTCCTTAAACTTGCTGGCACCGACTTCATAGATATGCTTAAGTAAATTAAAGAAACTAAATGATACAGTTATTTATTACTTTTTAGTGCGATTTGAGTCGCTTCAATTTTTTGTTAAAAATTTTTTAAGATCGGTTTAGTTCGGGAATTTTACAAGTTCGGGAAGTCATCGGTTTAATTTCACGAACACGTTTAGTCATCATCTGGCAGTGATTGTAACAAAACATTATCACCCGTCCCGCCCACCCATTCGAGCAGCATAACAACGACGTGCTCTGACGTGTTCTAAATTAACCACTTAGGCCTGTGTGCACCAAGATTTCGGTTAACATAACTTTACTATAAATTTACTGTTCACGACAACCCGTACGCCGGTTAAGCACGTAAGTTAAGATAACCGCCCGGTTTACGTCCTTAACTGGCGTACGGGTTGTCGTGAACAGTGAATTTTACGTTTAGCTTATATTAACCGTTGGTTACGATTGATATGTATGAAATATGTAGGTATGTAAATATAGTTTGCCATTAAACAGTTCAGTATCTAGATCCGTGGTTACAATAAGTAACGCTGGCGACGAGTGATTTAAAATAATCGTAATTTTCGGTGGAAATAACAATGCCGATCGGTAAAGTAGAAAGTTTTCATGTCGGTACACAAGATTGGGACGCGTACGTGCGTCGTGTTAAACAATTTATCGCGCTAAACAACATCGAACGGGACCTACATGTGGCCACGTTGGTCACCCTCGTCGGCGCGGATTGTTACGCGTTAATGTGCGACCTGTGTTCCCCTGTGCAACCTGAGGAGAAAACTTTCGAAGAGTTGGTTAAAATATTAAAAGATCATTTGGAACCTCTGAGATCGGAAATAGCTGAACGACACATATTTCGGCAAAGGAAACAGCAACATGGCGAAGATATCAAGGTATATCTGCAAAATTTAAAACATCTCGCTAAAACGTGCAGCTTCGGAGCTCAACTCGAAGTAAATAATAATCTTAGAGATCAGTTCGTATCGGGGCTGTGCAGTGAGGAGATGCGTTCGCGGCTGTTTGCTGAAAAGGATATTGATTATCGGCGCGCGGCGGAGTTGGCGCTGGCGCTGGAGGCGGCCGAGCGGCACGCGACGACGGCGTGCGCTCGGGCTGCGCCTGACGCGCGCGGCTCCGTGGCCGACCCGATCGATGACGACGGCCTGCACCGGGTGGGCACGGCGCGCGGCCCGCGCTCGACGGGCAGCGGAGTCGGCGGCGAGAGCGGCGGCGAGAGCGGCGGCAGCGCGGGCCGGCGAGCCTGTGCGCGCTGGGGAGGAGGTCACCCAGGGAGGTGTCGCTACAGAAATTATTTCTGTGACCGGTGCGGTATTAAAGCTCATTTGAAAAATATGTGTTCAGTGCGTAATAAAAGCAAAGGTGAAGTGAGTGCGAAAGTGCAACAAAACAAAGGTCAAAATTATTTTAATAATAATTCCGATTCAGAGAGTGAAAACGACTGTCGTTTTTTTAATATTATTAGCGGTGGAGACGATGGCCCCTATTATGTATTTTTAAATATCAACAACGCGAGTCATTAGTTTGAGATTGACACGGCAAAATTTCAGCTATCTCTAAGAAATACTATAATAAATATTTTAAAAGCTTTCCCATACAAAACGAAATTTTAACTTTGAAGTCTTATACCGGCGACGCAATAGAAACGATCGGTTTTATTACAGTCGGCATCGGTATTTTATTATGTGATTGAAAATGGGGGCCCTTCTCTCATGGGCAGAGTATGGATAAAAGAATTAAAATTATCTGTTGTTCAATGTTACAATTTGTGTAGTGAAGACTCTGTGGCTGTCGAATTGAAAGACGAGTATCTTAAAGTAAAAGACTGGGCACGTTCAAGTCGCGAATTCGCTTGCATCTACACGACGACACCCCCGTTGTGTTCGTCATAGCGCGCGCCCTGCCGTTAGCACTGCGGGAACCGGTCGAGCAGGAACTCGCAGTTATTTACAAACTGGATAGATGATGACTACGGGACACCTATAGCGCCGGTTGTCAAATCTAATGGTTCGATACGTATATGCGGTGATTACGAAATCACTATACCCGCGTCTTAAAGGTTTCTACTACCCGCTGCCGCGGATCGAGGATCTGTTCGCGACCTTGGGTGGGGGCGAGCATTATACGAAGCTCGATTTTCAGCATTTGACAAATCGAGCTTCACGACACACTTAGGGACGTTTGTTTATCGGCGCGTTCCCTACGGTATCAAATGCAGACCTGAAAATTTTCAAAAAATCATGGAAGAAACGTTGAGTGGGTAAAGATAGACGCACACATTTACATAATCTAAGGGCGGTGCTACAACGATTAAAAGAAAACGGTTTGAGAATTAATTGGAGTAAGTGTCAATTTTTCAGAGACAGTGTTACATACCTGGGCTATAAAATAGATAAATTCGGCCTACACATTGATGATAAAAAAATCGAAGCCATAGTTGCGGCCCGCCACCTACGAATATTACACAGCTGAAAAGTTTCATGGGTCTTGTTAATTTTTACGCAAAATTTTGTATAAATATGAGTGATATCTTAAAACCTATGTATAATCTTTTAAAAAATAATGTTAAATGGAATTGGGACGACAAGTGTGCGAACGCATTTAATAAAATCAAAAAGGTGCTGAGTCGGGCTCCGGTCCTGGCACACTACGAGCCCAGCCTGCCTCTTATCTCGGCGGTCGACAGCAGTTCGTACGGACTCGGAGCCGTGCTGCTGCAACGTTACGCGGACGGCACCGAGCGGCCCGTGTGCTTTTTTTTTACAGTAATAATAATATTTTTTTTATTATTAACAAATATAATGTTATATAAACATAATCAGTAGGCTCAATTTTCGTAATAATACACCAGAGGGCGCCACGAGAGCGCGAGACAGCATACAGCATGGGTGTGCGCGTGAGCGGCGGGCTCACTCAAAAAGTGTCGTGACAACTTTTCGTACGAATATTTTTCCGTCTAGCCCCCTTTCACAACGCGCGAAAAAAAAATGTAGAATCTGTGTTCTGTTCATTATATCACTGTTGAATGTAAAATCACGGCGAAGAGATATTGAAATTTCATACATTACCTACTGAATAAAGTATGTATAAAATTATTATTATAAAAACAAAAACCCGACAGCTTAGAAGTTATGAACTGAAAAGAGAAAAACAAGGATCACTATATCTGTATAAAATTCTAAATACTTTACTTACTTTACTTTAAATATTTTAAATACTTTATTTTATGGTGCTTGTTGCTTGTTGTATGTTTTCCCCCATTTACAGCCGCCATTTTGAAAATTTATATAGCCTATGTCACTACCACAATTTGGACAAATTCAACGACACCTCACATGTCAAAATCCGTTCAGCCGTTTAGGCTGTAGCGCGTGCCGAAGAAATGGACATACATACATACATACATACATACATACGCTCGAAAAACATAACCCTCCTTCTGACGCAGTCGGGTAAAAATAACATTGTAATGTATGTCTTATCGTATTGTTATACAGTCTAATTTGCAACGATCTAATTGCATGCAATAAGTAATCAGCTTCGATTGACGGTTGCCATGGCATCCTTTTTTTGACATGACAGCTTCTCGTGAAAATAGGACAACATACATGGTGTGGAGTAGGTAGCTTTGAATTTTTTTTGGCATCTTATATTTATAAATTATATTTTTTAGAAAATATATTTTTTTACTTCAATGACGTTAGGTCACTATTTTAAATAACTGTTCCTAATTTCATGTAGATAATTCTTATAGTTATCAAAATAATATACCATTATGGTAAAAGTTATTTGATTGTATATATGACATGAATATTCATGACATAAAAAATAAAAGTTGACATAAAAAATAAAAATTTTTGAATTGAAAATAATTAAATTATTTTCATTCAAAAATTAAATAATTCAAATGTTAAACAACAAGACTCTATGCAGTCGTTGTTCTAAAACATTCTATTGCTCACGGCAGATCCGAACTATAAGTGCTTGCGCTCTAACATGGTGCCTGTGACATATGTCATTAACTTTCCGTTTCACTCTTGAAAATTGAAGCGATTTACAAATTATGACTTAGTATTTCAGCTGTTCCAAATTCTTAACATATTAAATCGTTAATAGCTGTAGTAACTTAAATTTAAAACCGTTAAACCCAGCCAGAATGTTCTAGTCTACTAATAAAATCAAATTGAAAGAAAAATTAAGCGAAGTGTTGTAACGTATAACGTAACGCCATAGACGTGTCTAGTGATGGGACGTACTTCTACGATGAATAGTCGATATTTTTTTAAATAATAAACGTATATTGTAGTACAATTTTTATTTTTAAAAAGTCTATAATTTTATACAACAACAGAACATCAGGGAAAGTTTACTCAAAAGGTTGCAAAGAAGAAATATATTTTATTCGTCTAAACTTATATCAGAATTAGGAACATTTGAGTTGTCACTAAATTCATCATCTGAATCTATGAAGAATATTATTAACAACTAGCGGTCTCCCGGTAGTTCGTGGTAGTAGTATTTCACCCGCGTAGTTCCTGGTCCAATATACATATTACCTTACGTCACCCCTCATGAGTCGAACTATCATATACAAAAGGTTTTTTTATAATCCGACTGATGACTGATGTAGTTTCAGAGTTTAGCCAGAACAAATAAACAGACAGACAGACAATAATTGAAAAAAAAATGTTATTTTGGTGTATGTACGGTATGCATATATGCACAAACAGACACTGCAATTTTATTTATATGTAGAGATGAATTAATTATGTTGTTAATATGGACGTCACGATCCCAATCAGACATAATAACCCTTTTTGTTTTATTCACGACCTTCGACCACCCTTCAGGTTAATCTTTGTTGATGGCCTCTTGTAACAGTGCCAACATGTTATTTGCCGTTAATGGCGGTGAAGTAGGTATTAATTTTTGCGGCGTGACTGAAAATTAAATGGGAATATGGAAAAAAAGTATTTAAATTCAATCAATCAAATCATTCAATCAAATAATCAATTATTTCATAGGTAATGCTGCGTTCGCAACGCTGATGTTATAAATTCAAATTCAAATTCATTTATTTAAAGTAGGCCAGTTATAAGCATTTTTGAAACGTCAAATTAGACTATTTGTAGTGACTCTACCACCGGCTCGGAAAGCAGGTCCTGTTGAGAAGAGCCGGCAAGAAACTCAACAAATGCTGATTTTATAAAGCTTCAAAATAGGAATTGAAATTAAAAGCATACGTGTTATTTGGGCCCAATAATATTATATCTAAGGACCAAGGTCAGACCTATTGTCATCTCTTCTAGAGCATAGGTAGGAAAGTTTAAGTTTAAGTTTTTTCAATAAAAGTTTAATCCCTAGAAACTATGCATTAGTATAACCGCGATAACAAAGTCTCCTCATAAATAACGATCAAATAATAATTTGAGCTTTTAAGCTAATTTTTTTACAAAATTAAAAAGAGCTAGATTTATGCTACGAGTATCGTCAGCGATAAACATGAATTTATAAGCATCACATCCCTAGTCAGTGACGTCAACGTCATACTGACAACTGTCAGCCGCACTTTCTTACAGCAATTCGAGTATAAATGTGATTAATTAGATAAACATATTGCACTCCTTCTATCCTATTCGCGAGTAGCGTATGGGAAAAGGACAGATATATACTTTTTGTTCATTCCGGTTGGTTATGCAATTTGTTTCTATAATTTATTAATTTTTTTATAAAATAGCCTATTTCTAAGCAAAATAATACTTTAAATTCATCAAAAAATATTTACTTACTGGAAATATGATACACCGTCTTTTTTTCTTACTTTACTCGGGTAGTTCTTACAAGTTTTTATTACACAGTACGGCATTATTGACGAGTCTTCTGTCAGACAGCTAATATGAGACTGAATTGCGATTGGAAATCATTTCGCGTTTTGGCTTACTTTTGATTCGGACACTTTTTAGCTCTGACCCGAAGTCCATAGTATTAATTTATGTCAATGTTGAAAGTCAGTTAAAAGAGATAACAAAAAGTTGAGAGGTGTCAAGGGACACCCGGATGGAACGAAGTTCCTTTCGATTAATTAGTGAAGGAATTGTAATAAAATTTAATTTTTTTTAAGTAATAATAATATTTGTTGTTGTACAGCGCGGGCGCCCCCCGCCGCTCACGCGCACACACATCAAAGGCGGCGGCAAGATCCTTTGATCAAAAAGTGTCGTGACAACTTTTCGTACGAATTTTTTCCGTCTAGCCCCCTTTCACAACGCGCGATAAGGAACTTCGTTCCAATAATGTTATGTTTGGGCGTGCATTTGTTTGGGAGCTCGCACAGACTTGGTAGTGATTGACAGAGGGAGTCTGACTGCAGACCGCTATATCAGAGAAGTTTAAGAACAAAATGTCGTATCGTTTGCCCCATATATCGGTGACGATTTTGTTGTTATGCAGAATAATGCTCGGCACGCACGTTTGGGACTTGCTGAAAAAAAAAGAATTCCAGCTCCTGTCAACGTGGGGGAACTACGAATCGCCGTAGTTGAGAAATGACGGAGACTATCCCAAGAGACCATCGATAACATCATTCTGAGTATGCCTAGACGGGTAGTGTTTAGGCACGTCACCACGTGTAAATAGTACCTACCTAAACGTGGGGGGTGCGGCGAATATGACTGCACTGTGTAATTCAATTAGCAGCTTATAGTCTAATCTTACCTTGTGGACTTGCTCGCTGAGCTGGTTGGTTGAAGATCTTCAAATCACACAGCACAGTACACTTCTTGTTGAACTTGTGATGATGCGGAAGGATTATGGCTGTTTTGCGTGTGCGGCGTTATAAATTTTTAGCGATATAGGTGATCTAATCACGGCGAATGCGTAAAATGCCACTGCGTGTCCTAATTTATACGGGTCGCAGGGCGCTCTCCGACTTTGAGCCTTATAAGACTAGCTATAAGTACTAAATTAAATTTACACAATGCTTAAATGTCATTTTATAAGAACTTGCGCGAACAGGTAGAAACTTTAATAAGAGCACTTTGAGTAAATACGCGATATCACTATTTTTCTAATTTAATTAATTGTTATTTTAATATTAATTTTCACTTTTCCCGGTTACATGAAAAGTTCAAAGGAGATGGTCCAAAAATGTATGGAGCTCAGACTCACTTTCTGTACATGAGTTGAAAAAAACTACATGTATTAATAATCTAGTTTTGATTAGCCAAATCTCTGAATTCACTGTTATTTAGGCCAAATATAATTTATTCTCCAAAACAATGAACACTTTACGTATAATCATGGCGGATCTTAGATAAGTTATATTATCTATGGTAGACATTCTCCAGGTGGCGGATTGATGGTGTTTTGACTTTTGCTGTCAGTGTTTATTGACGTATGGTCCAATTGATTTGATGGTTACTGGTTAGTATAAAATACGAAATATTACTTTATATAATATAGTTTAGTAAACGCATAATACATGAAATTTGCTAAAAAATAACATATCTAAGCTTTAAATCATCAATCAATGAAGTTTATGCCTATAGGTATCTGAATATTACAACCCACCATAGCGGATAACGTTTAAAAATATTGTAACCGCAAAGTTTTGTTATTTATCAGCAAATTTAATAAAAAGCTACTAATTACTCACAATGTCCTATCTTGTCCAAAATGTATTATAGCTAAAAACAAAGCCCGTTATGACTCCATCTATTAGTCTTTAATCTATGGATTAGATATAGGTATCTGAAAAATCAGATTAAAATATTGAGTTTAGTTGGAAGAAAAGACTTGTCAAAAATGACATATTTTGAGTTTGACAAATCAATGTCACCGTATCTTTATCACCTACAGACTAATATTAGAAAGACGCCATCTTTTAATACCTCAAAAACTAGGAATTTCATTTTTAACCAATGTTTTATATGTATACTTCATTTCGTTCACTTATTTTATCTACACTAATATTATAAAGAGGAAAACTTTTGTTTGTTTGGTTGTAATGAATAGGCTCAAAAACTACTGGACCGTTTTTAAAAATTCTTTCACCATTCGAAAGTTACATTATCCGCGAGTAACATAGGCTAAATTTTATTTTGGAAAAAAATAGGGTTCCGTAAAATATTTGGGTTTTTCGGACACAAGGTGTAAAAAATCAACCAGAAAAGTTACTTATTTTGCGTACGCTGTCTAAACTATAAAAGATAGAACCATAAAATGTTCTAAGTAATTGGAGATCTTATAAATATCTACAAAAAAGTCCGCGACACACTATACCTATGTATGTCGAGTGAGGCACAACAACCATTTTTTTATTTAAAAATCTTAATTTCTTTTTGGACTATATTTAAACGCATTTATTTTACTCATGCTATTAAAATAAATTATTTCATCACTAAGTACAGTTTATGTAGATAATATTTGGTATTTAAAAGATTAAAATTGGACGTTTGGTTTTGAAGTTATGGCGAAATTAAAATATTACTATTTCTGCGTTGCGAAGTGAGCGTCACCAAGGCGGGGGCGCGCGTGCGGGAGGGGAGTTTAGATCTATGTTATATATACGATGATGAATTAACAATTCGATCTTTGTTCAAATATCTATTTAGTACACGGAAGAGTTTGTTCGTTTGTTTTTTGTTTATTCTGAAGGCTAGACTTAAGAATGAAATATACTATTTAATATCAATTTATACCCATCAGCTTGCCATAAATATATATTTTTAATGTTAATGTACTGAAATGTCATACAATGTTTAACAAAAATGTAGACCTTTAGTACACGGGACGGGACGGAGGATATTGCTTCACGGGAAACTATAAAAAAATTAAATTGAGAGGGGGAGCGGGGAATGAGCACACTTTATTTGTGACTTTCACACATTTTTTGTAAGAGTACCTAAGAGGTTTTCACGCGGACGAAGTCGCGGGCGACTGTTAGTTTTTGATAAAATCCTTGTATTTTATCCGTTTTAATGGTATGTGGTACAAGAGTAAAGCTGAAATGGATCATCTCCTTTGTACCATTTTTCACAAATAGCCTTTACACGCAAAATATGTTGATAAAAAAAAAAGAGATCTGTGATCTCATTTTAAGTTAAACAAATGAAATAACAAAAGAAGTGTAGTAAGTAGATTTTAAAATAAAACCATATTTTTTTTAATTAAGGACCTTTTTTAATGTTCCGCTAAATATGCCGGTGTGTTTATTATTGATAAGTGCGGGAAAACTTTAATATGGCCAATACCACAACTGCTGTATTGCGCACAGAACAACAGCTACACTATTATTTGGTCTAATAAATAGGGTATTTAGAGCTTGTAATTATTATTATAAGAAATAAAAAAATATAGTTCAATCAAAAACATTGTTTATTTCTATACAATTTACATTTTGTTTTCGCGTCTTACGTGCAGCCTCCTAACATTAAATATATTTTTTATTACATAGACTTTACAATTAAATAAAATGAAATAATTTTATTCACGTAATAACTTACTATTTACATTTTGAACATAAACAATTAATTTTCTTTAACATTAGCGTTCTATACATTTATGATCATTTTGGTGTGAATAAATTTGCCATTCGACTAACGCTAACAGTTACACTTTTGCGACGTTTTAAGTTATATTTTTTTAATAATAGCAACCATTAATAAATAAATATATATGTATATATATTTGAGCAATTATATTAATTAACACTATGAATAGAATCCTTTGAAACTGGTTTAATTTGAAGTAAGTAGGTACATGATATAGCTAATGTATATGATGATGGTTTTGACTGGAAACTTAATACAAGTTTGTTGAGGTACCTACATAATATTTCATAGATGTAACTATGACAAATCTAGCTATACAATACATAAAAGCTGATCAAAAATTTTCTTAGATACGATATTGTATGTAATAAAAAGGTATGTAAGTAGATATAGGTATGTTATGTACCTTGATGCGGAAAATTGAAAATATGAAATTATTTTTTATGCAAAGAACGTAGGCATATACAATTCTTGTTTTTTTACAAAACTCAAATCTGATCATGTCCATGCTCTCGAATAGCAATTCTGGTTTTCGGGAGTTTTTTTTTTGAGAAAATCACATAGGTTCATACATGCCTATCATTTTTATCTTCATACATATCAATATGATGTACGTAAGTATACTATGTAATAAAACAACTTCACTGAATATAATGTTTGGAATAACGTACTCACCTCTTTAATCAGTGTGTGTACCATTTGTTTCAGTTATAACTTCAAAGTTTATAGTTTTGTTTCATTAAAAAGTCTCTGATTTTTAATTTGCACAATTGACTGTTGATGTTATGATATATTGAGTTTTATTATCAAAGCTTGGATAACTACAAGCTAGGCACTTCAAACATGATTACGAAGTCTCATTGTGCATTAATCGTACACAATCGATTTTTAACAAATATCTATTGTCTTATTAATTGATCTAATTAATAAAAACAAATTAAAATGCCAACTTTTCATATATGTGATAAACTGGCAAAGCATGTACTATGCATTGAAGTTCATTTTGTTTCGGTACGTTTATAAATTGGGTTCATTACCATTTCGTTGTATGACATTGAATTACAATTGAATAATTTATACATTCATTTGTAATTCAATGATATTCAATTTTAATTCAATTAATTTTGAAGTTATGAATAAACTATTTTATCTATCGAATTCGATTTAATCAATAATGTTACAATTAAGAGAAACATTGTGGATTAAAACTTTGCCAATCATCGTAAGGACCCGTATGACACGGTCAGTCTGTGCGTGACGTTTTTTACACTTTACTAAACATACTACCCGGCAAACGCGTCATGTTTGTCAACTAAATATTGTAATAATTGATGCGTCGCGACGTTTCGCCTCTGCGCCAATGTGAGTTGAGCCTAAAAATATTACCACTTGTGTGCTGTGAGAGAGCGTGATGTTAGTGTGACTGCACTATTTGGTATTTTGTGCGTTTTGTGCCTTCAGTATAGCATGTTAATGTAATTTATATATACTAGATGTTTCATATCTTGTAGTAGATTTAAAAAAGAAGGAAAATCTGTTTATTCCACTCGTCTCATAATAGGGTTCAAATTATAAATCAAAATCAATTAAAGTGGACTATTAAAAAATATTCAAACCACCTACGAATTTAAGGCCACCGCGCACAATTATGGTCGTGCTTAAGTGGTTTACTTTTTTTTTCAATAATTTATAAAATAAATTGACATATGTACTAGAATGGTTGGTTGTGTTTAAATGAAAGAGGTTTGTTGTGTTGACATGTATTTAATGTATTTTTACCATGTAACTACAAGTACCTACTACCAATGCAATGTCTAGAAATAAGAGACAAACTAAAAATAGAAAATTGTT
The DNA here is from genome assembly GCA_034621355.1 of Mycalesis mineus. Classification (NCBI taxonomy): domain Eukaryota; kingdom Metazoa; phylum Arthropoda; class Insecta; order Lepidoptera; family Nymphalidae; genus Mycalesis; species Mycalesis mineus. The sequence continues at coordinate 9,707,882 of CM067898.1, read as the reverse complement.
ACATTATTCTTATTAAAAATATGTAAAATGCTAAGAGTGCCTTTGTTATATTTCGCCGAGTATCATAGGCATGGTTTCGTGCTATGTACGTGTATCTACGAGAATGCTATAAGTTTTGTTTGATTACTGACACGTAATATCATAAGGCATGACATGTCATTTAGTGGGTTATTGTATTTATTGTACATTATATATTATCATTTTGGCATTCACATGTGACATAGTAACAGTAGATCAGTGAGCAAACGGTTGCAAAACTTACAGCAGACCTCTATACATGTTATGTTGTGAATTTCATTTTACAAGAATAGTTTGAGCGTGATTTTACTTTGATCATTTTGTATGTCAGGCAGTTTAGTAGTAAATGTTGTAAAATTATTGAACACGAAATTTCTATCAATTGAATATATATAATTTTAAGATGAATAATGGTTGCATTCCATTTAATTGAACAATTCAAACTTAATGGAATGTAACGCATTTTTCATAAGCAAAACTGATTTTATTCAATTCAATCAAACATTCAATACACATCTCCTTCAAAAAATCATCATCAATTTTACAATTTTACTGCTAAAACGGGCAAAAGGATTTCGACAATACTATGCCATTTTTAATTACTTTTAAATATTACGTCTCATACAACATCCGTAGCACACTAATTAAAAAACAATTCATTACTGAAAAACTCAATTTTCCATTCCATATATACATCCAACAAAAAACATAGAAAGCTATCACGACATCGAAGTCCTAACGCTAACACATTTTTTTTCAATAATTTGAAAATATTTCCTAGAGAAAAAGATATGCATCTATTATTCTGATAACAATAGTTTTTTAATCAGCTATTTTTAGGATTATTACATTTTTTTAATTAATTTTGTGCCGACTATAACAATGGTTACGCTACGAAAAAAAATTACAGATTTTCATTGAAATTATTTATGTAGGTAGATATCTAAAACAGAGATGGGATGTCATTCAGGAATTGTAAGGCGACGTAATTCTGATTTCACAGAATTTTAAAAGTTTTGCTTTTAAAATTAAAAGGCTTTCTATAAAATCAAATGGTACTTTAAAGCATTTGGGAGATTTAATTGCCGTATTATATAAACATTTACTAAGACCATAACATTTTTCACACCGTACACAATTATCTACGCTAAAGTAATTTAATCGTTAAGAAAAATCTGATTTTTTTACCTAGATATGAAAATAACCGGTTAAAATTTTGCAGAAAAAGTTTATTGAGAAATGTACTGAAAAAAACTTTTTTTCAGTACATTTTTTTTTGCTGCTGTTTGGGAGAGCCAACTTTTAAAACAATGGCAGATGTATGACAAAGCTTATATTCGGCATTACTACAACACGGTGTTAGACAATTATTCATATTTCTTGCAGTCTGATTTATTGCTTATTATATTATAAGAAAGTAACAGCAAATAACACTGTTCTATTGTAATAAGTAATAAAACACCTACAAAATATGAACGCAGTATAGTAAATGAGTTATTGTGCAATCGGGATATAATCAAATCTAACATTTAAATCCAAACGTCACATTTTATTTTTAGTATTGTTTTAAGAAAAATTTTTAGAAAATCTGTTTACGGTCATACTTTTTTCCACTAGTCGAATATAATTGACATCGCAATGACACTTACTACTAGCCTAAAGAAGTGCTAATCTCTAGTTTTACTTATAATTATTACACATTTTGGTTCTTCAAAATGGATAATGGTAGCAATTTTGTTAGACACAAAACTTTAACTGACACTAAATTAATATTGCTAAAGTTGATCGCACATACTTCCAAGGTGACGTAAGTATAAATTAAATGCTAGAATAATGAAAATAGCAAAAGGTATTCGCATCCAATTAGGAGTACAAAAAACTGGTAGCCTTGATCTCTTTCATCGATGGTACAACGATGTGTGATCAACTTTATACTTCCTCTTGGTACAGTTGGTAACATAGACGAGTCTAGGGAATTTTAGTAAGAATTATAATTTAATGTGTAACACAATTGATACCAATATTAAAATGACCGAATGTAGTATTTTTGGAATTAATAACATGCCACACTATTGAAAAGCCGAATTGTTACATATGCTACATAAATCATAACCAAATTCATCTATTTAATTTTTAGGGGTAACCCGATTTTATTTACACGCTTTTTAATTTTTCCCCCAACCTATGCAAAACTAAACACACATGACATTTTATATTTTACATTGAAATTCAGGGTTGAAAACGAAAATGTACAATTACTTTTACGATTATTCCATTAAAAGAATTATCACAAAATTTATTAACTGAATATTAATATAACAATTCAGTTATTCTTCACAATCCATTACATTAACTTTAAAGAATAGTTAATTCATTTATATATTTCAAATTGTGTTTGATATAGAGAAATTAGAATTATTTACTTGACCCTAAAAATTATGCGTGTTTACAGTATTGTAAAGAAACAAAAATTGTGTTAACAAGAAATGAGAAAAACTAGTTTGAATTCTCAAAGTCACGAAACACATGCAGATGCGGTAAACACATGCACACTCGTAAGCATGGGGCCCATACCATGTTACAATAACCATAGTTAAGATAAAAATAAAACTCAAAATCGTCTACCTCCGTAAAACTTTGTTTACTTCTCTTGTACAAATTCACAACTGCCAAGTTTATGTAACAACGTACAACCAAATTACCGCGTACGCAAGGAACAAAGGCCAGCGGACACCAGCGGACGGTATAACACTTTTACTAATACCATTTTTTATAATAAAGTTCATTGCTTATTAAAGGCTTTGGCGTATTCAGGATACGTTAAAATACATTAGTATGCCCCAGCATACGGAATGTGTGTAATCTTACAGATTTGTATCCATAATTTGCTTTGGCGGATATTTTTTTAGTCAAGCGTCCGCCTGTGTATGTTGGCCCAAATATGCATTCAATATAAAAGAAAATATAAAGAAAAAATCTACAACTTTTCGCTCTTGCGTACCGTACATATTCACAAAACTAATTTATTTTCATTAATTAATTAAAACTACCAATTCACCCTTCACTTAAAATGGGATAAGTAGCTCCGCTTTCAAAACCCTCTACATCAATTTCATTAGTTTATATAACGATGCAGAGAAGATAAAAATCAGTCGCAATTAAACCACAGGGCCGCAAAATATAAAATATACAACTGCGACAATTTGAAAACGGCACACAAATAGAATGATAAGAAACTAAAAACTAAATATTACCTTAATTAACCAATTAATTAAAATGGGAATAATGCTTATAAATTCTAAGCCGCTCGCCGAAACAAACCGATAATCCGAAATGCGCTCCGCATTGGACAGTATGCCCAAAGAAAGAAATCAAAAGTTAAAAATAAAAAATAAGTGAAAAATAAAAAAAATAATGGAAATGTAATCGTGTTAAACTTGAGAATTGTTACTGTGTCTAATATTATATTAAAGAAAAACACTAATGTCTTTATATGGGTTAAAAAGATCACAAATTATAAAAATATTATTTGTCACACAAATTTTTCTTGAACTACTTTTTACACAATACATTAAAACTTGCGACGTCAAAATGCAGTTTGTGCAATTCGACCTCAACTATCGGGGTTTATTACATTTTTATTTTATTGAAAATTTTCTTCACTAAAATATTTATTTATTCTAATAAATATTTTAGTCATAAAGTATTTAGATAAATAAATATATCTAGAACATAAATATAATTTGCTATAGATATTGACAATTGCATTAATTGACAGATTTGTTGAATTTCGTTTATTTTTAATATCAAGAAAAATTCGTGTGACAACAAAGGAATTATAAAAATGTTGCCATTGCGAGGAAAAAAAATACCGTACATTCAGGGTGTTATTGTAATTATGTCAGACCGAAAAATGTATTATTTTTTGAAAATTATTATTTTTTGTTTTAGCAATGGCAATCCCGAGTCCCCCCTCCCCCGCACTCGTAGTGGTGTGGCTGTGTGTGTCTATGTGTTGCCGTCCGTCTTGATATGTGTGTTTGTGTGTGCTCCGCCAGATCGCCGTTAGCTAGAAAGCAAATACGTTCATGTAAGTTTGCATGTATTGACACAGCGCGATCATAGCCGAAAAATTGAATTGAGGAACTGTTAATTTCACGTTACTTATAATGTACGTGTTGAGATTCTCTTTGATCTAGATATCCCTCAACCCCACTATTTTTCGACCAGGTCGCTAATGTTAAGTATAAAGTTAATATGTATGTAATTTATCTCTATAGTGGGAGGAGAAACAGAAAATTATTATTGAAAGAAACGAAGAAAACACAACAGAGTAACAAAAAACTAACAAAAAAAACTAGCAAAATCTCGACATAATAGACATTTATTAATACTCATAACTCACTATCTTTTTATTTGTCTTTTTGATATGTAAGTAAGTGACTAATTTTACCACAATACACACAGAATGCGTAAAATACTGGCGGTAGATCAACAAAATATCGTTCGAAATGCACAAAAACCACATCTACCTTCAAAACTTACATCTATTTTTAAAAAGATTTTTGTAAAGATTATATTAAATTGTCTATATTTTTAGCAAAAAAAGACAAGTAATATATAATTCAATTACTAATAAGTTTATATGTATTTCGAACGATTTCTATAGATATTTATTAGTAATTTACGCCAAAATAATACAATTGACATATTCCACATACAGGGCAAGCGAATACAGAATGTACAGTCGATCACAAAATGTCTATTCTATTTTTAATATAACAATTTACACTACAAAATATTTAGCATTTTAAGTACAAATCTATTTTTATTAAGCCTATTTCGAAAGCAATTTAACGATTGGCTCTCGTTAAAAATATACGACTGATGTGGCCGACTGTACACGTTCATATTTAAAATACATCTTAATGATGTATGATCTTAATCTATTTAGAATCGAAAATTGACGTTGCAGTCAACACTAATTGTTATGGTTTCTTTCAAAACAGATATGTCATTCCAATTTTTGTGAGACTTCTAATAATAATATTATGTACTCGTATTATCGTACAGATATAAGTTCTTCAGTTGTTACATTGTAGAGACTGTTAGTTGAAACATACTAGATTCTCAAGAGGAGATATTAAGGTGAACAAGACACAGTCGTAACGTGATATTTGAACCAAAAATATTTTAGAAAAAAACGTAAGCATTTGATTTTTTTATTTTAAAACTTTCACCTCTTAAAAGTACGCAATACGTAATTAAAAAATATTTCTATAAAAAAAATTTTTGTCTATATTATATTATTTTGTGAAAACTTCTTGGTAATATTTTAAAAATCTAAAAGGCGTTTTCTATTAATCAAATAAAAATTATCTCAAATTTAAAACTTATCTACTATTTATGTTGGTAACGATTAAAAAACTAACTAACTATTTTGAGACCTCTGAACTAGTGCGCCAATTTAATTTAACACCTATTTTAAGAAAACGAATAATGCAAATATTGTTTATTAATTTTTAACGACACTTTTATGCGCGATTATTATATTTTAACTTTAACTATTGGCGAAAAGAAAACAATGGACTCTTATGTACATTTTTTTAATACATAATATTTAAAATGTCTAAAAAAATGTTATCTAACATTTTTAAAACTTTGGCTAATTTTTTTTGGCTTTGATAAGTGTGAACAAACATAAATAAATAATAATTATAATAAATAAGCTAAAATAAAAACTTATATATTTTTGGTGTCATTTGATAAAAATATTTATATTAAATGATAAATATTTATATAAACAATATATTTTTATTTGGGAAGTGTACATTTTAAATATCAGAATATAATATCAGTTATAAACGGGGAGGGTATTTTTTAAATATTTTCTTAAAAAGGCGCTATTTATGTTTGCTGTGAAAAGCTCTCGAAAAATTCAAAAATCCCTCGCTTTGTATCCCTATACGTCTCTGGTAGTAACCCTATGATTACAATAATTTTTGATATTTCAATTATTCATCATTCTGCATACATAGAAAAAATAAACTCAAATAAGAATTTTTCAAGCAAACATATCATGCGTTCTGTAGCCTCTATGGTCCCTACTGTAAAAAGGTTTAAAATATATGGAATATTATAATCTGTATTAAAACAGTCATTTTTTTCGAAAAGTCGCATTCTTAATTCACTGCAGTCCAAAGTCGACCAAAAATATTACAATAATCTTCTAAAATAATGTAAGAAATGATTTTCAGCGTAGGCATATAATGAGATTTAGGGGCAGTATTCACTGACAGGTAGAGAAGTAGTGTTGGAATGTCATCGGATTTAGAATCATGCCAAAGGATCAGGTGGCATGCTGATGCCTCGATAGACGCCTAAACCTTCATAATACAATCACAACAAAATATTACCTTTTTATTGTTATTTTTTTTGGCCGCCCTGTTGGTGAACACTGGCCCTTAGGACCGTTTAAGTATTACGTAAGATTATTATCTGGGTGCCCTCAATGTTTTTACGCCAAAACAATAGAAAGGGAAAACTTTCCAATCGATTTAAAATATTAATATATATATACCTCTTTAAAATACTAATATTTTTGGTACATATTATGTACAAAATTATACTTTTAATTATAAAAAATCTACGCAATACTTGAACGGTCCGTGGTATCATTTAGATAGTACGGTACGGTACGAACGAAGACAGGAGCCATATTAATCCTTTTGAGAAAAATATATGTAGTGTTTATTGAAAAATTGAAGCCTACGCTGTATTACTCGAACCGTACCATCCCAAAAGTTTCTGAAAACTATTTACTTTTTATTAGGCCGGCAAACATCTACTGTTGTTACAATACAATACAAATATATTAATAATTTACATTTAACATATTTATGTATGGAGAGAATACGGCAGCATATACTTAGTGAATAGATAATGTAACTTATACGACAATAATAATATACATTATACATAAATATATTAGACATTTAAACAATAACTTCAATAAAATAGCTATAATACACTTTAAACTACACACAGATTTGTGCTATTTGGAACCAAACCGTAATATGTAGTGCAAACATTTGGGCTCGTATGAGATACGACGGTACAATTTCTTTACCGTACCATTACAACAGTACTGAAATCGTACCGAACACATACACAGGATGATTTTTTAAGTGATAGTACGAGTAAATAGCCACAACTGAAACTATGAGGAATAGATAAAAAATACTCAAAAGAGTTCTAAGTTTTTAAATATCAATTTAGATGCCATAATAATATAATAGTGTTTTATTTTTCACAATCAACAACTTGATCTTTTAACAAAAAAAAATCTTTTATGATATGAGTCTCGAGAATTCTCAAGTATTTTTCACTATTTCCTAAACATGCTTTACTCCTCAAGGCACACTTGCAATACTCATCCTGCATATTGCTAATAATTATGACAATATAAATGACTCACGTGTTGCCATATCAAATTAAACAAAAAAACATACCATATCGACTTAACATTGGTCCAACAACGCCCTACACAATTTACAATTTATGACACTCATGTCTTTTTCCACACTTTGCATTTCAAAACATATATGTTATATTATATATGTTTTATATATGTATATATTTTTTACACAATTAAAAAGTAATATCTCTTATATGTATTATACGCGGAAGTTGGAACTGTTTTAATGAATCAATTTTCACTTTGCAAAATAAAACAAAATGTACTGATATTTTAAGAGCATCCTGTATTGGTCTGTTTACATTAAAAGTAATTGAATGTCAGAGTTAACGCAAATTATTAAAGTTAAATAAATGATTCTAAGGATTATTTTTAATGAGCTTCAATGTTATAACATTAAACTGAAATATCCAGTCAATACAAGGAAAATAATTCTTGTTTTTATCTTGTAAAAAATATCATTAGTATTACTAATTGTTGCCTTCATACAAATTAGCTTCATGTCATGTCTACCGCTGTGTGTAGTCACGCACTTTGTTTACTAAAAGAGTCGGTCTGACTTCCAAAAATTAACAGTACTTACTAGGAGTAGCATTCATTTGCTGAGACGGTTTCCTAAGTAAGTGCTCCTCGCTTACGAAAGACACCCCGGAAACACTTGTTTCGTTTGTGTGATCCATTACGACTGTCGGCAAATGACGACGAATGCAAAGAACAGGTGCTCAACTTAGTTTTCAAATAAATTCATTAATCATTTATATATTTTTATTTTGATACTTAATCACAGTTCCAACATGCGCGTCGCGCTCTGCGACGGTACCTATCTTACTGGTAGTAGGATCTCTTACTAGTAGTCGTGTTCGAGCCCGTTGTCCTGCCCTTGCCGCTGGTTCTGCTCGAGGGTCTGGTTGTGCGATTTGATGGGCGGCTGGCCCTTGCCCTGGCCGATCTGCCGCGACGAAGAGAAGCACAACTTCATTACGAACGGGAACTTCGCACCTGGAAGTTTAAGCGGCAATTTGTTAATGCTTCTGCACGTATACATACATAATATCGTGCCTCATTCCCATACGGGTAGGCAGAGGCATTCTATTGCTTCTTCCTCTTCAAACATTCCCACTCACTCTCGCCTTATACATTCCTTTGGTAAGATTCCTATCATTCATTCCCTTCACGTGACCAAACCATCTCGGCATACCTTTCCCATTTTAGTCACTACTACATCATCAACACTTTAGGCAATGTTAACATAAGATAAATTTAATCAAATCAAGAATGAAGTGAATAATCAAAATAAAACGTCAAAATTCTCGGGCTTGGGTATTATTGGGGACATCGCTTAGTCGTAGGTGCCGGTCATTGTCACTAAATTTGTAACTGTTTCGAAGTCCCATACAAAGCTTAACATTATTCACATATAAATATAAACACAATTTACATCATGCTAAAACTTCCGATAATGATGATGATCATATTGAGAACGATGTTGATGTCTAGTAGAGGATAGAAGTGAACATGCCTGGATGCTGTATGGTGGCGTGATTGCACGCCATGATGGCCATCACCGACTGCGATATGTTCTGGAACTCCATCAGTCCTGATGACGATCTGGAACAGGAAACATTCCTTTTGTTTCATTTAGAATTACACACCATAAAAAAAACAAAATGTTGTTATTTATAAACAACATTTTGTTCCTAGCGTCCTTTTATCAAAGGTTTCGGACTAAATGCTACTCCTTCTTATAGGTTCAGTTGTACGAGGCAGATACAATGAGTTATATCTTCGTTCAGGGACTTAGACCTTGGCTTCGTGCGTCAGGGAGTGCTGGGTGAACTGAAACTCACCTCTCACTCTTGAGCGGGAACTTGGAGATGGTGTGCGGCGGGGCGACGCCGTAGTCCTTGAACACCTGCAGCAGCTGATCGTCCGACACGTCGGGCGGGGTGTTGAAGAAGTGCAGCACCTGGAACAGGTATTTACCGACATGTGCAAGCGGGCAGATTCAACTCACTCAGGACGTAGGCTAAGAGAAATATTCTCTTACCTTGGACGGGGGCTGTATCCTGTTCTTGTGTATGGAGGCGGGGGTGAGGAAGCGGTTGTTCTTGTTGCCCACGTAGTCCTTGAATGAAGGACTCTTGTCCGGCAGCGGGTAGGGGTTCATCACCTCCGACAGGTACGCCTGTTTTGAGAAGCTGAAATAGAATTAACAAGTATTATAAAAAGGCATCTTATTTCAATATATTTTATATCGCTTGATGGGAATCACTTTTGATGCTGTCTTGATGTTTACGCTTCAGCCTATGATGGATATTTCCTGGAATTTTTAAACATACTGTGTCTGTATTCTGTTATACCCTATCGTGTTTGTCATGCAAGTTTACGTCAAACAAATGATCACTCATGAATTTTATTTCATTATAATAAAATAGGTAAACCAACATGCAATTGTAGGAAAATATCGACTAAGTATGAATCTACTCGTATATGACCTGACACGCCGTCACCCATCTGTACCATTGCCTTACCTTCCGCAGTATGTCAGTGTAACCTCATACTTACGCCAGTGTGAGCGTGTAGTCTCCTACGGTGACGTTGTTCAGGTTCTGCACGCAGCGCTCCACCGACACGCCGTCACCCATCTGTACCATTGCCTTGCCTTCCGCAGTATGTCAGTGTAACCTCATACTTACGCCAGTGTGAGCGTGTAGTCTCCTACGGTAACGTTGTTCAGGTTCTGCACGCAGCGCTCCACCGACACGCCGTCACCCATCTGTACCATTGCTTTGCCTTCCGCAGTATGTCAGTGTAACCTCATACTTACGCCAGTGTGAGCGTGTAGTCTCCTACGGTAACGTTGTTCAGGTTCTGCACGCAGCGCTCCACCGACACGCCGTCACCCATCTGTACCATTGCCTTGCCTTCCGCAGTATGTCAGTGTAACCTCATACTTACGCCAGTGTGAGCGTGTAGTCTCCTACGGTGACGTTGTTCAAGTTCAGCACGCACATTGCCTTGCCTTCCCATCCACCGACACGCCGTCACCCATCTGTACCATTGCCTTGCCAGTATGTCAGTGTAACCTCATACTTACGCCAGTGTAGTCTCCGCGCTGACCACCGACACGCCGTCACCCATCTGTACCATTGCCTTGCCTTCCGCAGTATGTCAGTGTAACCTCATACTTACGCCAGTGTGAGCGTGTAGTCTCCTACGGTGACGTTGTTCAAGTTCAGTACGCAACGCTCCACCGGCACGCCGTCACCCATCTGTACCATTGCCTTGCCTTCCGCAGTATGTCAGTGTAATCTCATACTTACGCCAGTGTGAGCGTGTAGTCTCCTACGGTAACGTTGTTCAGGTTCTGCACGCAGCGCTCCACCGACACGCCGTCACCCATCTGTACCATTGCGGTGCCTTCTTTGGTCTTCAAGAACTTTATCTGTTTTGAGAATATACACAATGTAACAAAACATAGAGGCAAAGTTATTTCGATAAAGTTATAGATTTTTTGAGAGAATTTCACTACCCTTATAAACAGAAGTAAAGATCCTGGGTTCTCCACAAATACTTAGAATCAGAGCCGTAACCAACAATTAATACGCCCTATGCTAGCTCGCGTAACTGCGCCCTACAGACTTGTAACTGACTCTAAATAAGGTACTGTTTATATATGGTGTGGTCATTTCAGCGCCCTGTTCCCTGGGCACTGCTGGCAGTGCCTTAGTTACGGCACTGCTTAGAATGACTACTTATTAGCGGGAAGAATTCAAAAATAGGCAGATTCTGCTGACATCAGGGAGTAAGAACCTGAATCACCTTATGTAAATGCAAAAGTGCTTGCATAAAAATCTATTGGAAATAAATAATTTCATTGATTTGAGGTAGGTTTTAGACTTTGACTCACCCTGACGACGTTCCCGTAGAGGCAGCACAGGTTGAACAAGCGGTCAGCGTTCACGGTGGCGGGGTCCAGCCCGTACACCATCATCACAGCGCCCTGCTGTGGAGGAGGAGCGCCCTACATACAGATTATCCGTGTCACATCATTTCATCACTCAATCATCATCAGCCTCTAAAGTAGAACGTAGTAGATCAAAATATGTTCTTTTATCAGCTGACAGCGGCAGATTTGTTCGTTTTTGGGATTTTTTTCTAATTTATTACTTAGGCCACTTCTACACAGGGATGACAAACAAAGAAAGTAAAATTTTATACCCATCGGTCGAATTGTATTCGAGTTTTATCGTGACTAAAGAAACAGGAAGTTTGCCGCATAAAGGTTCGACAATAATCTAGTATCTGGTAGTAGTACTAGTAGGCATATGAAGCTTATGTGTCTAGTTCACAATGCTTTTGTCACTGTCACCTATTGTCACCACGATACCACTCGGTTTTCTCAAATCTCTAACGTTTTATATGTAGGCTGCCTGAATGCTGCCCCCGTATGACTCGAAAGTGCACAAAGCGGCGTATTTGAAAATAGCGCTCATTTATGCGCCACAAAGCAACGAAATGGAGAGCGAGAGATATTTAAGATTTCGTTTAATTGGGCAATTACATGTCTTTTCTCTACACACGTCAAAGTGTCGTGCGCATCCTAGGACCATGTTAAAACAATTTGCTATCTTTCAACTATAGACACACTTCTATTTATTTTAATGGCATTCGATTTGCAACAATAAATCACTGTGACAAAATATCATAATTTGCCAGTCATTTACAAATTTTATCAAATTAAATTATTTTTATGTACATTAGTAGAATTCAAGAAGTAGAAAACAAGACAAAAGAAATCATGCTTCCTAATCTTACACTCAACGTGCACAGGTAAATTTTAGCTTCTGTAAAAAAACATAAAATGGAATCGAAAAATAAAAAAAGCTGAATATTAACAAAGCCATTTACTGTAGCTAAATAAATAAATGTATTGGCTTTGAAATGAAACCCGGTTGGGATCAGGTTTGGAATGAATTTATGAATAAAATGATAGAATATGAATAAAAACTAGACACAAAAGTATATAAATAATGCTAAGTCTCAAGGCGCAGGCAGGGCGCAGGTCAGCGCATCCTTAGATATTTGTAGGTCGTACCAATGTTCGAGTCCACTCTCAACACGAGGCGTATGCCTAGGCAGTAAACAAATTGATTTTGTAGTAGGAAATAATTTTCAGCGCCGCCATGATCCTGCGCACATCGCGTGTGGCGTGTTGCAACGAGGGGACTCGAAGTTTGGCTCAACCTACCTATTTGTTTTTAGCGATGCTCTGAAAACACGACAAAAGGGAACATGCAGGTTTCTTATTATAATCCATTTTTGTCACCGGAAATCTATTTATCTGACATAATATTTTGAGCCTTCAATATGACGCCATTTAAACGTGCTATGGTAATCGCGTACAATGACCTCGCAAAGGACACTTTTCTATTGGTTGCGAGAACTTGTCATTCCGTACGTAATGTTTCTAAATAACCAATACCAAACATTGTATTTATTAAACCTTTAATTTTCATAACTTAAACTGAGTAAATAATAATAAATATTGTTATAACTATAAATAAAATACCATGAAAATAGGCCTCAATTCGGATCATGTGCACTTCTAACATCAGCATCCATTTCGTAACTTTAATTAGTAGTATAAAGTTCTGCAACTGTGATTTCTTTATACTATTTACTAGTAGTTAAGGCAGTGATTCTCAACCACTGTGCCGCGGCACTTTTGTGTGCCGCCAAATTTTGCAAATATATAATAATGTTAATATTATTAAGTTATATCATTTAAAAAGAAAAATATTTTTTACATGAATATATATTTAAATCCACAAAAAAATAAATTATTTTATTATTTGCTTTCCAACGCGTTTTTTTCAGTGTTTTATTTTTTATAGACTGCCTTTCTCGAAAAAAATGGAACGAATTACTGACTTTATCCGTGTTTTGAACCAAATTTGTGATTCATTTTGCGTCGCATTTTTCAGGAACGCATTAGCGACGCAAAGCGGGGTCTAGGTGTATTTAAAATTTTTGTCATAAACTATTTATGCAGTGTGTTGTAGTAAATAAATAATTTTTATCTTATTCTTTGTGTGCCGCCAAATTTTAAAATCGTTAAATATGTGCCGCAACAAAAAAAGGTTGAGAATCACTGAGTTAAGGTAACATTTTAAGGTGCAAGTTTGTAGTCGACCGCAGCAGGCGACATGTCGCTACTGGTTTCTATGTATTTATATGAATAATACAACGTGTCGCTCGCTACGAATATTATTTTGTATTGTAGAATATTATATTGTAATCTGCGGTCGGCTACCAACTTGCACCCTTAAGCTTGCAAAGCATTCACATTTAAACAAAACATATATAAATAATAAGGGCTTAGGTACATTACTCACTTGCGGATCTAGTCTAGAATCAAATACCTGATTCTGAGGGGGCATGGGGTGGTGCATGGGCGGCGGGGGCGCAAAGGCCTCCCCGCCGTAACCTTCCGGTCCGTAACCGCGACCATCACGCTGCGAAAAGAACATTAAAATCTGTGAATACTTATAAGGCAAGCAACGGGTTTTCAGGTGACTCTCCGTTACCGTCAGGACTCATAGATGTTTTTGTTACGTTGTGGCGAAAGAGAGTTATTTTTCCGATTTTTCCGCTTTCTCATTTTCTCTACTTCACATAATATATATTTCGAATGCATCTTAGGCCTACAGGTGACTCTAGAGCTGCCATTTGTCTAGGGTTTTTGAAACTTTTCAATGTAAGGAACAAAATAATAGTGGATCGTTTCAATAAAGTGGCATTATAATTATCAGCCTATTTCGCCGATCCATCACAAGGCTAGACCTTTATCTCAACAGGAGATAGCGTCTGGAGTTTGGACTATGCTGCTCCAATACGGATTTAGGGTTTTAGGGTTTACATTATTATATTATTTAACTTTATAAAGATTACTATTGAATATTAAAGTGGTCTTACCAAGGACAGTCCCCGAAGTACCTACTTACGAGCAGTTATATAAATATTTTAATTATTAATTTTTACTAATGACTTACCGGGTGGTGGGGCGGGGGTGGCCCGTGTCTGTCTTTCATCATGCCGGGAGGGGGAGGTCCTCCGCTGCCAAAGTCCATATCTGAAATAGAACAGATGGATATTTATATTTAAAATTTTGGGGGTAGACACATAATTTGTAACTTGTATTCTATGTATAAAATAATTATATAAGTAAATAAAGCCTTTATAGTCTTTATTAGTTGATTTAAATATCATCATTCGTTCAAAGGACTACTGATAAACAACTATATCTACTTAAAATATTCGCTTTAGTTAAGTTTTAAAATATCGAAATAGGGAGCTGCTGGAAAAACCATGGTGCTTAAAAGTCCTTTTAAGAGGCCTGTCTGGACATGGTTGTTATGCCTTTTAGTTCTAGTGTGAACATGGAAATGATTTTTTTCTGTGTTTACTTCCGGTTTGAAGTAAAGTATGGATAACAGCACTAAGCTGAATTAAGCTAGCTCAGTGGCTCACTCTACGTTAAGAGTGTATACTCGCTAAAACAGATTCACAAAAAAATTATCAAATCACTATCAGGTGAAATCGTAGTCGAACGTAAACTTATTTTATGGTAATGGATGCCTGCGTTCTGACTCTAATTTCTTTATTAACTATACTTAATATAAAATAAATTCAATCACTTTATCTATTAATGAAAACTGCATTAAAATCCGTTTAAAAGATGCTAGTGCACACAGGGACAGAAGTAAGTGGCTTTGTTTTGTTCTTGAAAGAAGCCTAAGATAGAAAAGCCACCATCTGTCATTTCCCCAATGTACAAGCCAACCTGTTGGTTTTGCGCACGCTACCCTCATAATGCCCCGCTATTAATATTAACGTATTCAAATGAAAATGCTCTCAAATACCATTAAACCGACATGGGGCAAATCGACCAATTACATTTACATAAAAGCCCCAAAAGGGAATCAATATCAGTTTGGGCGTAATTTTATGAAGGTGTTATTGAGGGTATAGGTTAGGTTTAAATCAGAATCGAACTGCTAACAGAAATTGATGTTATGAATTGTGCCTTTTATTTAGGATTTAGTTGCAGTCCAACGAGATGGCCGGAAGCAGATCGAAGTTTAATAATAATAATATGTGCAGAATGCCGGAAAGATGTATATCGTTTAAATTCAAAAATATTTATAAACCATAAACTTTCATTAAATTGTGATTTTTAAGGACGCTTTACACTTACCGATTTTTGGACAGAAACCAAATAAAATATCATCCAGTACTTCTTACACCTTCGCATTTTTGCTGATTGTCGCAAGGTATAAGGAGTCTTTTAAAACCTTATAAAATCACATAAACAAAGTAGGGTAATAACAATACGAGTAACCTGAACAAGTAGGGAACAATATGCATTAGCCTACGCACACATGCAAAGGTTTTTGAGGTTTCGTTGAAATGAAAGTCTGTATTTGCAATATTTTGTTTATTGTGTCTCTTGTTTACATAAATGTGAAGTACAATATATAGTGCGTTTGCATAGAAATGTCCTGCTATTGTTATTGATAAAAAAATATATTTCAATGTTGACCGTATAAATAATTCGACAACGGTAAATATTTCAAATTTTAAATCAATCATTATTAATAACATAATTGGACATTTCGAACTAAATTGAATCTAGATATAAGGCTTAAGTAACAATAGTGTATGTCATCTTAGGGTCTACTCAGATATCATGGTTTTGCTCTTTTAGTGTGAGCTTGCTTGCGTAAGCTAATGTTTAAAGTAAACGTAACAGAATTATCGAATTATATTTCGTTAATTATTTCGATCGAATACTGATGATGTCTGATTTTATTACAGGGCGGTATATCAAGATATTAGATCGATAAACTAAATTAGTATGTTTTAAGATATCGTAACCGATTTCCATGATAAGTGTGAGCAGACCCATATATAAATGTAGCAACAACATGTCTCAGGCATTGTTTGTATAATATGTTTCTATGCTTAATATATTATGTATTGTACATTTGATTTTATGTAATAATAAAGTATGTCACAGAGTTAACTATAGGGTTAGAACTGACAACACAAACCCGCATACAGTATTGGACATATTCGTAATTAATATTCGCAATTGTTATTAATACAAATTTAATAGAGTCGCTGATTTTCCGTATTGTGGTTTTCACTAATAGACTGATATCTGAAGCAAACTTTAGGCTATTTAGGCTAAAAATTAAATTTCAGGAAAACGTCGCTGATGTCCATATTATGAGAATGTTTTTTCAGTCCAATGCTTTATGCCGGTCGACATATGCAAACACTTATATCTAAGGTTATAGGTAGGTACATCAATTACACGCTAGCTTTACATCTTTTTACCGGACCTTGTAATTTTATCATTGATAATTGATTTATGTATCAGACAGAGATAATGTAACAGAAGAAACATGAAAATAAAAAAATATGCAAAGTAGGAAAAGAACAAGAAACAAAACTAATCCAAGGTTAGTAAAACAATAACTAAAATTGATATCAAACAATAGCCAATAAAATGGTGGCAAGTAACATTAAAAAATATTATAGGAAAAGGACATGGAAATTCA
Organism: Mycalesis mineus; assembly: GCA_034621355.1. Taxonomy (NCBI): domain Eukaryota; kingdom Metazoa; phylum Arthropoda; class Insecta; order Lepidoptera; family Nymphalidae; genus Mycalesis; species Mycalesis mineus. Next base: position 9,690,758 of record CM067898.1, on the reverse strand, counting down.
GAAGAAAGTGAACAAAAGCCAAAGGAGCAGAAAAGGAGAATACAAACGAAGATGCAATATCTGGTTGCATAAGCGAATTCAAATTATAAAAAGAGTTATTAAAGAAGGATTATTATACGCATTGCAAAGGTATGGAATGCCCTTCCGATATCAGTTTTTTCTAATTCATACAACTTGGGTATCTTTAAAACAAGAGTGAATAGGCATTTTCTAAGCAAGCGCGCCCCACCTTAGACCGCATCTACACTTACCATCAGGTGAGATCGTGGTCAAGCGCGAGCTTATTGCAGATAAAAAAAAAAGAAAAAAAAAATTTTGAACACTGTAAATAAATTAAAAGGAAAAATTCAAAAGTCACACAATGGTCTTGTTACTTTACATAAAACATTTGTATATTATAAGGTCCGGCAAATACTTCAAAACATACAAATACACGAACTATAGTGATGAGGAGGAACAATCTCATTCAATACACAATCCTTCATACAATCGTACAAACCGTTCTGCGCATGATCGCAGGAGTGCTGGCTGTGCTGGCTGCAAGTGTCTTCGCTGCTCGCTCGAGGCTGTTGTGACGGAGCCGTGGCGGCATCTGGCGATAGCCCACAACAGTTTAGTCCGATTCAAAATCAAATTCAAATTTGCTTACTTCAAGTACGCTTAGTTTACAAGTACCTCTGAGATAATTTCGTTTACTTCTGTTACCATCTTCTGCCTCATTCTATTTGATTATAATATGGTGTTTACTTACTTATTACTTTGTTATTTATAATCTTTTGTTTGATATTGTGTGATGTTAGTGTCAACCTTTCTAGGCAACATTTTTTTAATGACTATAAGTTGGCCCTTGACTGCTATCACACCTGATGATGTAATCTAAGATGGAAGCGGGCTAACTTGTTAAAATAAAATGTTGTAAAATCTCTCTCATCTCTCATATCTCTGCTTCGATTCTGTATCACGATTATGTATGTCCTCGGGTGGTTTAAGATCTGTAGCTATTTTATTTTTTTGTTAATATAATTGCTGTAGTGTACCTTTGAATTATATTTTTGAATAGTTTGATTCGTGTAGTTAAATTTTATTCAACACAATTGTAGTGTGTTCTCTCTTCTGTAATGTGTTATACTTCTACAACTTTTACCATCTCGAGTTTTTCTGAATGCTGTTGTTTAAGTTTTAGTTTCACTTTATTTTTTCTCTAATAATGTTTAGTTTTTGTAAGTGCACCTAGTGAGAGATCTCATCCGGGGGAGGAAGAGTATTCACCACGCTTGTTTCTGCTGCAGCATAGTAGTATAACGATTAAATTTAACGAGCGTATAAGGCTTAGCATACGAGTATGTACATAATTATGTATGACACAGGGAAATGTTTTGTTGGGCATATTGCTAGAATGATATGCAATAGCTTGTTGATATTAACGTCACCAGTATAAATTAAAAGGCCACATAGGGCCACAAAATATAACGACAAAAACGCTGAACTTCCTTGAACTAGTACTATGAAGATAATTTTTTTAAAAAAATTTTAACAAAAAATAAAAACGCCTTCAAAACGCACTAAAAAGTAAAAAATAACTACGTCATTTACTTACTTTAATTTACTTAATCACATCTATGAAGTCGGTGCCATCCAAGTTTAGGTAAAGTCTTTAAAGTAGAAAGCTCGGGTGGCACCGACTTCATAGATGTTATTAAGTAAATTAAAGTAAGTAAATGACGTAGTTATTTTTTACTTTTTAGTGCGTTTTGAAGGCGTTTTTATTTTTTGTTAAAATTTTTTTATTTCACACTTTTTAGTGATTTATCAACAACGAACATACTAAAGAACCTACTCGAACTAAACCATAACTACCAATATTCACTAGCTAGTTATAACATTCCAACATCCCTACAAATGTGCCTATAAAGTTTGAAGAGTTTCCTCAAGTTTTCGTAGATCTCATCATCAGATCATGACTTAGTTAACATTAAACCAACTGGAATCTATAATCTTACAAACTTCTCATTGAGACATATTAATCGAGCCCAACAGCACAAAGTAGCTACTGTAGACCGTTAAAGAGCTCCCTCAGCTGTCCTTCGTCTTCATCGCCAGACCCTTGATGACAGTCACAGCCCATCTGAATGTAAAGTTCTCATTGAGACAAATTAATCGAGCCCAAACATAAGGTAGCTACTGTAAACCGTTAAAGAGCTCCCTCAGCTGTCCCTCGTCTTCATCGCCAGACCCTTAATAACAGTTACAGCCCATCTAAATGTAAAGTTCTCTTTGAGACAAATTAATCGAACCCAAACACAAGGTAGCTACTGTAAAACCTTACGGAGCTCCCTTAACTGTACTTCGTCTTCATCACCAGATCCTCAATGACAGTCACAGCCCATCTAAATGTAAAGTTCTCATTGAGACAAATTGATCGAGCCCAAACACAAGGTAGCTAGTGTAAGCCGTTACGGAGCTCCCTTAACTGTACTTTGTCTTCATCACCAGACCCTCAATGACAGTCACAGCCCATCTAAATGTAAAGTTCTCATTGAGACGAATTAATCGAGCCCAAACACAAGGTAGCTACTGTAAAACGTTACGGAGCTCCCTTAATTGTACTTCGTCTTCATCACCAGACCCTCAATGACAGTCACAGCTCATCTAAATGTAAAGTTCTCATTGAGACAAATTAATCGAGCCCAAACACAAGGTAGCTACTGTAAAACGTTACGGAGTTCTCTTATATATAGATCGGCTCCATCATCAGATCGACTCCAGACCTTCATCAAATTGTAGTGCTTTTAAATACTTACCGGAAAAATTAACAAACGTACTTGTTGTCCCTACAATTTTTGAAAGTTTCCCTCGTTTTCTCCAGGATCCCATCATCAGATCCTGGTTTCCTTGTCATGGTACCACCACCGGACTATCTACTTTCCAACAAAAAAAGAATTATCAAAATCGGTTCATAAACGACGAAGTTATGCGCGAACACACATAAAAAAAAAAAAAAAATATATACGGTCGAATTGAGAAACGCCTTTTTTTTTGAAGTCGTTTAATAAAAATAGAATCGACTCAAAACGCACTAAAAAGTAAAAAATAACTGTGTCATTTAGTTGCTTTCATTTACTTAAGCATATCTATAAAGTCGGTGCCAGCCAAGTTAAAGGAACATTTATTTTACGTAATAAAGCAGTTTGTGGGTTCTAGGTAACGTCCTTAAAGTAGAAACCTTGGCTGGCACCGACTCCTAGATATGCTATATATTTTTTATATATATATATATATATATATATATATATATATATATATATATATATAAGTAAATTAAAGCAACTAAATGACACAGTTATTGTTTACTTTTTAGTGTATAGTATATATATATATATATATATATATATATATATATATATATATATATAAGTAAATTAAAGCAACTAAATGACACAGTTATTGTTTACTTTTTAGTGCGTTTTGAGTCGGTTTTATTTTTTGTTAAAAATTTTTATTTCTTACTTTTTAGCTAAAAAGCTACCGATACAGAGACAAAAACCGAAATCGCTGTAAGCGTGCCTCCAAAATTTGAAGAGTTCCTTCAATTACCCCAGGATATCATCATCAGATCCTTACATGATGACAATGGGACCACCTTGGAAGTATGCCCTTTCTAATAAAAAGGACTATCAAAATCAGACAACTCTGTAAAAAGAGAATTATCAAAATCGAACATCCCTGTAAAAAGTTATGCGTGGTCATACATAAAAAAAAATATATACGTGTCGAACTGAGAATCTCCCCCGTTTTTTTTTCGTCGGTTAAAAAATATGTGTTTTTTAATTGAAATATTAACAGTGTTACGTATCGAGTATTGGCGCGCTTTCAAATAATTACCTCGGTCACAGGAGTATGCTTTTAAACAATTAACCGAGTTTAGGTATACATATTACATATATTGCGTTTGCTGCATCATCACAGTTTCGCAAGCGAACAGTAGCGCTATTCTGGTCTATGTTTTAATCATTCGATAGGTTGTACCGTGATATCTAGATCGTTTTATAGAACCACTAGCTTTCGCCCGCGATTTTGTCCGCTTGGAATTAGTTATTACGGCAGCCTAATTTTCCTAAGCTTTGAATGTCATATTTATTAATATCTAATCAACTGCCTAAGAAATAGGTCTTAAGCTTTCAAAATGACGACACTTTCATACAATATTTCATCCCCCCTTTAACCCTTTACAACCCTTTTTTCGCAATTAAAAGTAGCCTATGTCCTTTTTCAGGCTCTAGACTTACTGTGTATCAAATTTCATTCAAATCGGTTCAGTAGTTGTAGAGTAAAAGCAAGACAGACAGACAGAGTTACTTTCGCATTTATAATATTAGTTAGGATTACGATTAGGATTAGGATGAATGTCATATTTATTAATACCTAATCAACTGCCTAAGAAATAGGTCTTAAGCTTTCAAAATGACACTTTCATACAACATTTCTTCCCCCCTTTAACCCCTTACAACCCTTTTTTCGCAATTAAAAGTAGCCTATGTCCTTTTTACACGCTTTATATTAGCTTCACTTGTATGTCAGTTTGTCAGTATGTCAGTATGTAACTCGTATGTGTGTTCGCGCATAACTTCGTCGTTTATGAACCGATTTTGATAATTCTTTTTTTGTTGGAAAGTAGATAGTCCGGTGGTGGTACCATGACAAGGAAACCAGGATCTGATGATGGGATCCTGGAGAAACCGAGGGAAACTTTCAAAAATTGTAGGGACAACAAGTACGTTTGTTAGTTTTTCCGATAAGTATTTAAAAGCACTACAATTCGATGAAGGTCTGGAGTCGATTTGATGATGGAGCCGATCTACATATAAGAGAATTCCTTGACGATTTACTGTATTTACCTTGTGTTTGGGCTCGATTAATTTGTTTTGATAAGAACTTTACATTTAGATGGGCTGTGACTGTCATTGAGGGTCTGGTGATGAAGACAAAGTACAGTTAAGGGAGCTCCGTAACAGCTTACAGTAGCTACCTTGTGTTTGGGCTTGATTAATTTGTCTCGATGAGAAATTTACATTTAGATGGACTGTGACTGTCATTGAGGGTTTGGTGATGAAGACGAAGTACAGTTAAGGGTGCTCCGTAACGGCTTACAGTAGCTACCGTGTGTTTGGGCTTGATTAATTTGTCTCGATGAGAAATTTACATTTAGATGGACTGTGACTGTCATTGAAGGTCTGCAGATGAAAACGAAGGACAGTTAAGGGAGCTCTTTAACGGTTTACAGTAGCTACCTTGTGTTTGGGCTCAATTAATTTGTCTCAATGAGAACTTTACATTTAGATGGGCTGTAACTGTCATCAAGGGTCTGGCGATGAAGACGAAGGACAGCTGAGGGAGCTCTTTAACGGTTTACAGTAACTACCTTGTGTTTGGGCTCGATTAATTTGTCTCAATGAGAACTTTACATCTAGATGGGCTGTGACTGTCATTGAGGGTCTGGCGATGAAGAAGAATGACAGCTGAGGGAGCTCTTTAACGGTTTACAGTAGCTACCTGATTGGGCTCGATTAATATGTCTCAATGAGAAGTTTGAAAGATTCCAGTTGGTTTAATGTTAACTAAGTCATGATCTGATGATGTGATCTACGAAAACTCGAGGAAACTCTTCAAACTTTATTTTTACACGCTTTTTATTAGCTTCACTTGTATGTCAGTTTGTCAGTATGTCAGTATATAACTCTCCGTGGGTAATCTGCGCGCCTGCAGCCTTCCTTGGTTCTGGTAGCCGTTTCTCAGGCTCCCTCTCCGAAATTGAACTCTGATTCCCCGTATTTATAATATTTATTAAACAATTATTTTATTCTCACTAATAAATAAATTACTAGCGACTGTGTGGCCGAGCGGTTTAAGTGCTAATCTGCCCGTACAACAGTCGCTCAGGCGTGGGTTCGAGCCCTGGCAGTCGCAGTTTTTCTGCGACTTCCAAGGCTCGCTCCCGTGCCGACTGTACTCTGGCCAGGTTTCTGTGGTTTCCTTGGTCACTGTGCTAAGGGTGGGGCACAGGCAAATGCGGGTACAGATTGTAAGTAAAAATAAGAATTGTAAACATCGAATGTGAATTCGATGTCGACGCTTACTATGAAACATAGTATAAATATTTTTGATAATCAACAAATAATAGTTTAAAAAAACTAAAAAATCACGCTTTTATAAATAAACCAAACTAAAAAGTAAAAAATAAATAATAGTTTAAAAAAACTAAAAACACGCTTTTTATAGAAACCCAAACTAAAAATTAGAAAATAATTTTAATAAATTTAAATTAAGAATAGTGTTAAAATTTTCATTAACTATAAATTAATAATAGTGTAAATAAAAAAAAATTATTTTATTTTAAAAAAAAGCGTGGGGTGCTTTTTAAGATATTATCAAAATGATAATCACTCTACTCATATCTGTCAATAAAATATTTATAACTATATTGACACCATGCACCCCACGCTTTTTTAAAATAAAATAATTTCTTTTTATTTACACTATTATTAATTTATAGTTAATGAAAATTTTAACACTATTCTTAATTTAAATTTATTAAAATTATTTTCTAATTTTTAGTTTGGGTTTCTATAAAAAGCGTGTTTTTAGTTTTTTTAAACTATTATTTTTCAGGATATAGGACTTACTGTGTACCAAATTTCATTCAAATCAGTTCAGTAGTTGTAGAGTGAAAGCAAGACAGACAGACAGACAGAGTTACTTTCGCATTTATAATATTAGTTAGGATATATATTATTTAGTATATATACATATTTACTATATGGTATTTCTATTTATGTATCTTAATCGTGTAATCTATGTATATTGAGTATTATATGTAGGTATATCATATTTTGTTTTTTTTATTAAATTGTCATTTGTGCACCAACCACCACTGTATTCATTAATCTCTATACGTATGACGGTTGCCTGGAAGAGATCGCTTTCAGCAATAAGGCTGCCGTTACACTAATATAATATTGTTTAAGCGATTTCTGTAATTTACTATTTCAATATCCTTATTTTGGTGTAATTAAAGAGTTAAATAAATAAATAAATAATAAATAAACGATAGAAACTAATTTAAAGATTCGTTTCAAATCCGTCTCTAACCATCTCTGTTTAGGGAAGACAAAATAGCGCCACTAATATAATAACCAGGTAGCTCGATGTACTTACTGTACTCTGATGTCAGTGCATGTTAGCCGATTCGGAGAACATATTGTACACTTATTTAAGCACCCATATAAAGGTGTTTTTTAATGAACTAATCTTTAGATGTCTTTTAAGGGTACAAACAGTGGTAAAAACAGTAAAGTCATCTTGTACAACTTTTAGATCCTAGCTCGTAGGTAATATTTTAAAGTTGCGACATTTTTCATCCCTTAAAATTTTTGGTTTATCTATCGCATGTCGCATTACAGCCGACCATAGGTTTCAGAAGCAGGGCAAAAGAAAGGCGTGAAAGGCGCTCGGTAGAGCAGCCAAGGACAATACGGCAGCGCAAAGTTTCACATGCATCTTCATAAAAGTACACAGTTATATTTTAAACACTAAAATATAACTAAAATAAATAAATAAATCTGTGGTAAATCAAGCTAGATGTCGATATATCTATTAACCTTATAATCTTATTTACTTGTAAATAAACGTCACTCACGAAAAAATGAAATTACGACAATAATAAAAAAGTTACTTTGTTCATGACTACATTATATAAAAAAATGTGAACGACTTAATGCAATTGAATTGATAATTGCAAATAGTGAGTATTTGATATCACTGTATATACATGTTATTATACACCATGTTACTTCGATACCTACGGGGTCAAGATAAAAGTTTACATACAATTACTTATTCCTACCTACCTTGTGTTAGTATATTATTATAAAAACAAAAAACCCGACTGCTTAGAAGTTATGAACTGAAAAGAGAAAAATAAGGATCACTATATCTGTATAAAATTCTAAATACTTTATGGTGCTGCAGGGACAAAATACTTTAACCTGCGGGGAAAGAAAGATCTACTAAAACTACGTTTGTCCCCACCTGCAGCACCATAAAGTATTTAGAATTTTATACAGATATAGTGATCCTTGTTTTTCTCTTATTTTTCAGTTCATAACTTCTAAGCAGTCGGGTTTTTTTTTATAATAATAATTTTATTTGAGACTTTTTAGTTTTAGTTTATGGTATAGAAATGAGACGGTACACTTTTTGCCATATTTTGTTAAAAAAATAATATGAACATGATATGATATTTATATTTTTGCAATGGTCTTTTTACGCACTTTCAATTGGTACCCATACTGCTAAGATAAAAGAAAAAAATACACACATCCTCTCTTTTTTCCTATATTTATAGCCATGTCACTACCACAGTTTTGACAAATTTAACGACACCTCACATATCAAAATCCGTTCAGCCGTTTAGGCTGTAGCGCGTGCCGAAGAAATGGACATACATACATACATACATACATACATACGCTCGAAAAATATATAACCCTCCTTCTGACGCAGTCGGGTAAAAAAAAACTTGCAAATTGTAATAATATAGTAGGAGAATACTTAGGTTCAATAAAAGTTAAATAAAAAAAATTCTTAAACGGGTCAGATGGGGGCGTGAAAGCTTTACTAGAAAAATCTCAGAAATGAGCCCTATTGTTGCAACTATCCTTTCTCCTTCGCACAAGCCTTCGAGAGGAGAAGGAACTATTATTCATGTTAAAATAACAGGCTTTTTTAACTAAAAACTTTTCATTAGAGTCTGTACTTTATTTATTGTATTTTTTTCGCTATTTTAGGAAATTTAGTGGAAGATGTTTTAATTTGATTAGTTTCACGAGATATTAGATAAAGAAAAAATGCTGTCATACCAAAATAACGCGATACGATCATAGACTGCGTCATAAGAGATCACTTACCATCAGGTGATGTACCTGAAATCAATTAATGATTTTATCGTTAAATCACAAATAGCTATGATATTCAAACGTTATACTCGTAATAGACAAGACAAAAGTTTGAGGTTAAGAAATGGAGCCAATTGACCAAGGTTTAATTCGCTGAATGCCATTTTCACATCAAACTGTTTAAAATATGTGCCGAAACAATAAGTAATTATTTTTAGTAACCGATACACCGCTTTATATCAATATACTGTTTACGTCTAAATTTACATTTTTTTTTCTTTCGTCTATGGTCAGCGATTTCTAAAGAATCTAAGTGTTGATGAAAGATAATTCCCTCATTTATAAATGAGACTAGATCAATAATAGAGATGAAAATCACATCATGAAATTAGTCATGGAATACATGAAAATATTGAAACATAGCCACTCTATGTTTGAAGTGAATCGAATCTCTATGACAAGAATGAAAACCTATCAAAACAACTAGCGCTTTTCGATTTATAAATCAAAAGTGGCAATAAATTCCGATGCGATATATCCAGAGTGTCGGCGGCGTTAAATAATTCATACAACTGTAACAGTCTGTGTTGCCGTGCGGACGCGGGCGGCTTTCAAACTTATAGTCTAGGAGCCGGCGTCGATATCAGATGAGGTTTCTATAATATTCGATGTGATACATTTATTCACGTCAGTAAAATCGACTGAAATGTCGTAGCGACAGAACGTGACACGGTGTTTCGTCGCGCAATCTGTGCTATAGCGGTACAAGGTACGATTAATGATAATTAATTTAATGAACTCTGTTACTTTACCTATTGAATTTCATGACGTGATTTAGTAAATATAAAGAGTTAATTTTACAGCACAAAAATTGTTTTGAACTTATGATAATAGAGCAAAAGTAGGTATTTAGTACAATGGGTGCCGTATGTACCGGTGTATGTGCACTGCAACTAGCGCGTTTCAGCTGCTAAAACAGTTAATAGTTTACTATTCATTAGTAAGGCGAAATCAAGAGTGTGTTATATCGTCTTATCATTTTTTTGAAGTGAAAGTTCTTTATCGGGGTTGGAAAAAAATTTAGTGTGACATTTTTTCGCTACGCGTCACATTTTTCCGTTACGCGCCATCTTTGACTCATGGAAGTGACGTGTTATATTGAAGTGATCAGCAAAATCAAAGGGTTTATTTTAATTATAATTCCAGTGAATTTCTAAAAAAAGTAAGTAATTACATCTCTTTTTCTAATACTTAGGTGTAATCATGGTATTTATTTTTCCACGTTATTTAAAATTAACCTCAGTTTTTGATTGTATTTTTCAATACACTAACACGTGGGTGTAATTATGGTATCAATTTTTGTAATACTTCAATGTTGATAAGTTAGTTAGTTAGTTTCACTTCTTACGAGTGTACGCTAGTGCACGCACACATTTGTTTCCTATTTTAACGGATCCCATCGGGCCAGGTTTCCCTCCCTAAGGGAGGTGAGATATAAGCTCTATATCTGAATGACCCTCTAATGCAAGTGGATTATATCTACGATATACATGAAATGATCGTGATCATTGCATACACACAATTATACTGTCACAATATTTCTCCGATTTCATTCAACAACTTCAATACTGTATAAATATTTCCAACGAGAAAAACAAAAGAAACAGTAGGTAAATCAGTCACCAGCTCTTAGCCTACAAGTGGACACGTGAGCCCTAACGGAAACGGCGGAAATATGACGTGAATTCGTGACTATTTCCCGATGTGTTGTTATTTTTATTTTAGCCGCTATTTTTATTTAACGGTCAACCCGCCACGTGTGTACGGTAATTGGATCGGTCGAGTGCTTTTATAGAAAAATATGTCCGCCAAAGGATTTTAAAAGTTTGATGTTTCTATTGTTTTTGGTTTTTGTAACGCTGCGTTGATCCTGTGGTAAGTCTATGTGGCTATGGATTATGGAGTGCAATAAGTTGTAATGAAATTTGGCACAAAGACATTTTAAACAGGATTCATTAACGTGTAGGCGTCTGTTTTGTTAACCGACGAAAAAAAACGGAGGAGGTTCTCAATTCGACACGTATATTTTTTTTATGTATGACCACGCATAACTTTTTACAGAGTTGTCCGATTTTGATAATTCTTTTTTTATTAGAAAGGGCATACTTCCAAGGTAGTCCCATTGTCATCATGTTAGGATCTGATGAGGATATCCTGGGGAAATTGAAGGAACTCTTCAAATTTTGGAGGCACGCTTACAGCGATTTCGGTTTTTGTCTCGGTATCGGTAGCTTTTTGGCTACTAGTGGCATATAATATACTATGACAGTATAGTACGAGTATGATACGTGGCGATAAATCACTAAAAAGTAAGAAATAAAAATTTTTAAATAAAAATAGAACCGACTCAAAACGCACTAAAAAGTAAAAAATAACTGTGTCATTTAGTTGCTTTAAATTACTTAAACATATCCAGGAGTCGGTGCCAGCCAAGGTATCTACTTTAAAGACATTACCTAGAACCCACAAACTGCTGACTACATTAAATAAATGTTCCTTAAACTTGGCTGGCACCGACTTCATAGATACGCTTAAGTAATTTAAAGCAACTAAATGACACAGTTATTTTTTACTTTTTAGTGCGTTTTGAGTCGGTTCTATTTTTATTTAAAAATTTTTTTAAATATCTATTAATTTTCAAGAAATGAATATTTACTATGCACAGATAGATTGCTCATTGTAATTATTTTATTATTATGTAATCAACAGCGTTTCATATACAAATATACATGCAGTTACAAATAATATACAAAATAAGGCCCCTTAGGATTACACACAGATAAAAAAAGAAGAATGGAACATACAAAGTTATTTTATATTATAATAATAATATTTATTTATTAATACTCCTTACAAATAAACAATGAGTCGCTTACAGTAGTACTTAAATAAAGAAACAAGGAGTGTTTGGGCTCTCGCACTAGGACAGCCTGTGTTGCGAGCGCCGTAGCCTTCCTACGGACCCTGAACAAAAAATAGTGCCTAGTAAGACCGTAAAAGCATATGCTATTTCTATGCTCTTTGTTACATTGAGATCGGACGTAGTGCTTTTTTTTTCAAATTTTCAAATAAATACTAATCGGATGAAGCCACGGTGTGCGATATTCATGAATAAAACTCGGTGCACACAAAAATAAACTGTGTCGGTATGTCCAAACAGCGCCGCGCAGTCAACTTGTCAGCCTTTTGTACATGGGCGAAACGATGCAATGCTAAAAAATATAGTGCAAGAGCCGGCCAACTAATTGCGCCAATTGTTTTATAACGTGCTTTTATAGTATTTAATCTTTCTCTATCTTGCCTTAAAACTCTCATAGGATTGTAAATATTAGCTAATAATAGGTTAAAAAACATCTAGATGTATGACACGCAACTTTAGGAAAATTATTTTAAACCTATTCATTAATTCATATTTATAGTTTAAGGCGAATTAATAATAGATTTAAACAAAAAATACTCATATCCTACTACTTTTACGTTAAGTTAACGACGGAAAATATTAGAAACATGTCACAATATAAAAGAATATACAAGATAATCTCGTTAATAAATAATAAACTCAATGTTATTATGTCCAAACATCACGTGCAGTCGCCTTGTCAGGCTTTTGTACGGCCGAGCGACTGCTTTGTATGAACACATTATAGTCTAAGAGCAGTCGCGTGTTATTCATACACGAATGAACTCACGTCCTTTTACAAGTATTTCTAATAATACAACAAAGCCTGCATACCAAAATTTCCTGTCGGCTTATCTTACATGAGGTGTGTTGAAATAATGCTTTTACCGTGCATAATACCTTACATACCCATATATTTTTTTTCAGAAATGATACTAACTTTTTGAAAAAAAAAAATTTATAATGTTTTAGATATATACCTAACTAGCGGACGCCCGCGACTTCGTCCGCGTGAAACTTGGTGTAGACTTGAACTCCCGTTTGACCCCTTAAGAAGGTGAGTGTTAGAAAAAACGTTTCTTACCGCTCGCGTACGTCATTATAGCTATATAGCAGTCGCCCGCAACTTCGTCCGCGTGAAACTCGGTGTAGACTTGAACTCCCGTTTGACCCCTTAAGTAGGTAAGCATTAGAACGTGAAAACCTCTTAGGTACCCTTTTAATTTTAAAGACAGAGTTTCATATAAAGTGTGCTCTTTCCCCGCTACCCCTCTCGATTTAATTTTTTCATAGTTTCCCGTAAAGCAATATCCTCCGTCCCGTCCCGTGTACTAAAGATCTACATTTTTGTTAAAAATTGTACGATATTACAGTACATTAACATTAAAAATATATATTTATGGCCAGCTGATGTGTATAGCTTGTATTAAATAGTCTATTTCACTTTTGAGTCTAGCTTTCATAATAAACAAAATAATTTACAGTCCGACATGCAGATCTCGAGATTAGCCCGTTTAAACAAACGAACAAACTTTTTCGTATATTATATAAATATAGACCATGCCAAAGTTGAAAGAAAAGATCAAAGATCGAATCCTCAAAGAATATCAGTACCAAAATGTCGACGCCTATTCAGTACGTATAACATAACACGGAGGAGGTCAACTTAATTTGGACGATATAGCGGCAGAGTTGTTTTTTAAAAATTTTGTAATATCTCCGAAACTATATAACTAATTAACATACTGTAAAAAGCAAATCTTATCTCTATAGTATCCTTGTGATTATTAAATAATTTATTTTGATAATGATTGAAGTTTAGTTGTATAAATAATGACGTAAACTTAAGCATATGAATTAAATGATTTTTTAAAACACAAAAAGTTATACATCTGCCAAACTATAAAAGATAGATATATGCTACTGCGGACTTTTTTGTAGAACTTTTTAAGATGCATAAAGTTTTCATACAATATTTTCAACTATATCGAATTTCTAAGGCAGCGTACGCGCATAAAGCTAAATTTAATAAATTTTACGCTCCGACTCGCGTGACAAAAACTGTGATAACTCGGGTAATATATACAATACAAATATAAAATATAGCCTATAACACTCACCGATAACGTAGCATTCTACTGGTGAAAGAATTTTTAAAATCGGATCAGTAGTTCCGAAGATTAGCCCCGACGGAACTTTATTTAGAAACTTACAAACTTTACCTCTTCATAATATTCTCTACTAATATTATAAAGAGGTAAAGCTTGTAAGTGTAATAACAAGAATTACGTCCGTTATAAAAACTTTCTAAATCGAGCTATTTACAGACATAACTCTTAAAACAACACTCAAGAAAATAATAAGCCCAGTGAAAAAACGCTACAAAAAATAAATTCAACACTCTCATACTATTTACATGAAAACATTTTCGTAAAATATTAACGCGGCATTTCGTAGTCGATGTTTCTGTGTCCATTATTTTTATTTTTTTATTTCCACCCTCACTTGATAGCCGGGGGAAAAGTTTTATGCATTCTATTTCAGTACATAATTACTTAACCGTCCGAAAGAGCTAACTTTACATTACAAATGGACTTAATGAAAGTTGTGGTGAAACGGGGCAGTACTGTCGGGCCGCATCTACAAAACACATTGTTGAAGTTTATTATTCTGTATAAGAGTAGGTATACATAAAGGCGATAATAATATAAAGAATATCTAAATTATGCTCAATATTGGAAAACAATTAAGGTGAAGGATGCTTTAGTTCATTTGAATGTAAATATAAATTATTCTTGGTCTCTTATTAAGGCAATATCGAGATATTCATAGAAAATAAACATTTTATATATGACTTAATTTTGACATTTTTTTTTAATACAAGTTGACCCTTGACGGCTATCACACCTGATGTTAAGTGATGATGCAATCTAAGATGGAAGCGGGCTAACTTGTTAAGAGTGGGACGAAATCCACACCCCTTTCGGTTTTTACACGACATTCTACCGGAACGCTAAATCGCTTGGCGATACGTCTTTGTCGGTAGGGTGGTAACTAGCCACGGCGAAAGCCTCCCACCAGCCAAACCTCAATCCTCCCCGCCGGGAATCGAACCCAGGACCTCCGTCTTATAAATCCACCGCGCATACCATTGCGCCACGGAGGTCGTGAAATGTTTTAACTTAATAAAAAATATGTGGTATTGAAAAGTAGTTTTAAGAATTTATTATAGTATTATCAACGCACCTAATGTTATATAATAATTTGCAAACCTTATTATGACTTGATTGTAACACTTAGGCTTGTGTGCACTAAGATTTCGGTTATCATAACCAACGGTTAACATGACTTTACTATAAATTTACTATTTATAATAAACCCGTACGCCAGTTAAAGACGTAAACCGGGTGGTTATCTTAACCGAGCTTACGTCCTTAACCGATGTACGGGTTGTCGTGAACAGTAAATTTTACGTTTAGCTTATGTTAACCGTCGGTTATGTTAAACGAAATCTTGGTGCACACAGGCCTTAGATAATAGGTAATCCACCAATGTGTAAGCAACTCAATCCGCAAATAAATTAATTTGATATTAATTATTGAAATACAAATTTGTATACAAAATAATATATAGTTGATGTTGAGATTTTAAATAGACATGAGAATGACGATATAATTACCAATTAATTATAGTTTTTGAGTTTAAGGTGAACTTGTATTATATTTCAAAGTAGGCTGTGTAATAATAGTCGTTTGCAGCTATTTATTTATGGATAAAAGAAGCGTACCTGGGCAACGGAGCTTCATATACTTTCGCGGAAAATATACTTACTTCAACAGAGTATTGTTAATGTTCGTAAAGTTTTAATATTTCTACTAAGTGTGCTAAAAATATGATCTCAAAGTTGCACAAGATGGCGTGGCACGCGGATTCGGTCCGTGTGTAAATTCTGAATCATCACATTATTTATTAAATTATAGGCACGTATAAAAAGCTTCCTTTTGAAACTCTGTATTCATGGATGAAAAATCTGTTTCGTTGTTTTATTTTGTCTATGTCTAGAAAAATCTACCAAAACGCTTTCTATTGAAATATAAAAATTATTAATGTTACGTTAGCTAAGTATGGAGTACAAACACGATGGAAATAATAACCTTAGGAAGCAGGTTAAACTGAAACTAACTAGTACGGGCATAACGTGAAACCAATTTCCTGATACAAAACAGATTACAAGTTACAACGGAACTACAGTTAAAAGGCAATCCGTTGAAATATGCCCAAGTTTATCGTAACATTTACATAATTGGGAGACATTCATTTGCATAATTTTCCTTAAGCTACAATAGGAAAGCGCAGCGAAGGGCGAGGAAAAGCCTTTTGAATAAAGAGGTATTAGTTCAGCAGATTAAGGGGAGGCGATATTTATGAAAATCAAATTACGCTTTGTTTTGGTTATTCGAGATGAATAAACAAACAGCCAGCGAAAACTGTACTGATGACCTCCCCGGGGTGCGATGTGCCGGGGTATTGAAATATGGTAATTTGGAAAATTTGTAATTTCAAAATATCTCTAAAACTTGTGAATTATTTTATGTTATTTTTATAAATCTGTGCCAGTTCATAGATTACTGCATTTATATCTTAAACTGCAACTTATCGTTGAGATAACTTCGAAGTTAAAAGGCTTAAAGGGTAGAGTTGCCGGTGTAACTCCAGGCACATGAGGCTTATCTCAGGCACCTATGTCTCAGGTTGATGGACACAGGGCGGCACTTTGTATGACATATTTCTTGAATGCCCTGCGAAGAGTATGTTTATGTATGTTTAGCGATGTTTCGATATTTTTCTACCATCATCCGTGTCATCTCCTTGGTCAGTTAAATATTACTATGCAAAAAGCATGCCACTTTTACAATTACTGTCCCCTAAATAACAACATAAAGCTTCGATATATCAAGGGTTAAAGGATCAGGCGCACACCTCGCTCTTAGGTTCGATGCCCGTCTTTAAGACTGCTGTCGAACACACATACAACACGACTTATTTGTAAGAAATGGGTATATTGGTAATATTTAAAAAATATGGCTATTAGAAGAAAGTAAAAACAAGAAAAAGTTAAGAAATCTATCGGAGCGTATATGAACTTCAGGAATTTAGCTTCAATTCAACTATAAAACCCTATAAACGTATTTAAAGCTGCACAAAAGGAACTTTTTCAAACTCTCGCGGACTTTTACTACTATTGGAAGTTGCGTCTAAGTTCCGGCTACAATACAAGTTCAGAAATCGGTGCAAGTTTCAACTTCTAACTACTTTGTCACTCTCGAACGAACAGTAAAACTATCTGGAAACTTTGTATCCTGTGAGAGTAGTCACGTGAGTCACTAATTGACAAAGGTATAATCAGGTAATTGTAGATTATTTCAGAAGTTATTTATGATGATGATGTTGTTTGTTCACTTACATAAAGTCTTAACCTAATGTTGTAGGTGCAGTAGATTTTAAATGGCCATTCCATCAATTTCATTAATTATAAAAAAAATTAATCTTTAAATTTTAAAAAACGTTGTAAATAAATAATTGATAGAAAAAATCTTTGAAATGAAAATATAACTTCTATTTTGGTTGACAGGAGGCTAGTATTAGCCTTCGTCGAACTTGTGTAAGTTGTTTTTTTATAAGAAGAACTGTTTGGTAGAGCTTCCGCTAGAGTTTAAGATAATCAACGTAAACAACTTGAATTAAACAACAATATTATACAATTATAAAAACACTTTACCCGTACCTAACTCGCTTCGCCGTAGTCAAGTAATAATAATTAACCAACCCACCTGTCTCCATTAGGCGATTCGACGCTCTAAGCTTATGTACATTGTTAATTTGATATAGCCAGGAATCGAACTCACTGTATGGCTGCGGTCGACCCCCCGTGTACTGCGGGGACTGGAGCAGGGGGGCGCTGCGTTGCGCTGGCTGCATCTCCTCGGTTACTGCAAACAAAGTAATATTACTTCTGTCAGTGTTACTTTAAATTTCTCTTTAAGAGAAGAGATACTTTAATATGCTGTTTCCGAAGATAGCCGGTATGACTTAACTTTCTGTACACTATCCAATAAAATCTACAGATTGAGTTGTCGTGATAAATAAACCTAAGCCTAGAAACTTGTAAGACAGACAACTTTTATGACAATATTTCCTGAATATTATTTTGCTTCGTTATTATTAAATAATAAATTCAATACGAGTACATAATTATTATGCACAGTTACATAAAACCTACTTGTCAGTCGTCTCATGGCATTTTAGCATTTTGGTTTTAATTTAAATAAAGGAAATTATGTCATATCTAAAGACCGTCGGTAAGATCAAAGGACCCAAGTAAAATTGGTACACAAATTGATGTCTATGTAATTCTTAAGTATCATCTCATTCATCTTTTCTGCACGGCGAGCTAGTTGTACTTGGTATTTAATGTACATACGTGTACGAACTGAAATGTGCATTATAATCTGTACGAAAATACATTATTCACACGGTTTTAATAATGTAATACATATATCAAAAGCCTTTTGGCATCGTTTGTATTGCATTGCACCAATTTTGTGTCGAATCAACAGTAACAGTCTGTTATAAAACACCATAACATTGCACAAAATATAGTATGCATATTGACTGAACCATATTAATTACATAATATGACATTGATAAAGTTTTTACTTTGTAGCTAAGTTGAGCGGAATAAAATAAAAATGTAAGCGCATATAGTTTAATACATCATTTTACGCTCTAGCGTGTAAAAGGGGTATTAAACAGGATATTAAAACCAAAAATCAAATA
This sequence comes from Mycalesis mineus, assembly GCA_034621355.1. Classification (NCBI taxonomy): domain Eukaryota; kingdom Metazoa; phylum Arthropoda; class Insecta; order Lepidoptera; family Nymphalidae; genus Mycalesis; species Mycalesis mineus. Next base: position 9,672,011 of record CM067898.1, on the reverse strand, counting down.
TAAAGTAGATAATTGGAAATTGACAAATCCTAGCGACATAAGTCACCTAAATCCGAAAGGTCATCCTTAACATACTTTTCGTTCCGAAACCGGAGCATCCTCTGGAAATGTTGAATTTTGTCGGATGTTTGGGTGACATTGTCGCTAGGATTCGTCGGTTTTCGAGGAAAATAGCAACATAAACAAATTATTATCAACCAGTTATAATGAGCAAATTAAGCCTCACTCAATACAATATAAAAAAAAACCATAAGTCTCCGTGATCGGTTACCTAAAAATCGGAACGCCTAGCATGACCGCCGTGAACTCATGCACGCGGGAATTTTGACCGGCAAAACCCCATGTGAGAGAGATCAAACATTACTTATCAAGTGTGTCGGTACTATATAATACTTGACACATTTAAACACTTCAATGAATGATTCATATGAAGCTATGTCTGACACAAAACCTTATCTTTGTTCAAATAAGAGTGCAAAAAATGTACTATCAATTTACTTTGCTATATTGGTTTTTAACTAATTTAAAAACGTTCAAAGTCAACGTATTGTAGAAAGATGTGGTTATAAAGCTTTCCAGGTAGCTTTATTACGTGCACAAAGATCGTCATTTAAATATTCAAATGTATAAAGTTATTTGTAACGCCGGCTGTATATACATAGACGCCCAAAAAAAAAATTGGTAAAAAAAGCCCTATCGCGCTTTTAGTAGATAAAGGCCGTATCGAGTCATAAGTTCCGTGGGCGGTCATGCTGAGTGTGCATGTATCGACACACTTACCGTAAACTCAAATGTGTCAAGCGAATCCTCCTGGCGACCCTCCCTCCGGTCACTTCCCTGCACATATAAAGACCACCACACTCTTTATCTTCTTTAATTTCTTTTTTTATATTCTTTGCAAAAACTAATTCGTTAAAATTTCCAAAAAAAATTTAATCTTTCACCACGCATAGCGTTAACGCTGCATGCCAATTCCACGATAAGTTATAAAAGCTACAAAAAATATAAATGGACATACGAGTATAAAACAAAAATGTATATTCCATTCTGTTGATCATTCTGTCGATCTGTTGTGTTTTTGCTGAGACATTTCTATACTGTGTTTGTTCTTGTGTTTCTGCATGTTCATTGTTGTCAATTCTGCTTGTCAAGTCTTCATTTCAATGTTTTTTTTGCTGTTTGGTTTCTTCACGTTAAGCATTTTAATGTCTCTCATACGAAAATATTTCAAGAGTGTGTTTGTCTTTAGTTTTATATGTGCATGGAAGATTACTTATTACAACAATATCAATGCTTATATTATTGTACACAGAAGATGTGACGAGGTTCATCAGTTCATTTTTTTCGAATAAGGCGATTACATTAAATTACGAATCTTTTACCAATCTAAATTTAGAAAACGTAATAACACAAAATTGAAGTACAAACTAAAGTACGATTAAAGGCCAGAAATAAATATTGATTCCAAAACCAGAACAAGAGGTTTTGTCTTTTTGTAAACATTTTAATGATGCACTTCCAGCGTCAACATATTCATAACAGTTAAGCCGAAATTGGCAAGAGATTTTATCATGATTTAATTCATTAATAATTGTGATTTGAAAGTCAGTCCCAAAAATTAGGATGACATCCCTCATAATTTAAGATTTGGATAAAACAATTACTATTAAAAAAAATAAAACTAAGTTGAAAACGTTGAAACGCCTGCCCAAAAGAATTTCTTTGTGAGTTTTCAGAACAAAGTATTAGATAAAAGAAATAATATTTTTGAGCTTTGTACTTTAAAACTGAACCTCGTCCATCTCCTGGTGTACATCTGTTATGTTATTATTACACTGTAGTGGATGCAATAAATAGCTATGTAGAAAAGCGAGACAGTAGGAGTGGAAAGCTGTTATAGAATAGAATAGAAAAGCATGAGTGTCAAAGTTTCAGATCCGTCGAAAAAAAATTGTCAAATTACTACTCGACTATTTCAGATGTCGTTATCCCTATTATTGATTCAAATCTAGGAAATTCATCCCTTGATCTCGAAAATAAACAGAATACATATTTTTGTATGAGGTTACAAGTAAAATCGTTTTGAAAATTACTGTCCATTCATTACAAACACTTTGAAACGTCAAATTCATATTTTTCAAGTGGTAGATTACCACCGCTCGAAAAGCAGCCAGTCAGTTTCATATTTCTTTCGTTAATCTTATATTTTTTCTTAGTAGATATTTGTGGCTGGATACTTTTCAAACAGTTTATGGATTTCCCTCTGAATGCTGTATATTTTATCAAGTGCTAAATTTTTTATTTACATTGTTTTTATAAAATATTATCCGTACAAATAAATTCCGTAAAAATATAAAACTGAATTTGTTTAATTTAACAACTGTCTCCAGAGGAGCAGAATCTTTATTGACTCGCGTAACAATACACTTCAATCTACAATTTTTCTTATCATTAACTTCGTTAACATCTTATTCTTCTACATCATGATGAAGTACATGATATATTGTTATATTTTCAACTGAAACTTCGACACGTACTTATTGTTAGAGTTGTAAGCGATACGTACCAGTTTATATAGGTGGAGTGCTGAAGCTGTACCTAAATTGTTAAAACTTGTGTTTGACAATCGACAACTGTTTTATTAAAACTTCATTCCGGTTTTTGTAAAGACAAATGATATTAATTCCTTCCAATTGCCAGTTTGTTGATACTTCTATTGACCCTCATAAATAGACATGAGGCAGAATGAATATTAAAATAAACAGTTGTCGATCGAATAATAAAGTAATATAATATTATAGTGTCAAAGCTGAAAAGTATCAATAAAATATAGGCTTACAAAAAGTTAATGACAGTTAATTCTGTACAGTCAATGTGGATTCTGAGAAGTGGGTGTGGTGGAGTGTTATGCCATTATTTATTAATTATATAGGGCTCTATTCAGACCCAGTTCAGATAGCTGACTATAATTCATTCTGGTTATTAGCTTATGGTGGCAATACACTAAATATTTATTGATTTAATAATCAGTGTCACCTCACTCAGAGCCATAAATAGAGCAATGCCAGCGGTGCTCAGGCACAAGGAGCAAATCTTGGAAGGGCGCATAAATGATCAGAATTATAATTCATTATCATAGGTGTGCAATTACAAAGCTCGTACCAAACGCATAAATGGCTATTTACTGCATTGCTCACTTAATTTTACACTTAGCTATTAATGGTGATATAGTTTTTAGATTGATTAGATGTTCCTCTCTTCGTTCTTTAACAAAGACAAGTCTCACTTTTTTCCATGCGAGCGATCTTAAAGAATTTCTTTATAAGCTTCTTTCGAAGAATTAGCTCAATTCCATTCATTTACTAAATACATTATATATGACATTATAATCTAATTCAAATTTAATAGAAACACTAGTCAGCAAATAACCACATGATACATTTTGTATTTGCATTCATATTGCCTCAGGCAATCAGCTATCAAATTTGCCATAGTATACCAATATGGAACTTACTTATTAGGTACTCTACTGCAATTTCACTGACAATGTTGTGGCGATAAACAGAAATTGTATTGACTGATTCTAACGTAAATATTAAAAGTTTGGAATAACCATTATTTTAGAAGAATCTCTAAATTATAAAAGGGCACTTTTGAAACAACACCAACATATGACAACAAAATTGATTAAAGTCATTTAATTTTATGGTTAATCTCAAAAATTGTTTCGATTCGGTGTTCAAGGAAGTCCAAGTTAGTAGATATTAGATTATTATTAAAATAATTTGAATAATAACCATTTGATTTGATTGAATAATAACTGTCCCAGTTGGAGTTGCAAGCATCAAATAGGTGTCGATAAAGTAACTAAACTAGTAATGAAACAAGCCCCGAAAATTCATAGTCTCGGTGCAACGGGTATTGCGAATGATTCTCAAAAGCCAAAAGGACCCGGTACCCAGCGGGGCTTCGAGCAAAAGAGAATGCACGATTAAACGCTTTGCGGTGTTGCAGGGGTTATTTTGGGCTTGAAGTAGAGACGTATTGGTTTCGACTTTATAGTCCGAACGGATGCATTTTCAACCAAGCTCCAAAAACGCCAATTTTAACCCACTTTCAATAAGAATGATTGTATAAATTTCACCGAAATTTCAAATTTCAAATTCATTGAGATATCAATTTTCAAAATTAATATTATAATGATAGAGCTATTTAACGAAGAGCAACTCTATAAAAGTTGTGTATCGGTTAAGTATAAGGATGTATTGCTGTCTCAATAGAGCTTTAAAAAATCTTGGCCATTAGAATAATATTTTCTTTATTGCTCTCATATAGGAGTGATGCAAGTAAAAAGAAAACTACAAGGCACCCAAAGCATAACGCCAAATTATAAATTAGCGTGTCAATCAATCAAATGTATAGCATGGGAATAGTTACTTCAACAACTTTCAGTGGTACAAAGTCGAGCTAGCTATGTCAAATAGTTGGTAATATATATTTCACCGTTTGTCAATACCGATACCGTATATCTAATAATCGGAGAAAGATCTTCAACACCCGGTAGTACATCAAAGGACACCCGACACCCACTTACCGGCGGGTGATTTCCAATATTTGTCTCTGCAAATAACATGAGACGACGGATCATGTGCGTCTAAAGACAGTTCAGACAGCATGGTGACACCCACGCGAATCAAATAACGCGTATTCTAGGGCCAAATGTATAATCTACTTGAAGGGAAAACTCCGGATGCTTTTTAATTACAAGCGCAAAGGAGTCAGGAAGCAGAGGAGGAGGAGAGAAAATTATTTGGAGATGGACTGCAGTAGCTATGAAATGAATTTTTGAATCTACTTATGTACGAGAGGCAAGATAAGGTAACAGTATTTACTGGGCGATGATTGATAGATAACAATAAAATATCAGGCGGTAAAACAAATTCAACCGTGATCCTTTATAAATTATCAATTGATAAAACGAATAAAGGTCGTTATACAACCTCCATTCTATATGAAACTAAATAAAACGACTTCCTCCGCTTGAATTTAGGCTTCGTAAATCTAACCCTTATTTTCCAGTAGATCAATCGGCAAATATTTGTATCAATCCTTAATACTGACTTATTTTCTAGATTCGACATTTTCACGTTGAAAACTTTTGAATAAATAAAAAGGTTGATTGATTAAAGGTCCAAAACTGCGCGTTTTTAATTGTGTCTGAGGCTGCCCTTAGTAAGTCTCGCCTACATTCCCCGTCCTACGCGCGAGGCATCTTTATTTCATTAAAACTTTTAATGAGCCCTGCTTAGTGACCTTAATAACGATCTTTGTTATTACTGCACGGCTCATTTTTTTCAATGTTGTGTTCTTTCTTGTAAACGGGGACGCCACCCTCTTTCTATTGTAGACTTTTACTCGACTCCCGAAGAAGGACTTGTGTTTTTCAAGTGTAATCATACATACGCTCAAATATTTGTTTTGTACATAGCATTCCTCGTCACGCTATATTATACAGCTTAAATACGGATATTCGCATTTAATTTTTTAAATAATTTATTTATCCGTTGTTGTTAATTAAAGTACCTATGTGACTGATGTGGTAGCGATATATTTAAAATCGCCATCGAGGCTACTTTTTATCACAATTTAATACTTTTTTTGTTGTTGAAGTTTTCAGTAGAATCTTTTTACTGAATCTGTTAAGAGTTGCTAAAATAGTCAAACTTGATGTTTAAGTGCAAATAAACTAAAGCTACTTTAAATAAGCGATTTCGAATATTTCAAGGATATCGCTGTCCAAGTGTATATGTTAGGGCGATGGTTTCCAAGAGAAGGTATTGCGTCTGCAAAAAAACGTAGCCCTTTTGGCAGTCAGACACGCAAATACCGTTTATAAAAAGAGGCAATATCAATAAGAACACCGTGTCAAGTGCGCCCCGACGCGGGGAACTACAATAAAGGAAAGAGACCTCAAAGTAGTGATGTACCCGCACGCGCCTTATTTGGATTCGGCCTAATACTTCGGAAAAATCCTACGGTTAAACTATATAATCGTTGGATACTCAGATATTAATAAATAATCAAAATTCTTTACAATTTATTTGGTAAGATGCCCGCGACTTCATCCGTGTGGAATTTGGTTTTCTTTGGAAACATTTTGTTCCATTGTCGTTGTTTGTTTGTGTTTGTTCTTATGAGTAATATTAATGAAACAAAGTTGATATAGATGTCGCATTCTAAACAACTTGTGAAAACCGCATGATAATTATTCATTCAGTAAATTTTCGAGAAAAGCGTAAACAGATACCGAGGTTCTATGTGCCTATACATTTTGTATATAACATTTGCATTAAAATAATTCATTTTGTATTTTATTAGACGCTACATTTATGAGGATAAAGTAAACATGACAATTACTAGACGATGAATTCAAAAAGTTCGTCGACGATAAAAGTTTAGAAAGTGATGCTGTCTCAATAAAGAAAGCTACTAACTACACCTGTTCCATCAACAAAATTATTAAAAGTTTTCGTACAGAATATTCGGCCTACGAATTGAATTACTGGCGAAAAGTTTCTTACATTTAATAAAATCCAAAGAATACCTTCATGTCACCTTACAAATTTTGCAAACAAAAAATTACCTTAGTTCGTATGAAAATGACCACCACATCGCCTTTATTAGATCTCAAACAAATGAACAAGTCTAATAATACTCTAGCCTACACTTAGTAGGTAACCTACTCGTACACCTACACTTCACACACCTATGTGACCTATGACTATACTAAAGCCAAACTCGATTGAGAATGCTTGTCAACAAACAAATTTAAAATGAAGGTAAAAAATGCAACACATTTTATGCCTAATAAATTTAAAATTATGTTTTGCTTTTTTATAAAATCTTATTCAAAAGATATTGAAAATATTAATGAGTGTTAAGCTTACTTACGTAATTTATTGTCATGAATTCGTCATTAACAAGTTAATTAAAAAAATTAGGTGCAAAATGACTAGTAATTTCTACCTTCATTTTTAATTTGTTTGTTGACAAGCATTCTCAATCGAGTTTGGCTTTAGTATAGGTTTCAGGTCACATAATTATGCACTTGGAGATGTAGTCGTTAAGCCTCTTTTGCACAGTCTTCGGTTGTCATGATTATTTCTGAGAGTAGCATATACCACATCGGTTTCCTAAAATTTGGCCAATGTCACGTACAATCTAGCAGTTATGTATTATATGTTACATGCATAATAAAAAGACAATATATTTAATACATTGTTAAAATCCTCTTGGCCTCTCGGTTTTTCGCATCGGCCTAATAAAGACGCCGAATAAGACTATCGCCGAATGTTAAGGAACATCTCTAGTTTTTACATATAATTGAATAAAATATTGCGGTGGAGTCAATATCAACGCGGGCAGGCTGTTGCTGTGAATACTAATGCAGGCGCTCGCGGCGGGGAAGCGTTCCGACAATGGTACCAATTTGCTGTAACCTAAACTTACTGAAAAAGTAAATCTTACACACTCGTATATCAAAGATATGTAAAATTGTATTATCAACTGTATCGAAAATACTCGAGTCAACATCAAGTTTTCATAATTGTTGTTTCTGGCTTCTTTTGTGTGTTAATTCCTGTGACTATTGTACCCTATTTTGGCCACAAGTTAGTACCTAACCGTTAGTGAACATAACTTCGATGTTGTTCGAACTCAATTATTTTATCTTTAATCGTCTTTCTCCAGTGCAAATCTGTAGCCATGCGTTCCCAATGCGAGAGATCTATATTGCATATTTTTATATTTATTGTGAAACACCGGCACTAGCGACACCATATCAACGTATACATTGTATTTAAGATTAGTTCCACCCTACGTTCATTAAGCTTTAGGCTGTGGTGCTTCTGAACCTGTCAATACACCCACATGACACTGAGAACTTCAGACTTGCTGATAATATTTTTTATGTTTATTTGAGATGTTCATCGATGTAACTAGCTCTAACAAGTCAAATTTTAAATCAAATATTTCACCTTCACCACATCTAATATTTTGAAAGTAACAAAAAAATTTAACTTAATGTTCGAAAAGTAGGTCTACTACTAGAATGGTATAACAAATTCTAATTATATCGTCGTAAAGACAGGCATCTAGTTCACTTCAACACGAAATAACTCGCAGCCGTCACAAGTGAAGGTAGTTCGAACATAAATAATGCAGCGTATCGACGTGTACCACGAAACGCTCAGAATATCGAATCACTGGCGGTTCCACGAAATTGATCACTTCAGTCACGACACTCTTATAACGAGCTCATAATTATGTCACAACTATCGGACTTCATCCGCTTAGTTCCCGTCTCCGCGTAATATCAGGATGCGGAGGTACGTTTCACTCTAAAATCGGAGGAGGTGTTTTGACTTTCTTCTTCTTCATGAGTCGTTTCCTCAGCTTTGAGGATCGAGGACCCCAGCGATATGACTTTTTTAATGGTGGTACGCCATTTTTTTCTATTCGCAGCCGCATGAATGGCATTTAAATGGGCGCGGCTATCGCATCTTTTATTTGGTCCGTCCATCGTCTCGGGCTACGCCCGCGGGGTCTCTTTCCTTCGATCTTGCCAGTGACCACTAGTTTTTTAAAGCTATCTGCGTTTTTCCTGGCAATGTCAATGGCCGAAGTAATCGAGCATCATCCGCAGATAGATGTTGGAGAGCCGTATCTTTATTTTCAGATTATCCAGTATCGAGACGTTTGTTCTGTGTTCGGTAAAAGATATGTTAACCATACGTCGCCAGCACCACATTTCAGTTTTGACTTTATTGTTATATTATTATGTATAGTAAGATTGCGAAACCTATTATTTTTAATTTATTATTTATAAACTATTTCATTCAACTGCTACTTTTTTTACTTCCTATGGATAGTTTTGTTTCAGCTGAAATTATATTCATTTGAGTCATCTACTAAACAGACAATATTTCTTATAAATGTACAATTTCCTTTTGGAAAATTTAAATAATATATATTTTTAAGTTAAAGTATGCTTTGCCCGAACGGAAACTAAAAGTACTTGGTTACATACACAGTCCTTCATTACAATTCATTTCAATTTGTGCCCCTCTGTGCTATGCACAACCCTATTTTGAACCGGCCCACAATGGAAGAACCGACCTTACAATTTACAATTTAAGATTCCTATTCGTATACCGCAATCAGGTGACTATTTCCATGGATATTTGCTGTGCGAATTTCAACTCTATTTCTTTGCTCGTAGATACGGATTTCGTTAAGCGCCATTTTGTAGGGTTGTTGAATATTTTATGTCAAGTCGTGTGGTGGGACAGAATTCGTACGGTCACGAAAGTTAACAAGGTAGAGCGAATGTACAGAAAGGTACAGGATGTTTCGTCTTTTGCGGCTAGTAAAGTAAGAACTTTTAGAAAGTAAATTGATTAATAATATATTATTTGTTTACAGTCAAAACAATTTACAGTCATTTATTAAATATTGGTACAAATCACTTATTTTTGGACATAGATGCCACAGGTCTAACTCAAAAACGGCGGTACATTATTAAAATGAGTATATACAATTTATACGTACGAGAAAAGTGTACGAGAAAAGTGTTAAATTAAACCAACTAAGTAGGTACACTTAGTTGGTTTAATTTAACACTTTTCTTATATAATAAAAAATCTCCTATTTATAAAATTAAAAAACATTAAATTATTTAAACACATAAGTAAATTGTATTTTGGATACTTCATTATACATATTCACAAAAATGCAAAGAAATTGTGATATTTAAAGTCGTTTTTAACCGACGAAAATTCTCAATTCGACACGTATATATTTTTTTTTATGTATCACCAAGGTTTCTACTTTAAGGACGTTACCTAGAACCCACAAACTGCTTACTACGTAAAATAAATGTTCCTTAAACTTGGCTGGCACCGACTTCATAGATATGCTTAAGTAAATTAAAGCAATTAAATGACACAGTTATTTTTACTTTTTAGTGCGTTTTTAATCGGTTCTATTTTTGGTTAAAAAAATTTTCTTTAGCCAAAACTGTTCTGGGCCAAGTAAAATTAAACATCCTGTATATAGACAGTATAGTAAATATATCTAAAAGTTTATTTTGAATACGCTTTGAATATGTCATGTGCATGTTGAAGGAAAATCTATATATCAGGGCGTTTGAGGCGCTCAGCTTTGCGCTTTGAAAGCGAATTTAGTTCCGTATTTTTCATTTTATTGTGGAAATTGGCGACCTCACCACTACTGCGGTTTATGGTTTTACAGAAAATACGGCTTTCCTCATAGAACAATAAGGAAAGTATAACAAATTCTAGTCCATAACTAATCTTCATTATCAGCCAATTAACAGGCCATTAAGAGCCAGTCCCGCCTCCTTGTAGGAGAGGGAATATGGATCATAGACATACCGCGTTGCTCCATTGAATGAAAGAATAAATGATCGTTTATCATAAAAATCGTAAACGGTGACTATCAGATGTTGATGACAGTGATTGGGACCGACGGCTTAATGTGCTCTCGGGGATGTAAAACGACCAACTTTTGACGTGACAACGTCTTATAATTCGATAGAGCCGGCTGCACGCACGAAAAAACATGACTCATGCGGCGTTACCTCGCTTTGAGGCGTTCCATCTAAGGCTTGAAGTGCAAGCGAGAGCGCGGAACGAGCGACAAAGAAGCACAATCGGCCTTTGCGTTCGGCAGCGTTCGACATCCGTCTATTAAATATAATTATTAAATATATTAATTTTAAATTAAAAATCAATATATTTATTATAAATTTAAAATATAAATTTGTAAAATCAAAATCAATTGTTTTATTATATATAAATTAATATTTTTAAAAATATACTTAAATTAAAAATTTTAATAACCAATTAAATGCTACCATTCCATCAGTATTTTCTTAAGACGTTGTCACGTTGAACTATCGTCAGTAAACCGACTTTACAGACAAACAATTTTTTTTTTATAGAAAAAAAAGCACTCAAAATTAATAACAATCCGACCCAGGATTGGACTCATACAGGCTAACTACTAAATCAATGAGGCACACGCAAGCAGCTAGATACTTTATCGATATTATCTACGTTGCATAGTGCAATAGCGTGTTCAGATGACAATCTCCTTTACTTTATATACCTATCGTATGACATGATGAATGCAAAGTCTCCTTTCTCAGAAACACCATTACCGCGGCATTACACCTTGATCTAATGGACGGAAACGGAGGGTAGGCGACTACTGGAGGGAAGTGGGGGAGGATTGGGCGTAGGAAATTGCACTTCGCGAGGTTTGCCGGCGTCTGACCCCCTTATTGTATGGAATACCGCTCTCACACGTACCTAACTTAGAAGGATGACTTTGCTATACCGCAAAGTGATCTGTTTCTACGGTTGCGGATCATTAGATCCAAAGATCAAGGCTAAAAAATTAAAGCTTTTTATAGGCGCCTTGGCTGGGTAAATGTCAATTATGTAAGTAAATGCCCAAAAACAATTAAATATTTATAACTATGTTAGGTATAAAAACTACTACATATTACCCAGACGTGAAATTCTTAATTTCCTTTCAACAATCACAAAGATATATACATAGAGAGCATTAATTCTACTCTTAACTTAATAAAATTAACGCCCTTTTTAAACGACTTCAAAAAAAAGGCGTTTCTCAATTCGACCGTATATATATTTTTATTTTTTTTTTTTTATGTGTGTTCGCGCATAACTTCGTCGTTTATGAACCGATTTTGATAATTCTTTTTTTGTTGGAAAGTAGATAGTCCGGTGGTGGTACCATGACAAGGAAACCAGGGATCTGATGATGGAATCCTAGAGAAAACGAGGGGAACTTTCAAAAATTGTAGGGACAACAAGTACGTTTGTTAATTTTTCCGGTAAGTATTTAAAAGCACTACAATTTGATGAAGGTCTGGAGTCGATCTGATGATGGAGCCGATCTATATATAAGAGAACTCCGTAACGTTTTACAGTAGCTACCTTGTGTTTGGGCTCGATTTATTTGTCTCAATGAAAACTTTACATTTAGATGGGCTGTGACTGTCATTGAGGGTCTGGTGATGAAGACGACGTACAGTTAAGGGAGCTCCGTAACGTTTTACAGTAGCTACCTTGTGTTTGGGCTCGATTAATTTGTTTCAATGAGAACTTTACATTTAGATGGGCTGTGACTGTCATTAAGGGTCTGGCGATGAAGACGAGGGACAGCTGAGGGAGCTCTTTAACGGTTTACAGTAGCTACCTTGTGTTTGGGCTCGATTAATTTGTCTCAATGAGAACTTTACATTTAGATGGGCTGTGACTGTCATTGAGGGTCTGGTGATGAAGACGACGTACAGTTAAGGGAGCTCCGTAACGTTTTACAGTAGCTACCTTGTGTTTGGGCTCGATTAATTTGTTTCAATGAGAACTTTACATTTAGATGGGCTGTGACTGTCATTAAGGGTCTGGCGATGAAGACGAGGGATAGCTGAGGGAGCTCTTTAACGGTTTACAGTAGCTACCTTGTGTTTGGGGTCGATTAATTTGTGTCAATGAGAACTTTATATTTAGATGGGCTGTGACTGTCATTAAGGGTCTGGCGATGAAGACGAGGGACAGCTGAGGGAGCTCTTTAAAGGTTTACAGTAGCTACCTTGTGTTTGGGCTCGATTAATTTGTCTCAATGAGAACTTTACATTTAGATGGGCTGTGACTGTCATTGAGGGTCTGGTGATGAAGACGACGTACAGTTAAGGGAGCTCCGTAACGTTTTACAGTAGCTACCTTGTGTTTGGACTCGATTAATTTGTTTCAATGAGAACTTTACATTTAGATGGGCTGTGACTGTCATTGAGGGTCTGGCGATGAAGAAGAAGGACAGTTGAGGGAGCTATTTAACGGTTTACAGTAGCTACTTTGTGATTGGGCTCGATTAATTTATGTCTCAATAAGAAGTTTGAAAGGTTATAGTTTCCAGTTAGTTTAATGTTTACTAAGTCATGATCCAATGATCTACGAAAACTCGAGGAAACTCTTTAAACTTTATATTCACTTTTGCAGGGGCGTCGGAATGTTATAAGTAGGTAGTGAATATTGGTACTTATGGTTTAGTTCGAGTAGGTTTATTAGTATGTTCGTTGTTGATAAAGCACTAAAAAGTATAAAATAAAAAATTTTTAACAAAAAATAAAAACGCCTTCAAAACGCACTAAAAAGTAAAAAATAACTACGTCATTTACTTACTTTAATTTACTTAATCACGTCTATGAAGTCGGTGCCACCCGAGCTTTCTACTTTAAAGTCTTTACCTAAACTTGGATGGCACCGACTTCATAGATGTGGTTAAGTAAATTAAAGTAAGTAAATGACGTAGTTATTTTTTACTTTTTAGTGCGTTTTGAAGGCGTTTTTATTTTTTGTTAAAAAATTTTTATACCACGTCAGGTTAACATGAGTATTGACTATTTTCATATAGTCGAAATAAGTGCACATTACTCTTTGGATTGCAATGTAACTCGGCATACCTAGTGTATAACTGACAAGAAACACAACATTGAGGAGAAGGAGCAGCCCAATAGATAAAGCGTCACAAAGATTCGATTCTCGCAATACATTGCTAGTGCCTGTATACACTGTACGGTTAGTTAACAAGTTCGTCACGTTTACAGTTATCCTAATCAAACCTATATTACTAAAATATTGAAATGATATATAGATAGATGTACTTCGTGATATTTTCTAGTATTTATACCATATTTATTCTATTGTTCACAAGTTTATACACCGTTTTTAGAAAGCTACCCAAATATAGGTAACATACTCGATAGCTACTGGTATTTGCAGTGTACGCAGCGCAGAGGCGCGTAGATCGATATATTTGGTTTGCTCTCCAGTGTTGCCACTCTGTTGGGGGATTTTTCCCATTTCGCTCCCGATAGGATTTGATCGTCCGCCCAGATTTGCAAACTCATAATATGACGCTTTGTATTTTTAAATACACTTGTTTGAAATGACATTGACACAAAATTTCGAAAAAACTGCGTATAAATTATATTTAGCACACAATCTATACTAAAGCCAAACTCGATTGAAAATGCTTGTCAACAAACAAATTAAAAATGAAGGTAGAAATCACTAGTCATTTTACACCAATTTTTTTTAATTAACTTGTTAATGACGAATTCATGAAAATAAATTAGATTAGTAAGCTTAAAACTAATTAATATATTCAATATCTTTTAAATGAGATTTTTTTAAATAACAAAACATAATTTTAAATTTATTAGGCATAAAAAAACGTCTTGCATTTTCTACCTTAATTTTTTTGTTTGTTTGTTGACAAGCATTCTCAATCGAGTTTGGCTTTAGTATAGTTCACAGTAGCTTTAGTTTTACTAATTGGATTATTGCAATTTAATTTTATTGAAATCTGCTATATGCTACTAATACAAGTAAAGTTACTTTAGACTTTAACAATTTCAGTTGTACCAAAATGATTTTTTAAAGATTTAGTTTTTATAAAAAAAATGTGTGCGTGTACTAGCGTACACTCGTAAGAAGTGAAACTTTTTTATGACGTTATTTTTCAAAAAATAATTTACTATATGCAACTTTACAGAAATTGGTTAAATAAAGTTAAATTAGATAAAATTTAATAAAAGGCTTTTATTATCATAGACATAAATACAAATTCTACAATTATTTCATTTTAGCTTATTACTACAAAGATTATTATTGAATTTCATTAATTGTAATAGAATTATTACTATCATTGATGTCGTAATTACTTACTTTTTTTAGAAATTCACTGGAATTAGAATTAAAATAAACCCTTTGATTTTGCTGATCACTTCAATATAACATATATATATATATTTATCACGTCACTTCCATAAGTCAAAGATGGCGCGTATCGGAAAAATGTGACGCGTAACGAAAAAATGTTACACTAAATTTTTTTCCAACCCCGATAAAGAAGTTTCACTTCAAATATGTATTACTTTTCTTACTTAGTTGTACTCGGAGTGTGGCAGTAGGTAGATATTCGTGCTAGATTTTTTTTGATCTTCTACATCAGAGCATATTGGATCTGCGATTGGACAGGCGCCAGCATGGAACGCCAACGGCTTTGTATCGCGGGAAGTCGGAGATACGCGACCCGCGCCAAACATTACCTTATCGCGACCGATACCTGCCTCACTGCCGTGTGACGCGCAGTCTATTCACCCTATTGTTTACAAGGATTTCCATTTTACTAGACGGCATTCAAAACGTTTTAGTACAGTTTTTCATCATCATCATCATCATGTGGTCCAATGCGCCTTTAAGAAATAATTATTAAGCTATTGTATATGCTTTTATCGCGGGCCTTGAGCGTGGAGACCGAATACAGAAATTCCGTAACGAAAACACCTAACACCCCCTGAGTATCAAAAACATAATATCAAAAGCACAATTTCGGCAACGACGTCATCGGGGAACGTGGCTTAGCGGTGAGGCGCTCTAAGTGCCCGGATTGCCAGAGAGACACGGGTTCGAATCCCGTCGGTTCCGAAATTTCTTTTTTCAAGTGTGATATTTCAAAAAGTCATTTTTTTTTAAATTAATGACTTTTTGCAATATCACGCTTAAAAAAAATTGCAGAACCGACGGGATTCGAACCCGCGTCTCTCTGGCAATCCGGGCACTCAGAGCGACTTACCGCTAGGCCACGGTCCCGATGACGTCGGTAGGTAAACATAAGTTGATAAAAAATGCTATGCAATAGCATTACCGCGGCAGTCTCCGAGTGCCACACGTCTTTTTTTTTAATGGATTTCTACAAGGCCTAAGCTCCTCTCTGTTGTAAGATAGAGAGGTCAGGATCTTCGACATACCACGCTCAAACATAAATACAGTTAGATCATCAATATTATTTGAATGGCTCACATTTTGACAAAGCTCATCATCTTATAGATTTGGTGTTTATGTCCACCATCGCGCTAAGGCCGATGTTTGAAAAGGGTACTAAACAACTTCATAACTTCTCAACATCGTGTAGGGAATTGTTACTGCCAAAACAAGAAATCAAAGCTAAAGATTTCGTAGCCTTACCATATGAACCGACGCCACATAGACTAATCAAACGAGGCAGTTTACACAGAGTAAACTTACTTTTGTGTCTGGAGGCACGTTTAAATAAAATTATTATTATAAAAACAAAAACCCAACTGCTTAGAAGTTATGAACTAAAAAGAGAAAAACAAGGATCACTATATCTATATAAAATTCTAAGTACTTTATGGTGCTGCAGGTGTGGACAAAATAGTTTACTACCTGGAAAAGAAAGACCTACCAAAACTACGTTTGTTCCCGCCTGCAGAACAATAAAGTATTTAGAATTTTATATAGATATAGTGATCCTTGTTTTTCTCTTTTTAGTTCATAACTTCTAAGCAGTTGGGTTTTTTGTTTTTATAATAATAATTTTATTTGAGACTTTTTAGTTTTAATTTGTGGTATAGAAATGAGACGGTACACTTGGTGCACTTTTTGTAATTTTTTGTTAAAACAGTAATATGACATGATATGATATTTATATTTTTGAAATGGTCTTTTTACGACCTTTCATTTGATATCCATATTGCTAAGATAAAAGAAAAAAATGCACACATTTTGAAAATTCATATAGCCTATGTCACTTCTACAATTTAGCCGAATTCAACGACACCTCACATGTCAAAATCCGTTCAGCCGTTTAGGCTGTAGCGCGTGCAGAAGAAATGGACATACATACGGACATACATACATACATACATACGCTCGAAAAACATCACCCTCCTTCTGACGCAGTCGGGTAAAAATGAAGGCAAGAAACAAATTTTACTATACACCGAGATATATTAAGAAGGTATTACCTGAAACTCATTTAGTATGCGAGAGCAAAGCTATAGCTAGTAAATTCTGAATAAGACCTACAGCGCAAGTTGGCCCGGCCGAGTATCTTTTAGAGCCGTTATAAAACACATTATTCTGAAATATTTTTATGTTTGCAAGTTTGCTTCCGTTTCCGCTCAGTTTGTTTTTATGGCGGCCATTTTGGCGGGCGGCGCGAGCCCCGGGCCGGTTTTCTGAACTTTTAATGAGCCTTATTTTTTGTTTTTGTGTTTCGACCTTTTCCCTTCATTGTACGCCACATTAGCGTACAAATTTGAAAAATAAATATTACATTAACTACACAATCTAACCCGAAAAGTAGGTGACACGGAATCGTCTTTTAAGGTATTCAAATACCTTATCTATTTTAATTATAAAAGTTCACACCAGTATGTCGATTCTGGAAGGTGCGTCTATCGACTTCGTCTCTATGATTATGCTTCTGTCTATAGTATCCTTTTAGATAGAGACATAGAAATGAGGTCGAGACTCGCACTGTCGTTTCGTTTACTTTTTAATAAAAATGAAGGACTTTGACTTAAAGTCTACTAGGATTATTCAAATCAGTAGCTGTTCAAGCTAACCAGTAAACAAACGAGAATCAAAAATTAACTAGGGTAAGCACACGAACATTATTTTTTTATATTTTTTTCATAACAGTTTTTTTTTTTAATTAACGTCCAATTTCATAAAGATTATACAAAAAAAAACAGCAATATAGAAGCTTTAAAAGGGTAATCGCTTTTGACTTGACATCCGCAATATCCGGGAACGGCGAACCCCCGCGCAGTGGCGGTAATCATTCAATAGGAAATCTGATGATTAAACTTCTTGATAGATTGCATTAAAGCTTTGACGATTTCTAATAATAATCGATCAATCAGTAATTATTTAAATGCCAATGGCCAGAATTATGTAAAAATATTTAAAGTATGCGATACGAGGAACATACCCATATGTTCCTTAATTATTAAAATTAATAAAATTTTTTAACAAAAAATAGAACCGACTCAAAGCGCACTAAAAAGTAAAAAATAACTGTGTCATTTAGTTGCTTTAATTTACTTAAGCATATCTAGGAGTCGGTGCCAGCCAAGGTTTCTATTTTCAAGGACGTTACCTAGAACCCACAAACTTCTTTACTACGTAAAATAAATGTTTACTTAAACTTGCTGGCACCGACTTCATAGATATGCTTAAGTAAATTAAAGCAACTAAATGACACAGTTATTATTTACTTTTTAGTGCGCTTTGAGTCGGTTCTATTTTTTGTTAAAAAATTTTTTACTTTTTAGTGCGTTTTGAGTCGGTTCCATTTTTTGTTAAAAATTTTTATTTCTTACTTTTTAGTGATTTATCGCCACATCACATACTCGTACTATACTGTCATAGTATATTATATGGCACTAGTAGCCAAAAAGCTACCGATACCGAGTCAAAAACCGAAATCGCTGTAAGCGTGCCTCCAAAATTTGAAGAGTTCCTTCAATTTCCCCAGGATATCATCATCAGATCCTAACATGAGGACAATGGGACCACCTTGGATGTATGCCCTTTCTAATAAAAAAAGAATTATCAAAATCGGACAACATTGTAAAAAAAGTTATGCGTGGTCATAAAAAAAAACAAATATACGTGTCGAATTGAGAACCTCCTCCGTTTTTGTTCGTCGGTTAAAAAAGATACTCTAACCTTAATTGTCTTTGTTACCAAGAACCGATTTGAACAGTCACTTTCGAGATGACTCAGATCCTAACTAGCAGCCAGCTGACGTTTTCAGTTACTTTTCAGCCACGCTTGGGGACACTCTCGTTAAGAACATTTATGAAAAACAACAAATACTATCTATAATTTTTGAAGTATTTTAAAAAGTAGACTTAAGTTTATCTAGCAGAGTCTACTTACATACATTGTTTCATTGATGTTGGAAGCGGGAAAAAAAATCCACACGGTATAAGTCGCAAGCGTCTGACATCCGTGATTAAAAAAAGGTATAGTAGTGATATCGACTTTATCTAGTCTAGACGTAGGGTTTAAAACTGATATATTCTAAAAATACAAAGCTTTTATTGCTCATTCGATATTCTTTTAAAAGCGTCCTTAATTCTCGTCCGGTACCTAACTATATTAAGGAAATTATCCGTACATTAGCAAAAGTTAACTGACTCTTTGCGAACGGGCGGCAAGAAATCACAACTTTTAAAAGTGTTCCATCCACTTTTTAAATTGAAACCTCTTTTAAAAGCCGTCGTTTGCTTTTATTTAACGGAGTGCCGTTTTCTTTAAGACTTTACGGATTAACATTCTTTCTGATATTACTTTTAACTTTAATATAACTAGTGGCTAGTTTAAAACTGTTTAGCCTTGAGATAAAATATTATTTAAAATATTTTGATAGGAATTTTTAATAAAGAAACAACATTGGTTATCTCTTGAAAAAGGTACTATATGATCGAAGTAGAATAGAAAATCGTAGGTTTTAATTTGAATTTAAATGATTACTATTTTAACTAATCCTATATTGATTCCTGTTTTATATATAAACGTTAAGTTACGAGTTGCCCAAAGGACTAACAACATAACTTATTATTATATAACAATAAATCTTTGGTTGTCATTTCAAAGCTTTTTAATAGTTCTATGTCTTTCCTTTTATTATTTTTTATATCGAAAATCTTGCTTCATTGAAGCTACTTACAATATAAATAAATACAAAAATATTTAATAATAATATGAATTTAAATATTATTACAACGTAATACTTTCATGGGAATATTTCTATTCGACGACCTCCGTGGCGCAGTGGTATGCGCGGTGGAGTTATAAGACGGAGGTCCTGGGTTCGATTCCCGGCGGGGCAGATTGAGATTTTTCTAAATTTGTCTTGGTCTGGCTGGTGGGAGGCTTTCGTCGTGGCTAGTTACCACCCTACCGACAAAGACGTATCGCCAAGCGATTTAGCGTTCCGGTACGATGTCGTGTAGAAACCGAAAGGGGTGTGGATTTTCGTCCCACTCCTAACAAGTAAGCCCGCTTCCATCTTAGACTGCATCATCACTTAACATCAGGTGTGATAGCAGTCAAGGGCCAACTTGTAGTCCATAAAAAAAAAAATTTGATTTACAAACATAAGTAGATCACATCATCTCATAACTCAATCATACTCAAAAGCCCACAACAATAATCCAGAGTAAAACATTGTATGTATATTTGTCCTGTTGTTATATGTCGTCGTATTTATTTTGTTTTAATGTGAATTCGTTGTATTGAGTAATTAATGTGATTATACATCAAAAACATGCACTTAATACTAACACAGTTTAACATGCATAAATCTCTAACACTATTAGATTTTCAAGAATTTTGAAATAAGTACATAAAAATAAAAAGTACAGTTAAAAAAATTTTGTACATAGGGATAAAGACACGCTCGAGGATTTCATTTTGAAAACCACAGTTCAGCGCGTAGCCTAGTAGGACATCTCATCTCATCTCAATAATGCAGTGGCGTGCATAGACATAGACTTGTTGCCAAAGGTAAGTAGATTCAAACAAAATAAAAAATGCATCTTCCAAGGCTATAAGGTAAGCAATGCTTACATGCGTATATAAACTTCACGCCACTACATTTATAGTATTTTAAAACAATGAGTTGCTACGGACTGATAATTTGCTTACTTCATCAGGTGTACACTCACTTTAATTAATTATTATGAGGTTTTGTTTGCAACCGATAAGTAAGATATATTGCTTTTAATTATTATTCATATCATTCATTTTCATATAAGTACATCAGTCTTCATATAATAAATCTTTAACCAAAACATAATAAATAGGTATATTTAAAATGGCCTAGTATGTAATGTTTGAAATTTATAAAATATACTATTTTTTAAAATACTTACATGTGTAGTCCCAACTGTCCTGGTCATTTTTGAATACATTCAGTCTTTCAGGCTGAAACAAGAAGAATAATATATAAAATTTACATAAACACAAAACAATTACCCTGAGCCCCCGGCCCCGCCCCGGGCCATAATATCTATCTAACGTGATTAGATCTAGGATCTGGCATTAGCTCGATTGGGCTCCGTGTTTCAATTCCGTCCGTAATTGCGTCTAGGTGATAGATCGATGTTGGACGAACTCGTCTTGTGCATTGACCACCCTAATGTATTAGTGAGAGTTATGCCGCAAATGCATTAGGTCCAAGCATTACTGCTAGTGTTGGCCCCGAGGTCAAAAGTTGACCGTAGTCATTGTATTAGAGACTAATAGGTCTAGGGAGACATGTGTGGAGAATAATACATCGCGCTACTGTATAACGGCGAAATTGAAAATATCGCTTTCTCTATGGTTCCGGTGAGGCGAAAGCTATTTTCAACCTCGTTAAATGAACATAGGTTTGAACAGTTTAGATAAGTTTGACTTTTCACAGCTTCAAGGGACTGCGGATCTGAGTATACTTGATATGTAGTTTTAATTTCTTTTACGTGTATATAAAGGGTCTTGGCAGATAGACAGAGATTTTCCCTTGAAAAATATAAGAAATTGCGTATTCAGGATTAACTTAATAAAGGCTTTGAATTTATGTGGAAATTAGGTGGAAAGGAACTTATCGTTGTCAATTAAAGGAAAGGAGGCACAAAGTCGCGGGCATTCTAATAGCAATAAAGAGATATATAAATAACCTCTAATGTTTAGGATTATTACGGAGTTAAAGTATAGTACACTGATAAGAAGCTTTCAGTATAATTACATTTAATATTATTATTAAACGGAATACCCGTTATCGGGCCCGTCCATAAAACTGATAGCATCGGTCTTGAGCTCGCTAACTGTTGTTTTGGCTGCACACTCGATGGTGGATGGTCGCGGGGATTTGGCAAACGTTAGCAGCGGTTAGACGCCAAACTCGTCGTAATATATTGTCGGTGATTTGTAAGCGTCTCGTTTGAGACTTCAATTGTTGAAATTACTTACCTACGGTGCACTTTATAAAGACATGTTGTATTATTCGATATGCAAAAGTAGTGGAGTCCGACACTTCGTCCACGTGCACCGAATGAATGAATCTAAACACGACATTCTTTATAGAACTATATATGTATAAACTTTACTCCTGAACTACTCTATTATTGGAAACGGCGATAGAATCCGATGCATAATTACAAATAAATAATAAATACCAAAGATCACGTATTTAAATTACGAGTAAGTAAGATCAAATATTTCCCTTCAATATGTCGTAGTCTTTTTAGAAGGTTATGATAACGATTGTTAGTCCATCGGACGAGGATCGAACTTAAGAACTCACGGTGTTGAAACCAACAAACCGACAGGGGAATTTTCTATAGCATTTAAAGTGTATCTACTAGAAGTTTCAACACTAATGACTGCTTAAGCAACCGGCGATCAAGGTGACCACTGCGTTCTGTATCCTAGACCCTTGATCCAACAGGCAAACGAAAGCTTTTAAGATGATGGTCGAATCTTTTTACAATAAGCCAATTGCCTGAAATGGCTCTACAAGCCTACGCCTACTGTCTTATAGGAGAGTGGATAACACTTGGATCTACCACACTTCTCCAAAGCGTGTCGGTGAGCTAATAAATGATACCTATTAACAATAGCTGATAGTGTAGTTGTAGTATTGGTGTCTAAACAACGATTAAGGGAAATTATAATCACTAGGTTAGCAAACTGGGACAGTCTGAGTAAAGCTTTATATTACGTGTAAATGAGGTAGGAATATAGAATCTTAATCACATGTCTAGTGTGTTTGAAGAATACCCTATCCTATTTAAAATCCCATTATATAATGTAGAAGGTAAAGCAATTTCCCGCGTCTTAAGCAGTTTGCATAATCTGCTCGGGGCCTTACAACATATTGAGAGAGAAAAATTTTTAAAAGCGTAGATGCAACCTAATTTAAAATTTAAATATTTAAAACTGGCAAGCGGTGGGTCGAGTAGAAGGCGCTCGGGAGTAAGCCGCGCGGCTTAGCCCTTCAAGACAAAGGTCAAGGCTTGGAAATATTATCATAGTAAATCCGACTTGACGGATTAATGGAAACGATTTCGAAAACCAAAAAAATTTTAATTACTTTGCATAAGCCTTAAACTGACATAGTAGTAAAAAGAAAAGCAAAAATAGTTAGAAGTACAAATAAAGTTCCATAAAAAAACACTTGTAAATGTTGCCAAAACGAGAACATATGACATCATAATCTCAGCAACAATATGTAACTTTGTCATTTTGTTGAAAATTTCAAACCTTAAAGAAAATATTGCACCATAATAAAGGTTGACAAAATAAGTAAACAAGTTATTGAAAAGAGAATACACCCAGTTACCCCCAAGGGTGGTGAAGTCTCGTCGCGGTCGCTTCCGTCGTAAATTTTACTTTCCGCTAATCGGAAGCGGAGTCGCGCGCCCTTTTTTTTATTTTGCAACGCAAGAACATAAATTATTCAAATTACTAGCAGTAGCCCGCGACTTCGTCCGCGTGAAAATCACTTGCCCTTCTATTTTTCTATGACAGACTTTCATACAAATTTTGTTATCTATTGCTCTCTTTATGTCTGCTTCTAACAACACTGGATTCACTCAATGTTTCCGGCAAGACGTTTCGTTTGACACATGATGTTTGATGTGTTGATTGGCGAGTCGTATCTAGATGGTGACTGCGGTTTGTTTGCTTAGCAACTACGTTTTGATTGTCAGTATCATTAGAATTTAACAAAATTCTCCTTAATCCGAATTTTAGGGATATATGTTGTCGACTCGAAATCAATATTTTCGTTATGTTTTGTTATTTATCTAAGGATTAGATCCTGTCTACCGTACCCCTTGACGAAATTATTAATATAAAGATATGGTTTCTCTAATTCTGGAAATGCTTGAAATGATTTAAATAAGCAAATTTATTCAATAATGTGAATGCATTTAATAAAAATATCATATCGTTAAGGAAACAATATTTCTAGTCCCCTCAAAACAATGCACAGTATCTGGATATATAATAAAAGTTCTTCTATTTGTGCTCCACAAATTGTGTCTTCTATTGCGCATGCACTTTTTCACAGTTCACTTACGAACGATGTTTGATAACTTTGTTTATAATAAAGGTTCCGATAAAACCAAAGCCTATGTCTGAATTGACATGTTCTGGGCATCGCATTGTCGGTGCTATTCCCTGGTCGCGTATCTAATAATAATTAATGGTCCGAAGTATGCGCTGATTATCCAATTAGGATCAGGTGCATCTCATGTACCTACGTGTACGTGTGCTCGTTAGTATAAAATATTAAGACAAACAAATATTATTAACAGGAAACTATTTATTTAAAAATAATTTGCTCGAACAATCTCAGTTCAGGGCTAATTTATTTTCACATAGGTATTATTACTAAAACCTATTAATTGTAAAGGAAATGATAGCTGTATCTGGCAACCCTGACAATAGTAATAGAAACAAGAAATCAAGTATATAGTCGGGCGCCAGCTAATAAATATTCATTTTTAATATTGTCCCCCGAAAATGTTCCCAGCAAATCGCGACACGCTCCGGAATGGCCCTTTTGACACCGTTTAGTGTACAAAAGGCGCCGTTACGTCACTTCCGTTTCAGAAAAAAATACGCGCCGAAATCCCAAACCCGCCCCACAATGGACATTTTATGGAAACGTGGCACGAAAAATATATTTTTTTTATTATGAAATATTACAAAATGTTCCTTTTGTTGCGAGTCTATTTTTTCATTGATAACGTCGTTTTTGTAGGGCACCTTTTATAATTTTATTTGATGAAGCTTTGGAATTTTCATTTTTATCCGCACTCAATAACATTTAATTTAACTCTGGCGGACATAACTCCGTGAATAGACTTTGTGTTCGTATAAATAAAGGCACATTTGCATACTAAATTAAGGTGCGATTCCTTGTAATTATTAAACGTATTTGTAATTTTTTTGTAGCAATACAATAACACTATTTGAAGGAGCAACTCCACTCCTATATGGGGGGCGGTTTCCAATGGCGTTTACAGCATTTTGTTAGGACTTGCGTTACATTCAATGATGAAGTGTCGCTTTTTACTTTATATTATTAAAACTTCTATTGTTCACTCCTCCTACATTTTCCTAGGTGGTTAACTTATCGATCATTTAATCGGAACCGTCGGAGCGTAAACTAACACATATTGCGCCAGTTTCCAGCGCCAAGTTAAAGTTAACATCGATTATTAACTTTCAAAGTTACCGCTCCAATTATGGGTGGAGGAGCTGGGGCAACTTCGAAGAAGCTTTCGCGCAGATGTTTTTATTAGTAGTGTCATAGCTTTACGCTGACGATAAATCGATATGTACACAAAAGGACGTCTAATTACAAAAATAACACTAACTTTATCATTAGTTTGAACCTGATCTCAGATAACAAGAGAATAGTGAAGCACTATGCTATGACTCGTCTATGTGGATCGAATTCGTCTCTAAACTCTCCTTTTAAGACTAACCTAACTAATATTATAAATGCGAAAGTAACTCTGTCTGTCTGTCTGTCTTGCTTTCACTCTACAACTACTGAACCGATTTAAATGAAATTTGGTACACAGTAAGTCTAGAGCCTGAAAAAGGACATAGACTAATTTTAATTGCGAAAAAAGGGTTGTAAGGGGTTAAAGGGGGGATGAAATGTTGTATGAAACTATCGTCATTTTGAAAGCTTAAGACCTGTTTCTTAGGCAGTTGATTAGATATTAATAAATGTGACATTCAAAGCTTAGAAAAATTAGGCTGCCGTAATAACTAATTCCACGCGGACGAAGTCGCGGGAAAAAGCTAGTACTCTATATAAATAGAGAGAATGATATTACTGAGACGAGATCGAACAGCACACGGTAGAGTTATAAAAACTTCATAATAAGGCAATCGAGTGTAAAGTTTTAGAGATAACGCTATGAGTCATCAGCTCAGTCAGCGATATTTAGCTTATGTACAGATTTCAAAGCTTCTTAAAGAGACGAATATATATGCATTCCATGGATGCAGTGCAGTGGAACAGAGTCCGAGCTTGGGTATCTTCTCCCCTTCTCTGCTCGTGTTGTTCTCCATGTAGAGCCAAATATGCTCAGCTCACTTGAAATACACGAATTTAGATTTTGATTTTGTTTCAAGATTAAAAAATAAGATTCAATACACACCTTGGCAAATTCTATCTTGAGTGTGCAGCATCCGGAGTATATGTCGCAGCCGTGTAGCGCCTCTTTCGCTCGCGTCGCGGACTCGATGCTCTCGAACTTGTGGCAATGGGTTAAGGTTCATATTGCTTTGACAATTTTTGTAACATTAAACTAAACAGACACATGTGTATGATATATTAGGAAAAAGAACATAGACAATTTTCTTATATAAATAAAAGGCGACGAAATTTGACGACCTCCGTGGCGCAGTGGTAAGCGCGGTGGATTTATAAGACGGAGGTCCTGGGTTCGATTCCCGGCGGGGCAGATTGAGATTTTTCTTAATTTGTCTTGGTCTGGCTGGTGGGAGGCTTTCGCCGTGGCTAGTTACCACCCTACCGACAAAGACGTACCGCCAAGAGATTTAGCGTTCCGGTACGATGTCGTGTAGAAACCGAAAGGGGTGTGGATTTTCGTCCCACTCGTAACAAGTTAGCCCGCTTCCATCTTAGACTGCATCATCACTTAACATCAGGTGTGATAGCAGTCAAGGGCCAACTTGTAGTTGATAAAAAAAAAGGCATTAATCAATTCATTTAAATTACCTAGGTTAAATGTAGCATCTCTTTGTAATGTGAGTAATTAGTGTAATGTTTTTCTACTACCTAGTAAGGGAGACTTAGGCCTGTGTGCACCAAGATTTTGGTTATCATAACCAACGGTTAACATAAGCTAAACGTAAAATTTACTGTTCACGACAACCCGTACACCGGTTAAGGACGTAAGCTCGGTTGCGATAACCGCCCGGTTTACGTCCTTAACCGGCGTACGGGGATTATTATAAATAGTAAATTTATAGTAAAGTTTTGTTAACGGTTGGTTATGATAACAGAAATCTTGGTGCACACAGGCCTTTTTTTTATCGTCTACAAATTAGCCCTTGACTGCTATTACATGTTAAGTGATGATGCAATCTAAGATGGAAGCGGGCTAACACTTGTTAGGAGTAGGATGAAATCCACACCCCTTTCCGTTTCTACACGACATCGTACCGGAACGCTTAATCGCTTGGCGATACGTCTTTGTCGATACATCTTTGCCTTAATAGTTTAAACAACTCTGTAACCTTAAACTAGATAGTAGAGTCTTCATATACCTAATTCATATTAAATATGGTGGGTGAGTGATAAAACGATTTTGATAAACGACGAGCTACGAGCGTATTGAAAAGGATTACTTTGATGTTGATTAACGTAACCAAGGTTGATAAATGAATGATTACTCAATAAAAGGCTACTTCATTTCGTGAAATAAAGTAATTAATTTGTGTTAGTAATTTACAAACTACTCGAATATGTGTCATTTTGCAGAATAAATTAATAACCGAAAACTCTCACAATACTAAAGCCAAACTCGATTGAGAATGCTTGTCAACAAACAAATTAATAAAATTATTATTATAAAAACAAAAAACCCGACTACTTAGAAGCTATGAACTGAAAAGAGAAAAACAAGGATCACTATATCTGTATAAAATTCTAAATACTTTATGGTGCTGCAGGCGGGGACAAACGTAGTTTTGGTAAATCTTTCTTTCCCCGCAGGTTAAAGTATTTTGTCTCTGTTTTTTATAATAATAATTTTATTTGAGACTTTTTAGTTTTAGTTTATGGTATAGAAATGAGACGGTACACTTAGTACACTTTTTGCCATTTTTTGTTAAAAAAGTAATATGAACATGATATGATATTTATATTTTTGAAATGGTCTTTTTACGACCTTTAAATTGGTACCCATATTGCTAAGATAAGAGAAAAAAATACACACATCCCCCCTTTTTTCCCCCATTTACAGCCGCCATTTTGAAAATTTATATAGCCTATGTCACTACCACAATTTTGACAAATTCAACGACACCTCACGTGTCAAAATCCGTTTAGCCGTTTAGGCTGTAGCCCGTGCCAAAGAAATGGACATACATACATACATACATACATACGCTCAAAAAACATAACCCTCCTTCTGACGCAGTCGGGTAAAAATGAAGGTAGAAATCACTAGTCATTTTACATCTGCTTTTTTAAATTAACTAGTTAATGACGAATTCATGACAATATATTAGATTAGTAAGCTTGAAAGTAATTAATATATTCAATATCTTTTAAATAAGATTTTTTAAAATAACAAAATATAATTTTAAATTATTTAGGCATAAAATGTGTTGCATTTTATACCTTCGTTTTAAATTTGTTTGTTGACAAGCATTCTCAATCGAGTTTGGCTTTAGTATAGTATTAAATTTTGCATTGGTAACAGACACAATATTTGAGAAGTTCCGGCTTTTCGGCGGCAATCAAACAGCTTTTACCATCGACGAGATTCAGCGATTATTCAAAAGCTTCAAACCGTTCATAGGAACGTTAGCTACCGTCGCTTGGTTTTACATCTCATAATAGCATTAGGGAAGCGGCGCAGGCCATAAGCGAGCGATTTTATATTTCTTCTATTCTAACGTTCTAATACTGAAACTAATTTGAGTCGACTTACTTGGACAGTTTGCTATAGAAATCTGTTAGTAACTTAAAATTTATTTGCTTTTGAGTATTTAGGCGAAAGAGTAGCGCTACAGTAACAGATACATTAATAAAATTCAATTTATTACGCTACTGCATAGCTTCTATCGCGGGCCTTGAGCGTGGAGACCGAATGCAGAAATTCTGTAACGAAAAAACCTAACACCCCTGGATATCAAAAACATAATATCAAAAGCACAATTTCGGCGCCGACGTCATTGGGGGCATGGCCTAGCGGTAAGGCGCTCTAAGTCCCCGGATTGCTAGAGAGACGCGGGTTCAAAGCCCGCCGGTTCCGCAATTAATTTCTTTTTTCAAGCGTGATATTTAAAAAAGTTATTTTTTTACAAGCGTGATATTTGAAAAAGTCATTAAAAGTTCTGGTATTTTTCGTTACATGGAAAAACTAAACGGTTACTTTTTAGTTTTTCCATCTATCGATAAATACGACGACGGGATTCGAACCCGCGTCTCTCTGGCAATCCGGGCACTTAGAGCGCCTTACTGCTAGGCCACGGTCCCGATGACGTCAGTAGGTAAACATAAATTGATAAAAAATGCTATGCAATAGCTTTACCGCGGCAGTCTCCGAATGCCACACGTCTTTTTTTCTTTTCTCATTATCGTTACAAACAGATAATAAAAATTAACTTTAACCTTCAAATATTCAACATGAGAAATGCTTATCATAATTTACTATATAGAATTCAATTTAAGATTAACATTCCATGTTCAATTTGAGTTCATAGCTGAATACAAAAAATCAAGCCAATATTGTTGGTAGTAGTTTTCTAATAGAGAATACTGTATATAGTGCTGATACTTATCTATATTAAATAATATGAGAAATGTTAATAATATACATCGTGGTGTTGTCATGACACCATACATTTTTCATTTTAAATTTCCGCCCCTCTCGTCATAGAGAGGCGTCCCAAACATCAAAGTCGCCAGCCATCGCGACCGTAATTTGGGTCGGAACTTTGAGCAAATTTGAATAAAACCGCCGTCCGTCGCCGAAAAGGAAAAAAACTAATTACAGCATAAAAAGTTTGACGAAAAGTTGTTAAGCGAAGTTTTAAGTAAACATTTGGAAGTTGCATATTGTTAAACTAAAAAGCCAAGCTATTTTCAGTTCTATTTTTAAAAATCCCATCTATCTGATACTTTACGCTAACCAAGTACGCCAACTATCAACGCTCTACTTTAAGCCAAAACTACTAAAGGGATTTCAATTTAAATATCTTGATTCTTTACGCTAATTCCCCAAACTACTATACGGATTTTTTAACAACTATATCATTATCATCAGTAGGGTCCAAGTCTCATTTTTCCTATTAAAAATATCTGTTAAGTTAAGAGCTTCCACCCACCATGCGGCTGTAATGTGGGGTCAAAGGATTTAGGATGATAATGTTTTACCTTGATACGATTACTTCATCTAACGCATAAATACATAATAACGAATCCTATGTATGAATAGCACCTGCAAAAATATTTCTATTAATAAAGCTAATGAACAATATGGGTAATTCATGAAAGAAAGCGTTTTATACAAATAACGGAATAATTTGTAGTGAAACTGAAGTTTTCACACATCCGCCTCGCGTGCGGGTCGACGTTCGACTGACCTTGGTACAGATCGTTGAGGCAGGCCGCATGTTATACCGTCCGTAGTTTCAGTTACATTTTATCAATTAATAAATGTTTATCTATATTAATAAATGAAACTGAAATGACTGTATGTAATTTAAAATTAACAACTTTTTACTAAATGCAAGCTTTTCAACAAAATCGATTTTCAATATTTGTCTGTTTATTTCGGCTAATCTCTGAAACTACAATTCCTATTGTAAACTTTTTGTATGTGATAAACGGGAAAACAGGTGGAATCTCGGGCGTCCGCTAGTTAGTAAATATTTATTTATAATACCTTATGTATTTATAATACTTTTTTAACCAATAATGGGAAAAAATCCTTTGAAAAATATGTAAGTAAAGGTGTCTAAGTAATCGAATTTTTATTTAATAATTTATTTTATATAATTTCGAATTTCCAAGTCAATAATAATTTGAACTAGAAAGGTGACTTCAGGTCAAAAAAATTATTGAGATATTTAGAACAGTGAGTTATAATACGTTGTTATTCGTACTATAGACTAATACTGTTAGGCGAGAACACAATATGCGAATATAGAGAAACATCAATAGTAACACACTAAACTTTGCTTTCCAAATCGGTGGTCACTACTACTAGTCTAACTTGACATATCAAAAATGCATGTAAATTAAGCCTACTTGTAATCAACGAACTTAAATTATCTGAAACCGCAACTGATACGGTCCGGTGTAATGGGCGGTCGGTACGTACAAAGCACGTGCTGGCAATATTTCATCGCTACATATATGTTATATTTTTTTTTCAAAACGCCTCAAACGTAAATCAAACGCTCAAATCGTTTTATTTGTTTGATTTAAGCTCGCACAGTCGCATATGTTTTTCATTATTCTATATTTTTCTTCTGCTAATATATTATAACCTATTTGTTTGAGATTTATTCCCAAATTGCCGCGAGGTAATAGATTATTGCTCGGGTAATTTGTTGATATTTGTTTTGCTGAAAGCCGAAATTGTTTTTTTTCTGTTGTATTTAAATAGGGACAGATGTTTGTTATATGTCGTTTTTATTACATTTCACGTTACATTTATATTTATATTATAAATCTACAAGTTTGAGTGATTTCTTTTTACTGTATCTATTTGTATACAGCGTGTTGACTAAAGCTTGGTAGAAATATATGTTACACATGTGAAGGACGTGTTAAGCTGTCTTTCTTGGTGAAAGATAGCTTAATTCAATTTTCTTATATAGCAATCTCTATTTTGCTTCGGATCTCGAGGTCCTAGGTTCGATTTCCGGGTCGGGCTATGAAATATTGAGAATTTATGTTTTCGAAGAAAGTTTCAGTATGTCTCTGAAGAAAGTCTCGGAAAGTTGATGGCTTTACATTTCCTTGCATCGGAGAACACGTTAAGCCGTCGGTCTCGGTCATTCTCATTAACATTTGAGAGTGATCATAATCAAATATATAAATAAATAAGCCCGAATTTTTGACGACCTCCGTGGCGCAGTGGTATGCGCGGTGGATTTATAAGATGGAGGTCCTAGGTTCGATTCCCGGCGGGGCAGATTGAGATTTTTCTTAATTTGTCTTGGTCTGGCTGGTGGGAGGCTTTCGCCGCGGCTAGTAGTACCTACCGACAAAGATGTACTGTCAAGCGATTTAGCGTTCCGGTACGATGTCGTGTAGAAACCGAAAGGGATGTGGATTTTCGTCCCACTCCTAACAAGTTAGCTCGCTAGCATCTTAGACTGCATCATCACTTAACATAAGGTGTGATAGCAGTCAAGGGCCAACTTGTAGTCTATAAAAAAAAACAATCCGCATTGGAGCAGCACGGTTAGTCTCATCTACATGTACCCGCCCCTTTACGGAGATAGTCCTGAGCCTGTAGTGAGACTGTGAGACGTAAAAACAGACAAATTATGATAATGATGTTAAACCAAGTAGAAATGTAAATTAATTAGGGAACCGAACCCTCGCTCTTTACATCGGTTAAAATTATATCAATCATATCCTCAAATAATATTTGTACAACAAAACAAATTTAGACTTTACGACCGATTCTAAACATCTTTTCTCAATCTTAGTGATACACTTAACAAATCAACCCTTATGTCTTGACACATAAGGTTGAATTTTATTTAATTTTCAAAAACCGATTTTATTACGGCAGTTAAGACGTCAATGCCATAAATTCCAGAACAAACTATTGTAGTGCGATAATATTTATCTTTGTTAAGGTTCCCGTATTAACGAGTATACTTTTAACCTACATCTTAAATATATATCTACCATTATGGTATTTCTCATATTCGAATGTTTGGAGATTTAATAACTTTACGCTCCAAATGGATATAATATTACAAATTCAAATTATTAAACTTTAAAAACATGGCATGAATTTAGAATAACGAATATTATATCTGGAATTCGTTTCATCATAATATAAATCTCTGATAACTTCGAATTACCTAGTTACATCTTCACAATTAAGATCCATTTAGATCAATTCGGCTTTAGTAGCATTAACAAAAAAAACACTACTACGATATCAAAAGCAGAATCATCCACAAAAAAGTAGACGATTTATCGTATCGTAATCGGATCAGAATCGTAGGATTAGAGAACGCGTCATAACCCATTTCCCCATTATACCATCCACCTGTTGTCCTCCATTCAGATATAAAACACTACCCGTACACCAAACAAAGTAATTCCAATCGTATGCATAACGATTTAAAGCTCCATTTAGAATATCAGAGTAGAGCCAGGTATAAATATGGCGGAGAGTATATTTTTATAAAAGAAAAAAAAAACTATCCAGTATCAAACATTAAGGCGTGTTTATTTATATCCCCTTTTTACTGTTAACGATATGACCCATTGCGGTGGTTTCTCAGGGTGGGGTATCGCTGACAGCGTTTTTGCCAATAAAATAATTTCGAGCCAGTGAAACAGTGCTGCCACCCATTTTCATTTATACCCACATGTTCCTATATACTACTCAGTCTAAATTTAGTCAAATTTGAGTTACAGAAGTGGTCAAGACGGATATCTATAAGACCATAGAGTCAATAAATCTATGATAGACATTAATGTTTAGCAGCGGACCATCAATATAAGCATAATGGCACCTAATTGTTCAAGCTTTTTAATTAGCAACGATTACATGCATCTTAATCATTGTTCTGAACTTATTATTTTCAATATTTTTTTTATTTAATTGAATAAAACATTTATTTATTCGAACACTTCTAGATCTCAAACCAAAAAGTATGCGTGAAAAGGTATGTAAAAAATAAGCATGATAAATATGATATTAATAAAATAAAACTAAATACAACGAATTAATGTGAGGTCATGAGTTTAATTCTAGAATAAAAGGGAATATAAATAATATTCAAAAATATTGAGGAGTAAAACTGTAAGTCCATTTTTACATGTAGAAATATTTTTATACCTGTTTTCTAGAGGTTTATGGTTGAGGATTGAGGAGATTGGTTTATGGCAGAGGTTTACCTATGGCTTTTTGCACAGTTTCGATTTATCATTTCTTACCAAAACAACTATGTCCAATAGAAATATCAGCTTTAAATAGGCTGTACATATAAAATATCGAAAAGTCCATCACATTTCAATTTAAAAACCGCATAGTCCCGACTAGCCAATAGAGAGGCCACCATTTTGGACAATAAACATTACTGGACTTGGTAGGTTTTGAAACTATACCCCTCAAATATTAAATTTAAAAAAACGCGCCGCTTGTAAACCTTCCCGCTATCATTGACGCCACCAATAACCCAAGGCGGTGAAAAATATACAGCCTAGTTTTATGATTCACGCCGCTCGCCTAAGAGGTTAGGTACATTTTTATGTTATTTGTTATGTTATTCGCGCTGCGAGTATGAAAGACGGCTTTTATTACGGCGTGTCATAATTTGTGGAGACTGTGATTTGGTTCTAAATGTGATTTATTGTGAAAGAAAATATCTAAGTATGCTGGCTTCTTTTTGGTCTGAAAAATGTCAGATGTCAAGGTGTTAGTCATAGTTCCTCTGTTGTATTTATACAAATAGAGGAAAGTGCAAGTAGATATCCCATTTGGTTACAGGTGGAAATCCATCACTAGTAACTAAGCCATACCTTGCAAAACACACAATTCTCGAAATGGTTTTTACATCTCACGGTCTAACGTGATGCTATCTGTAGAGAGAGATTGAGACGAATTATTTAAGGTAAATGTCCAATAAACGTCAAGAGTGTTTAGCCTCCTGTACATGCTTATCTAATATATGTGCTATATACCTATCTATAAAGATATAATGAATAGAGTTGCTATTGAAAAGGATATTCAACCATGGCCTGCACGCCATTCTTCTTGAATACTACGATCCTCTGCACCAGCCCGTGCGGCGTGCTGATTGTGTGTATAACATCCTGTAACAAACAGAAAAAAACATTGTTAATAAGGTATTATACATGGATAACTATCACTTTAAACTTTCTTTTAACTAGTAGTGGTGGGCAAGGTGTAGGAGAAACGACAACGCGGCCGGATTACTCTTTCTACTTCTTACTCCAAAGCAAACAAATAAAGAAATCAAATCAGTCAAGCTATCTTCAAGTTTGAGCGTGGACAACAAACAAACACCAAATAATGTTTTACGTACTCGTAATATATAACTAAATGGAACGGTATTTTAATTACACCCGAAGCAATAATAAAATGCCAAAATTTCACCAAATTGTTTATAACCCCTACTGAATCACGTGTCTTAACATTAATAATCTCCTAGTAATAATTCAAGTTCCTAACCTCCATATTCTTTGAAGCAGTTCCGTTATGGAATGGAAAATAAATTTTCCAAGAGAAACAGCCTGTTCCATTCAGCGGACTGTTGAAAATTAATTCTGTGTTTATGACCGCCACTCGAAATTATAAAGGAAATATGAGGAGAAAAATTTACTATTTTCTCTCCGTTTTCTCCTTGTTAAATTGCCTGTAGCGGAGAGATGATGCTTGCACTGGGTGGCCGTGGTTTATAATTGAGGACGTTATAATAAAGATTTTTGTTTTTATGAGAACGGATGCCTTTCTTTATTACCCTTGTCATTATTTTGTAACTGCGTTTTTAATAATTCTCTTGAATAGAAGAAGGCTGTTTTAATGTATGGAAGTTAATCTATCTAATAAGTATCTGCCTTTGTATAAGATCGAAAACGGATGAAACGACTTTGACCTAATTAATTAATTAATTAACGTTTTGCTTCTAGATTCTTTTCTATATCATTTTTCTATCTCAAAAAAATAAGTATCACGAAAGATAACATAAACGTATCATATAAGATAGCATAGCAGTTTTATTTTTAAATCCCACACAATGAGTCTGATTTCAAAAAGTACTTAACAGTTTCTAGGTTACAATCAAAGTAACCTATCATTTCCGACAGGATATCGAGTTTGAAGTTGAAGTTGGATGTAGCTAAAAAGCCTTTACAGTTATTGCCCAAAATACAAATCTACTTCTTTAGAAAGATCTCTATTGCAAACTGTCAAAGTAAGTTGACATAACGTATTTTAATGTTATTTGCGTTCGAGTATGCGGGAGTAAGAGTTCAATTTGAATTCCCGCCCGTTTAACTTTGGTCGCGCCTCTCCTAGTAAGGTCATATCAAACGAAGTCTAGTACACCTACTTTTTTGCAAATAGAAAAACCGAACCGAGTAACAAAATCGCGGGCGGCTATTAGTGCATGTACTCTTAATACAGTAATCGTATGTATAAATGCAAGCGCTCTAGTTCACCAGCACGCCTCTACGCCGCAGACCAAGCAAATTGGAAAACATGTGACATTTCACTTGCAGGAGGTGTAATGCAATCTGCACTCGAGGAAATTCCATCTACGAACTAAAATGAACACTGTTACTTTGTCCTATCTGTACCGTGCTGAACTTGTAACAGATTGTATACGTACGTCTTACTGTTATTAAATATAGAGGATGAACATCTGTATGAAAGAAGTTTTACTTAGTTCATCATCATCATCAATATCAACCGATGGACTTCTACTGTTGGACGTGTAGGGCTCGTATACCGTCTTCCAAACACCAAACCTGCAGCGGCTTCCTGTAGTATAACAGCCTCCGTGGCGCAGTGGTATGCGCGGTGGATTTATAAGATGGAGGCACCAGGTTCAATTCCCTGCAGGTCAGATGAGATTTTTTAATTTGGTCTGGGTCTGGCTGGTGGGAGGCTTCGACCGTGGCTAGTTACCAGCCTACAGACAAAGACGTAAACCGAAGGGGTGTGGATATTATCCCACTCCTAGCAAGTTAGACCGCTTCCATCTTAGATTGTATCCTCACTTACCATAGGATGTGATTGCAGTCAAGGGCTAAGTTGTAGTAGATAAAAAATTCAGGCTTGTTTTTTTCCGTCCAATATGTGGGGTGCGAGATAAGCCCTTAGTAGGCTGAGGATGGAACTCTAGACCTTTCCAATTAAGAAAATATTGTACACTAAATAACACGCTATAAATTACACACCATCAATATCACTATAATATAATAAAATATTGTACATTAATAAATAAAAACCTGTTATTCAAACTAAACTACCTATGACAATCTATTTATTCGTTTTAGAAAATCGATAGATATGATCAGGTTAAAAGGTACCTACCTATCCGATGTTTTAATCTATAATATTCAGTCTTATTTGCGTGACTAATCGTACACAAACTTTCATATGTTCAATATTAGTAGGACAAGTACACTGCAGAACAAAGAAATAGTGAACCCATTTTAATATATTTATTTTGCAGCGATATAACGCCCGGGTGCAATTGTCGGCGACACGTGTCCGGGCCGTCGCTCCCGGGGATGAGAATTTTAATAAAAAGCTCTCGCGAACGTCTAGCGGACGCAAATGTTATTGGGTCCAATTCCTACAAGTGGTCGCGGCATATTGCCCGCGTACACATCTCTGCAAATTTATCGTACGCTTTTAATGTTTTCCTTGTGAATTTAAAATTTATGGGCATTTTTTAAAAACAAAGATGATGTTAAAATACTGGAAACCATACCACAAACATACTTCACATTCAAACCTATTATTCTGTGAGAAATCCCACTTTATTTTTTTTTTTAAATAATAACAGACGGATCAAATTGATGTTCCACAGTAAATTGAAAACTATCGCCTTTAAACTACTTTGCAGAGCATGCACTGACCGTGCC
This sequence comes from Mycalesis mineus, assembly GCA_034621355.1. Classification (NCBI taxonomy): domain Eukaryota; kingdom Metazoa; phylum Arthropoda; class Insecta; order Lepidoptera; family Nymphalidae; genus Mycalesis; species Mycalesis mineus. The sequence continues at coordinate 9,634,430 of CM067898.1, read as the reverse complement.
TTACAAATTGCCGCCCTATGACAACCTGAGAACACGGACAAATTAAAGGTTTAAAATAAAAGAAATATCAATGTTGCATAATTAGCAGCAACATTACACCGCCAAGCGATTTAGCGTTCCGGTACGATGTCGTGTAGAAACCGACAGGGGTGTAGATTTCTATTCGATTCCATCCTACTCCTAACAAGTTAGCTTGCTTCCATCTTAGATTGCATCATCACTTAACATCAGGTGTGATAGTCAAGGGCCAACTTGTAGTCGATAAAACAAAAACACAAATTATGTAATATTGTAAAACTGGCAATAAGAGCACAGTGTTCACATGAAACCGATTACTTCCATTACGTAGTCATTGCTAGTACGACATTAGAATTAGGCCAGACCACTCTCATCTCAAAACATTTCCAGTACAGACATGTCCGTGAGAGAATGTGGGCAATTTGTTTGGCTGACGCTACATCTCAAAGTAAGTAATAGCGAATGCATATCATTTGAGTTTCTGAATCCATCTCGAACGTGTAGGTACCTACGGGCGGCGCGCTTCGAACGTATAAATAAACACAAGAGTCTGTCTGTCAATTGATATCAAACAGTAGGTATGTACGCACTGCACGTATAGAAATGTCCAATCTAATTACCGCTATGTATTAATGTAGCGGAAGTTTTCTCGTTTCTGGCATTTATTTGGGGAAATATAAATTACAATTTCAAATATTAACGAATATTTTAAGTAGGCACTATACAAGCACTTTTGTATAGTCAAATCTGTCAATGACTCACTATACAAGCACATCTGTATCGTGAAATCTGTCAGTGACTCTACCATCTGTACGGCCACTGGGTGGAACTACTTTTGCTCAATAGTTTCAAGTCTTACTACCTAGTTCCACCGCTACCACTCGGGTGGTGCTTCCCCCACCGCTTTAGCAAAGCCGAGTTGTAAGGGGACACAACAGATTGCATCTTCCATGTAGTTTAAGGCGTATCTTAATATGATACAGAATACTTACTCGTAGTAAACAAATAATAGGTACTTAAATTAAAAAAAACATATAAAATTGTTTACAGTAAGTCTCTGCAAGTCTATATATATAATGAACTCACAATTTAACAAACAATTTGTGTGTTCCCATTGTAAAAATATTTTCTTCTTTCCAGGTATTAGTTTATTATTTACCTATCTAAACTAATATTATAAAGAGGAAAGATTTGTATTTTTGTATGTAACGAATAAACTCAAAAGTACTGGACCGATTTTAATACAAAATATTTTCATTAGAAAGCTATATTATCACTGAGTAACATAGGCTATGTTTTATATTTGTATTGTAGGTATATATTACCTGAATTATCACTGTTTTTGTCGCGCGAGTCGGACCGTGAAATTCATTAAATCGGCGTAAATCGCGTGCGCTGTCTGAAAACTTTATGCATCTTAAAAAGTTCTACAAAAAAGATAGCATATATCTATCTCTTATATTTTGGCAGATATATAACTTTTTGTGTTTTAAAAAATCTTTTAATTCATATGCTTACGTTTACGTCATTATTTATACAACCAAACTTAAATCCTTATTCAATAATCACAAGGATATTATAGAGATAAGATTTGCCTTTTACAGTATGTTAATTACTTATATAGTTTCGGACATATTACAAAATTTATAAAAAGTGCGTCTCCGTAATAAAACATTATATCATGAAGCTAGAAAAGTGATCATTTATAAATTTTTATCTAAATAAATAATTTAATATACAAGATTGTCTCAATACCTAATGATTACTTTTTGAATTATTAAAATCGGACATTCCATTCAAAAGATATCATGAAATTGTAGTACTGTTTCGTATTTCCCGGACATACACGAAAAGTTTAAAGAAGATTCATGGTCGTTTTAATTAGCCTGCTTATAACTTAAATATCTGTACCTATTTATGTCTAGCCGTGCGAAGCCGGGACAGGCCGCTAGTTTATAAAATATACTTAAAGCGACTTCAGATTGTTGTATTAAATATTCGGATGTTTCTATTGAACTACGATATATTGGATCTTATATCAGCTGATGTGCAAACACATTTCAGAACGGCGATGGGAGGGGTAAAAGGAAGAGGGGAAGGGGGGCATCCATTACCTCTAATGATATTTGGTATAATAATGAACGGATTACGTATTTCTTGTCTGTTTAACCGAACATAGACAACTGACAGCAAAACATTATTATAACTACGAGCATTACATCAAACTCTTAAAATATAATAATTATGCATATCATCATCATCACGTGGTGCCTTCTCTCTTCATCATCCTGAGAACAAAGTTTGGCGGTCAATATGCGAAAAGCTTTCCTATTATCACTTTTAATTATTACTGATTATAAAAACCCCCGACTATAAAGATTAATTTGGTCATTCTTTAGCAAAAATATTTTATACGGTTTATCCGTTTCATTCCGGCATTCCAGGGTTTCATATGCCACATCCCATTTCCAGCATCAGGTCCTCGTCAATTAGAAACATGAAAAGAACCAGTCAAGACAAATTCAACGAGCCCAAACTCGATGGGTTTACTAAAAAAGTAGACCGAGGTTACGTCTCCTACCTTCAAGCCTTATCATCAGACCAGCTCAGTGGTTCCAGAAGATATTAGTGTTTCAAATGTCAGATCAAACACATGCTTTCAAGCAAACTGAGCGTGTAACATTTCTATCACACCTAACAAACGATCTGATGACCTTGAAGACCTGAACCGATTTCCACCAAACATAGCTAAGAACACTCTCGACTGATATACATTTCAAACAAAAAAACCGCATTAAAATCGGATCATTCGTTTGGGAGTTACGATGCCACAGACACACATACACATACATTTACACAGACACGTCAAACTTATAACACCCCGTCGTTTTTGCGTAGGGGGTTAAAAAATGAATAATCGTTTAGTTGGTTTCTCGATTGCGATCTTGTAAAGGTGCAGATTTAACTGATTCGCGTTAACTTGAAACACTGCTCGTATTTCTACAAGAACGCATCACACATACTTATACGTCTTTACCCGTAAATAAATAAATTAAATAAATATTATAGGACAATTACACAAATCGCTATATAGCCCCAAAGTGACCGTAAGTAGCTTGTGTTATGGGTACTATGATAACTGATGAATATTTTATATATATAATATACATAAATACTTATAATATATAGATAAACACCCAGACACTGGAACACATCTATGCTTATCACACAAACATTTTCCAGATGTGGGAACCGAACCCACAGCCTAGGACGCAGAAGCAGGATCACTACCCACTGCGCCACTCGGCCGTCAATAAGATGTCCGTCGATAAGATGGTCGGTGCCTAGTCACAGCTGAAACACACATTGACTTGTTCCGTTATTCTTCGTGACAAACCAACGAATCTAAGTGTACCTACCCAAGCGCGTAGCATTTCGCCTTGATACCAGTTCATCCTCAGAAGTGACTCAATTAGTAATACTATTATCGTATTCATAAAAGCCTAAATACAAATAAATTTACGGCGGTTAGATTGCCGGTGAGGGTCCTAATTTGGTCCAGGTGTAGCTGGTAGCAGGCTTCTGCCGTGGCTACTTACCACCGTAATACCGATTTGGTGTTCACGTATGATGTCGTGTATAATTCGAAAGAGGTGTGGATCCTACTCCTAACAAGTTAATCTGCTTTCATCTTAGATTGCATTATCACTAACTATAAGGTAAGTAAGTTGTTATTGCAGTCAAGGGCGAATTTGTGATATATAAGAAAAAAAAGTTGAGAGGTGTCAAGGGACACCCGGATGGAACGAAGTTCCTTTTGATTAATTAGTGAAGGAATTGTAATAAAATTTTATTTTTTTTAAGTAATAATAATGTTGTTGTACACCGAAACACCAGAGAGCGCCACGAGAGCGCGAGACAGCATACAGCGCGGGCGCCCCCGCCGCTCACGCGCACACACATCAAAGGCGGCGGCAAGATCCTTTGATCAAAAAGTGTCGTGACAACTTTTCGTACGAATTTTTTCCGTCTAGCCCCCTTTCACAACGCGCGATAAGGAACTTCGTTCCAAAAATAAACTCGAGGCAAGAACGAACTGGGAGCCTTCCCAATAAGGCGCTTCACTATCAAACTTGAAAAGATTTATTTTGGCGTAGACATTTCTTAGTCCATCAAACCTTGTACCTCAATACCGACTAACCTAACCAATAAACACATAAGAGAATCTATTTTATTGCATGTTACCGACAGAGTTGCTGAGAGTTTCCGCAACACCAAACTGCCCAACTTATACTCGTACTACTATCAAATGTTCAAACTATACCCAGCGCATGCATTCCAAACTTCGAACTGTATGCATCTGGCTGCCATCTTGCGTAACATGACAACATGGTAACAGGATAACAGGATAACTGGATAACTTGGTAACTTCGCGTCCGGTCTTGAATCCACAGAGGTTAATTAAATTACGGCCAATCCTATAATACTAACTCCGTCCATAACTGTTTGATTAGGACTGTGTGATTTGAATCTTAAACGCTTTTGATCCGGTTTATCAGCACACCGTCCACAGATAAAACTAGCTGAGATAATCTTAACCTACTGTAAAAAAGGATGGTATAAAATCAAAAATATTTGAAAACTACTGTGGATCAATTTTAAGATAGTTTCTTATATTTTTTTAATATAAATAACAGGCTTGACATGTCTTCACTAAGTGAATGTGATCTGCTGATAGTAATGTGGCTTAATAAGGAACGCACTTGCCTGGAAGATGCTTACTTAATGATCCCTATTAATTCTGGTAAAGGAATCAAATAGCTCCTGTGCACACTTTATACTCCAAAGACGATAAGACACGTTTCAGAGTATATAAAGACACGTGTTCAAAGTGTATTTTTGCAAGAGACTTCCGAGACATTGAAAATAGCAATACAAAAGAAACAAAAATAAAAATGGACAAAAGACTAACCAGAAAAAGGAAAATAAAAAAAAAATAGATTCCTTCAGACAAACTGTGTAACATCAAAGAAATCCCACGAATGAAGCCGACATAGAAGGGTAAGCAAAAAAAGCTTAAACTTCAAAACGAATTAACCATATTTCCTCTGATAGAGCTTAGAATAAGAGTTTAAATAATTCGTAGCTTAATAGTAAATAAAAAAGCATATTTAAGTTACTTTTTAAATGTTCAGTTTTAGATCTGCCATTGCATAAGTTTAAGCAATGTATTTAAAGTCACTTACTGAGTCAAGGTTATTATACTATAGATGAATTTTTAAATGACAAAGAGGTTGAGAGGCAATTGGATCAGCTTTCAATTTCACACAGGTAGAAGAATAAATAATTTTATGTAACAATACAGTTAATATTGTAAAAATTAATAATTTTAAAAGAGCAACTGTTGAGTTTCTGGCCGGCTCTTCTCAACAGGATCTGCCTTCCGAGCCGGTGGTAGAGTCACTACAAATAGTCTAATTTGACGTTTCAAAAGTGCTTATAATTGGCCTACTTGAAAGAAATGATTTTGAATTTGAATGGGGCTATATCCGACGAGTTCGCTTCTATCACCATGTTTATTTTCGCCGCTAGACAAAGTTGCTGCATTTCAGTTTATAAAAAAAAGTTACTGGTGAAAATGAAGTTGAAGGCTTGAAAGACAAATAACAGGACAGGACAGGTATTCACTGAATGAAGATGTCAGACAATAATTCATTGAAAAATATATTCCGATAAAGAAAAATTTTGACTCTTGTCTATAAATATTATTGGATAATATTGATTTTGATCCTAAAAATGTAGCCCTCACAAAAATGATTTAATTATCAATCACGTCAATCATTTAAATTCCTCAGTAGATAGTACCATTAAGTGTATTATTGTAGTGCAGTATTCATATTGATGCGATTTTAAAATTTGTGGAACGCACGTAAATATTGCGTAATGTTTAAGTAGGTACACTGCTAAGAACATAACCGTGCTTTTGCGTAGTACGAGTGAAAATTAAAAAAATGTTTTTCATTATGTAAGGTTAATGAATACAAATTGTGTTTTGCCGACGCTACCCGCATCTCCCTACGGCGGCACAGGGCGACAGTGTCTCTGCCAAATTGATTCGTTTCCACAAATTATATTTATAACAGACCTTGTCATTATAATTTACTGCGAACTTTGAATTTGAGGTACAAATATGCCAGAAAATACGCCACATTATTAATACACATTTCTTATTTATAATCATTAGAATTAAGAGCTTTGTACAAAATTAATTTTGTGACTAATGATGTAAATTAATCTTTCATCTTTCGAAAGAAATACGAGTAAAATGATAAATTGATTCATTCTACTTCGTTCATGCTCCCTTGAATAACATGTTTTTTTAAACAAAGACTATATAATTTATTCAAATTCGAAAAAAAGTTTTTCAGCGATACGTAGTAGAAATATTGAATAAATATTTTTAATAATAAATTGTTTAACCTTTTATTTATTCGCAATATTTTTTTATTCGCAGACTCTTATCAGTAAGAGCTCTATTATAAAATGCGTGTCTGTATTATAAAGCGCTTATGGTTGTAAGTACATAATATTACAAGCACATTAGACTTAACACCTATGCTTCATGTAGTCAGGGAGCTAAGCAACACACAATACAGATCATACCAGCATAAACTTGAAACTTAAAATTTGTTGGCAGGTGTGTGATATTCAATCGACAAGGCATTATCTCTAAGATATTAAGTAAATAGTCTATAGTAATTAATTAAAAAAATTGTATCCACTCAAGTTATAAAAACTACACTTTTAGAATGAAGTTACAACTCTAACGACAAAGGTCATTGGAAGCAGTCGGCTCTGCTTTCTTCTGCACACAAGACAAGATAACTTGAATTGTAAATTATAAATTACAAGTTGTGACATTCGTTTTATGAGAGCAACTACTGAGATTTTTACCGGCTCTTCTTTCTGAAGAAGTTTACTTTATCACTAGTCACTACGCACTGAAACACTTGACTTTTCAAAAGTAATTGTATAATCAATCAAACATTGTTTATTTCAAATAGGCTCGTCAACTAGCACTTTGTAAACTTCGGATTCGTTCATATGTTTGTAGTGATTCTACCGCCGGCTTGGGAAGCAATCGTACCTTACTTGAAATAAACAGAAAATAAGGTCATAATTGCACTAGAATGTTTTTTTGCCATTGATGGTGTATAAAATAAATAAATAATATTAAGTTACTGAACGTAAAGTAAGATCTCAGTCAAGGTCTAATTGCGCCGTTGAATAAAAAACAAACTAATTCAACCTCTTCTAACTTTAACGCCAAGCACATCGGTGTAGCATTAAGGCTACAAGATTGGAGCGCGCAATTTTAATTCCAGCCTACCGTAGTACCTTTTTTTCAATAATTCAAAGTAATTCGGCCCTACGTGGCAGGTACGTGTCGGCGCCGCGCCGTAGTTTCAATTTACGTGCAAAATTCAGGGAGCAACGAAATTAAATGATAAGCGTAATTTCGAGTCCTTCCGTAAATGTCTGCGATTAGAATGATTTGAGGGGTTCGAGGGGGTAATTTTTTTGCGATTTTATGAGGAAGCATAATTAAATCATAGAGGTTTGATTGTCAGCCGTTTCACCTACTTAACACGAGCTTTTAACCTGATTGGATGCTGAGTAGAATATTAGCTCTGGGTAAAAGATAATGCTTTATTTTTTAAATAAGTATTAATTAACCAAAATGACCTTTCAAAAAATCTTTTTTTGTGTTTGAAAGGGTATACTTCTAAGTTGGTCCTACAGTCATTATAACAGGATCTGATGGTGGGATCCTGGTATAATTGAGGGAATTCTTCAAATTCTACAGGCACACATGCAGTAGGTATTTTTATAGTAACTCGTGCATTTGCATTCCATCTTCATCGATATCGATAAAACGCTATAAAGTAAAAAATAAACAAATTTTAAAGTGCATTTGTGAGTCGGTTTTAATTAATTATTTTTCCTTTGGATGCTACCTTATTTATTTTTTATTTATTTAAACAACTTTATTGCAGAACAAAAGGAAGAGCTAAGATAAAAAACCTTACCTTTTGCCATTTATAGGCTGGTTTTTTAACCTAGGTATTGTATATTGAATTACTTATTCGAATTAATTTAAGAATTTCTATACATAAGTAGTTGGTAAGGTTCTTGTTGAATAGGCTGACAAGGAATTTAAATCATAATAACTTATTTGCTTACTGTATCTTTATTTAATATCAGTCGTGTATAATTCGTTGACTCGGTATTTTTCGGGGCAAGAAATTAACTTCGACTGGCTTAACCTTAGTGTACTTTTATTTCACATTGGAATACATTTACTCTCACAAATACGTACAAAAAATATTTCTTTTCGTTCAAGGAAAATAATCATGTGAAATAAGTTCTGTGGCTTTTATTCTCTAAAAATTAAGTTAACCAAGTTAGTAAATACACATACAGTCAAGTACAACATACTATTAACACTAGTGTGGAAAAATTTCAGCATATCATTAAAATATGAAATACAACATTGCAATGTTAACTTCGCTCGAGAATGTATCTAAGATTTACTAAATTGTATATTTTAATTAAGACGATACGTAAGCAAGAAAGCGTTGCGCGTAGAGTGATCACGCTTCTCGGCTTTGGTGGGACGTTCTCATTTTCATCCAAAAAAAAAGTTGAGAGGTGTCAAGGGACACCCGGATGGAACGAAGTTCCTTTCGATTAATTAGTGAAGGAATTGTAATAAAATTTTATTTTTTTTAAGTAATAATAATATTTTTTTTATTATTAACAAATATAATGTTATATAAACTTAAACGCGTACCACACACGCGTTTGTTGTTGTACACCGAAACACCAGAGGGCGCCACGAGAGCGCGAGACAGCATACAGCGCGGGCGTCCCCCGCCGCTCACGCGCACACACATCAAAGGCGGCGGCAAGATCCTTTGATCAAAAAGTGTCGTGACAATTTTTCGTACGAATTTTTTCCGTCTAGCCCCCTTTCACAACGCGCGATAAGGAACTTCGTTCCAATTAGAAATGCCCTTATAATTTCTTACTTGTGTATTCATTCGTAAAGAGCACGAGCGACCGGATTCACAAAAACCTATCTGCAAAACTATTTATTATTGTTTATTGAAAAATATATAACACTCAACTATTAAGATGCTGAACGACAAATAAGTCTAAACCTATATTAATTTTTGAAGCTACGTCTTAATTTCTTATTTTTATGTTAATGTAACGAATGAACTAGTAAAGTTCATATAGCACGAGTAGGCATTCACTCTACCACCATTTTCTATATTTTTTACCATTTATACAATTCTTTGTTATAATACTCGTAAATATTTTTTATATAAGCTTGAGTTTAGAATGATTCACTTTAATTCAAGTCCCGATATGTGGGTACAGAAATGGTTACACTAAGTGCAAGCGAGTTATTTTAAGGAAAACTCACGCTTCGCGATTCAGATCCTCCTACAAGCGAGCAGATGTTACTCCGTGCAGGCGTACCGTGGAGGCGGAAGCTTGTGTACAATCACTTAATTAAATCTCGACGGTTGATGCATTTTAAATTTCGCACCTCGTACAACATGATTATAATTAAAAAGCATTCAAAGAAATGATTTTTTTTTAATTACTCATCAATACAAACTAAACAAGCCCAAATTCCATGGGGTTTTGTCGTTTTATTGCGAAGTTTATTTGGCCATGATCCAGCTCTAGCATCAGAGGGGACAAATCAGTAGCAGTCTAAAGGTGCTTTGTGAAATTCCGATTCTTGGTTTCCTACATGGTAGTTGTGACCCCGCAGGCTTGGAGTCACTTTGGACGCCCTACTAACTGTAAACCCCATATCATTCAAGAAATCGGGACAGCTTGGAAAAACCTGAAGGTCATCTGCTTAACCCATTTTATTAGAATTTACAAAGAAAAAAGACGTGTGGCACTCCGTAAAGCTGTTGCATAGCATTTTTTATCAACTTATGTTTACCTCCCGACGTCATCGGGACCGTGGCCGAGCGGTAAGGCGCTCTAAGTGCCCGGATTGCCAGAGAGACGTGAGTTCGAATCCCGTCGGTTCCTCATTTTTTTTAAGCGTGATATTTCAAAAAGTAATTTTTTTTTTACAAGCGTGATATTTCAATAAGTCATTAAAAGTTCTGGTATTTATCGATAAATGGAAAAACTAAAAAGTAACCATTTAGTTTTTCCATCTATCGATAAACACCAGAACATTTAATGACTTTTTGAAATATCACGCTTGAAAAAAAACAAAAAATTGCGTTTCTTAAAATAAACATTGAAAAAAAAATATGAGTTGAACTCTTCAGAGGGCTTTCTAAAAGAAGCACCCAATAACTTGTATCTGCCAATAGGAAATTGGTTTTAAAACTTATAAAATCAAAATCGTTCACGCGGCACCGTCGGGATTTCCCCGAGTACCGCGCGCGGTGCGGCTCGACGGTTGTTAGATCAAATTGAATCCAATCCGATACTTTCACAAAAATATTGTATGCTAACTGATTTCTGTAGTATTTCAGTCTCTGATTTTGTTCATAATCTTCATAAACTTAGCTCTCGATCTCTGTCTTACTTGACAGTAGATGCGCAGTAAATAGTTTGGGATAAGCTCTCCAAAAGTACGCTTTTCTTTCGCTTTTTGTGCTCAATGCTGGCAATTAATAACGCTAACTACTTAATGTGACAGATTCCTATTACAAACTGCAAAGTTGATTCAAGTCATACTTCAATTTGATTTGTGTTTAAGTATTCGGGCGTATGTCATCTTGTTGAACAGATACATTAATAATAGATTAGTATATTTCAAATATAAAATTTTAATTACACAATCATAGTGTCAAATATGCTACCCCACCATATTTGAAGTAACAATTTCCACCTCATTCAAGCCGTATGACTAACGCATCATTGAGAATTCAACGCAATACTAAGGTGCTTAAAGAGCTTATAGAAGAATGGAATATTTCAAATGAAAAAAACTCTGGCAAGTTCATAAATCAATTCGCATTTGTGAAATATTCATTGAGCCGAACTGTCGCCCTGTTTACTCGCGAGTGATATATGGTGCTATCGTAAAAACAATAAAAACACTATCGAAACAGGCACCTGACACACGGGGAACGGGGAGATACTATATTTATCTATTTGAAGGAGCATCATCATTATATCACTATTTAAGGCATGACATACCTCCTACTTTAGGAGAGGATTTAAAGCAGCGATCAACCACGGAGCTCTGGATGCTGGTTAGTGAGTTGAGGGTGCTAATGTAACTCTGTAATTTCAATGTGTGTTATCTTTGATTTTTGATTTGAATGATTTGATGACCATTTCTCCGATTTCTAAGAAATATTTCTAGTAGCATGTTATGCAAGATCTTTTCTACTTAACATTACGATACGCCATCCAGGAAGTAAAAAAACCTCACAAAATAGTAAAAATTCTCTATTCATGGAATCAATCGAAAAAAAAAAACCAAATAAAAACGAGCAGAAATTAAGCCTTGTTTATTAAAAGAGTGATATATGAACGGCTATAAACTATTCGGAATGTAAGGCAGCTGCTGCACGGGGCGTTTGAAAAACATTGCTAAATTGTCTAATAATTTGGCGTTTATGAAACTTTATACTAATTTTTAATTTTTTCAAATGTACTTTACATAAAATACATTTACAATCACTTCCCATTCAGTCACATTTAGGTCCTATTATCCGGACGAATGAGTATTGTTGTGACTGTTGACGATATGAAAACATATTTAAGAACGGGATATATCTGAAAAGAGAAAAATACAAACACCTAACAAAAATGAAACGCCCAGTGCAACCGCACACCTAAGGTTATTAATCGTTGTGCGTAAAAATTTTAATGACTTCTAAACCATGGCAATCAATCTAATGAGATTTTTTCAAAATGGCCACTAAAATTTATCGCGACAAAGTTCTCAAGAACGCCGCGTAACAATACGACACGTGTTATAAAATAGGGGTGCTACTCGACTTTGAATAAAAAAACGATTTTTAATTTTATAATTTGTACAATGGTGAATGATTTTAATTCTAATGAAAATAAACTCTACCTAATTCGCGCGAGTTTGCTTGGCGCTGTTTTATTACTCATGAATATTGACTTCGAATATATTGGAACACCTACCAATATACCGACGAAAAGAGAAAGGAAAAGAAAAAGAGCCAGGAATTTTAGTATTTTTGTTCCAGTATTGTCGCCAGAGTATGTAACACCGCTATGCTTATTTCTATTTCCAAGCTGCTTTATGTTTCGGTCTTCTAAGACACCTTTGCCGCAGGTTGACCGCATGCCCTACAAAGTATAGCTCAGTAAGCGATAGGTCTGTAAACAATTACTACAAAAAATAGGAGATTGTTAAAAATTTGCCGTCAAACTTAGGTACTCCAAAGCCACTTGGCGTTGCAGTACAAGTTAAAATATCTTTTCTTTCAATTAATTGCACCGGCATAAAGCACATAACAGAGATCTTTAACTATTTTCGACTACGATGAAACTCAACTCGAGATAAAATTGCAAGCGTTATCTCGTAATCGAATAAAAAATACGTGTTTTTTATCGCAAGAATAGTGTTGGCAACCCTAACAGTAACTGTGTCAGATCATATGTCACAAGCATGCACTCTGCACTAAATCATTTGCTAGAAGAACAGATGTTATGTATCACAACACTTGTATTACAGTTGCACACGTAAAAATTATACAAAATTAGACTTTAGAATAACCAGACTAAAGTTCACAAGTTTTGATTGAGATATGCTTTAAAGTTGTATAACACTTTGTAGTATTTTAAAAACAAATAATTTACAATTCAGGAATGATGCAAAAATATAATTTTATTTTATTATCATCTCACTATTTCAAGCTAGTGTTAGAATGATGATGAATCTAGATTGTCAGTTATTGGAAATTTATGTGCTAAGTGAGAAGTTGAGTTTTATTCAGCAATAATATTAATTAGTTTAATATTTTATTTTTACCAGATAACGGCGAAATTGATATACATATATATAAATACAAACAAAGCACATTTTTAAGACGATTCTTTGGTTTTTAGTAAAATAAAATCCTAGATTCTGTGTAGTGAGCTAGATTAGGTAAATCTGAACTCTCCGATTTCGCTTCGGGAAACAGCGCAGCATCTCTCTGAGAGACCGTTGTTTTCTCCGATTCCGGGGATTACCCATCGTTAGGGCGACCACGATATCTGTACAATGGCGGACAACAAGCTACATTGTTTATAACCTATTTTAATTGTTTATTGCTGCAGATATCTTAATAGTGTCTCCATAGCTTAACTAGCGTGTACGGCAATAACAGAAACCCAGCAAAAGGTAAAGTGCGCTGCGGTGGTGAGTTAAGGCAATTTTTGCTCGACTAGTACGATTAGCGGTGGATTATTTACAGTTTATCTTGCTCTTTTGGTTAAATTGAGTGAGTAGCAAGGCAAGTTATTATTGGTGTTGTTTGGTGGTGGCCGGCTCTTCCCGCTGCATAGCATAGTGGGACTCTATTCGAATTCTCAGCTCAAGTATAAGTCACGAGCTTTTTTTATACACAACAACTTTGATTAATATCACATCTGATGATAAATGATAATGCAATCTAATGAAAGCAGGCTAGCTTGTTAGGCGTTAGGTGTAATCAACACCCCTTTCAATTTCTACACGACATCGTACCAGCACACTATGTTCCTTGGAGGTACGTCTTTGTCGGCGGTGTTAATTAGCCAAAGCTGAAGCGTCCTACCAGCCAGACTAAATTAACAAAATGGCCCAGTCGGGAATTGAATCTCCGTCTTATAAATTCACCATGCATACCACTGCGCTATCCGTTACTGGCATTTTGTGGTTCTGGACGAAGTCTTGAGTGTTAACGCTTAATAATGTATTTACATTACGTATTAATACATTCATTAAATGGAATGTCAAATAGTACAATAACCACCATATGTATCCCAGAAACATCGCATAAATATTGGTCACATTAGTAAACTTTATATTGCAATGCCCGAGGAAAGTGGACTTAGTATAAACATAGTGAGGAGAGTATAGGACGCTGTTTTGAGTTAGGTAGTTCCAGTACTTGTGCTAAGGCTTCTTCTGGAACCTGTTTTCAAGAAAACTCCCGACAATTTACTTATAGAGTTAGTTATTCTCGAGTTACGGAACTCGTTTTACTTGTAGTCTAAATGTGTAAGCGTATAAACATACATGGGATGTTATATGTTACTAGCATTTATGTCTGTTTGTCTGTATGTGGCTTAAAATTTTCCTACCATATGCTGCCCTAGGCAAGTTAAACTTCATTTTTAAAAGCAACCGTTTTAAGAGGCATATTACTTCTAATATTTAAGTAATATTCTATTTATTAGACTTACAATTAATTAAAAAACTTGTTACCTACAAGTGAATTCATAAAAATGACCAAGATAGATAAGTTTTCTCGACTCAACGTCAAAAACAGCTGGTCATAAAACAAACTCACAAAATGACCCAGATAATACGAATGACAAATAAATTGCATACAAATAGCAATTAAACCAATTTGCCATTGTTAATTTGTGACTACCGTCGATTATTGAGTTAATATGTTGTACGTACAACATGCGTCCGTTGTTTAACCAAACGTCGTTAGGGTGGATACACACTTTGAACATCACGACAAATGTGCAAATTCAAATTATATTCATTTGAATAAAACAAATTACGGATATACATGTTTTGTTACACGACATTGTTATAAAAATAAAATACCAAACAAATTAATTAAGAGTTGTAAACTTAAAACACTGAAACATAAGTATTATGAAAAAACAGAAATATCGCAAAGCTTTCTCTTTGCGCTTAAAGGTTCAAAATAAATTAATTTATTCGCATTTCTCATCACGAAATATTAATTATTTTAATTAAAACAAATTAAATATCAAAAAGAATAATTGATTTTAACGAAGCAATTTCGTCTCCGTCATTTAATTTCAGACCCGACTCATTATGATAATTTTATTTCAAGCAATCTTTGACGAGTTTTGAGCAATTCAAGTACATTATTAAAAATGTCATTATTCGAAAGTACTATTTACTTAATTATTATTCTAAATATTAGCAATCGTTTTAAATGCTAATAACCGGTTTTAATCAACTTTCAATGTCGGCGTAGTAAAAAATCTTGAATAGGGTTATCACCTGTCGGCCAACGTTGTGCTATTTTTCGGATAGTAGGTACGATCAGTGATTGTAGAACATTGGAGGATATATTTTTAGCGTGTTCTGCGATGTAATCATCTGTTACAGATGATTATTATACCACTTAACATCACTTACTAACTTTATCACTCGTTAGCATATAAAAAAACACAAAACTCCGCCAGTGTAAACATCCCGGCCGCAAAGTTCCTCCGTCATAATAAGCTTAGCCAACTTTGCGGAACTTTTCCTTTTTCCACACTTCGCTTTGTGACTCAGCCTGTGACGCCGCGGGCGCGGGAGCGAGCGCGAACGCGGGAGCGGAAGGGGGCAGCTGTCGGGCGTTTCCGAACCGTACCGGAAACTGTAAACAGTACGTACGGCGGGCGGACTGTGAACTTGACCGCAACAAGCGGCGCGACAATAAAGTTGCTAACTAGCCCAGTTACTAAAACAACAAGTCCAAGCCTTCTTTAAAAATAAATAAATAAAAAATACGTGTGGCACTCCGAGACTGCCGCGGTAAAGCTATTGCATAGCATTTTTTATCAACTTATGTTTACCTACCGACGTCATCGGGACCGTGGCCGAGCGGTAAGGCGCTCTAAATGCCCGGATTGCCAGAGAGACGCGGGTTCGAATCCCGTCGGTTCCGCAATTTTTTTTTTCAAGCGTGATATTTCAAAATCGTGCTTTTGATATTATATTTTTGATATCTAGGGGATGTTAGGTTTTTTTCGTTACAGAATTTCTGAATTCGGTCTCCACGCACAAGACCCGCGATAGAAGCTATGCAATAGCTCAATAAAACGATTAATAAAGTATTTAAATAAAGTCTTCGACAAGTCGCTAAAACGGTGTTATTCAAAATAGCGACTTGTTAACATAAGAGAGCGTGTTTTCTCGTGAACCTTAAACATTTAAAGGCTCCTTATAAAATAATAGGTCTGATAGCGTCTTATACTGTTACGCCACAGCACGACTAACCCCAACTATCTTCTTTTAACGTTTCGATTTCATTCGTAGAAGATTGTTTTAGTTTACGTATGACTGATATAGCTGTTACAGCGGTAATTACACCATTGCGAGTTAAACAACAGCGTAACGCGCATAACGTCTAGCGCGTAGCTTCTCTCACGTTGCATATCACTTATATGGCTAACACAGCGGTAGTTACGCCACTGCACAACAAACCCTACTTCTCTTAACGCAACATAGAAAAGGCTTATGGCGCGTAACGTCTTAGTTGTACCCCGTTTATCTCGTTACAGTAACGAGGTTAGCAGTAAGACGGAGGCGTGAGGCGGCACCTACGAGGCTTCCCTCAAGGCGGCCAGAGCTGTGTATTGATTCACTACACTCACCTACTCTATTTCTGCATTTTTCTTATAATGCGTCTTGATAATTTTAATTAACCCTATCACGCTGCCTCGTTTGCTTGGTAGGTACTTAGCCTATACTGGGTTAAATTATACCGATTCGAGTACTGGAAAAAGCTAAGAATCATTCAGCTTTTTTTTTTCAGGAAAATCGTTGAAGCAACCCAGATTTGGGAAAGTCATTGTGGTGCACCACCGTGCATCGCACACCACATTAAGTTACAGTTATAGTAAGTAAGATCCAATAGGTAATGATAGACAAACAGCTCGTCCACCCGCATGGGAGCAGCATGGTGGGTGCATGGTGCTCCAATATCGCTATAAAGGAGAGCGGCTTGGCAAGGCCAGGATGGTGTTGCGGCAGATTAAACCGACTATGATAGAATGTATAATGTTTTTGGACGCGATATATTGTAATAGAATAATGTTGTGTCATAGAAAGCTGCTTTTAGGTACAAAAAACATTCTTGCCTAAGTTCGAGTAAGTATTATGAAGACAGTGTTTGTCAAACCAAAGATTCTCAAAGGAACTTTTGAGATAAAAGTCTCTCAATTCTAATAATAGTAATTCCTGAGACCTTGCATCCTTGCATCGGCCGATATTCGTGTAATTTTAACAGATAAATAAGGTTAAATGTAGAACAGGCGAAGATTCCATCAACCAATCGAGACACGGGTATTTGCCAATTTATAATATACTTTCTTTTCACCAAAATTTTCATATTAGTAACTATGTAATAACATATTCTCGTACAATTAAATTCATAACACAAAATTAATACATAATGTTCTACTTTTACTTTTTTAAAGCTCCTCAATTCAACAGCACATTGTTAGTTTATTTAATTAATACTAAATTAATTGTATCGATTTAATTAATTTATCAAGCTTAGTTTTAATCTAAAGACCACAACAAGGTTCTACCTTTAAGCTTAATTTCTGCCACCTAAATATATTGGTATTTCTATTACACGCAGCATTACCCGTTCGTACATCGTATAGAAATACATAAAAACATTTTAGATTAACATTTTCGGCCCCAACAATTTTCCATCCCGTTCTATTATTCCATCATAACGTGAAACGGTGACACGAAAGTTTATATCCTCTCTGGGGTAGATTAGAGGAATCTGTCCTCAGAGAATCATTCTCGGGTAAACAAGGGCCGCCATTCAATACGCGACAAGCGTTCCAAGGTTTTATTTCTCGTATCTGTGTAAAAAGTTTCACAATTTACATAATTAATTCTTACATAAGTTGTACATTTAATCTTGTTATATAAAATCTATAATTAGTTATAAATATTTTAATTACCATTTTACACGAGAGTTTTACTACCAAGGCAGACTGAAAGTCGTTTAGCACATCCTCGTTCGCTCTAAAGCCTCTCGGGCTACTTGTCTAATAGAAAAACTTCTCTTTTCAAACATAATTATAAAACCTCTTATCATATCACAAATTACGCATAGACAACATAGTGTAGTGAAACCACAATAAAAATCAGTTGTCAGTATCTATATGTATCTATATTACCAATAAATCTAATACACTCTTAATAATTAAACAAAGAAATAACAATACTTCGCTACTTAACAACATTTAACGCATCCTTCCATAAATTCCCCTCAAGTTCAAACGTACATCACGTCAATCTTTTTTTTGTTTTGACAGTGACGGCTGCGTTTTGAAATCGTTGAAGTCATCGCTAGATTTTGATATTGTAACATTATTATTAAAATAAAATGTCAATTACTTATAATTTACATACAAATTGTTTAGATCACAATAATGAATCATAACAATAGGGATGAAACATTTCGTTGTTATGAGCTACAAAAACAAATCAATAGGTATTTCAAAAGTCGCATCGTATAAGGCTTGCCTTAATCCCTAATCCAAACGGACCTCGCGTGGGTCCGAGAGTCGTTTAGCGCGCCCCCGAACCCACTTTAGAGCTTCTTGTCTGATAGAAAAACTTCGCTTTACAAACACAATTATAAAACTTTTTCGCGCGCCATAAATTACGCATACGAAATTTCCGGAAGAAACAACACTGAGCACGTCCATTAAATAGATACGACACAAAGTTTGTGCTACTGTACTTACAATGAAATATTATCGGTATTCCATTCAGTTATGTTACATGGTATAACATAAAACTATTTTTATAAAATACTAGCTGACTCGGCAAACGTTGTTTTGCATTAAAAATTAAAAAAAAATTTAGATGAAAATTAGATAGTAGCCGATTGTCAGACCTGCTGAATACGCCTACAAAATTTGGTAATAATCGGTCAAGCCGTTTCGGAGGAGTATGGCAACGAAAACTGTGACACGAGAATTTTATATATTAGATTTGCTGCTACTGAATTACCTGGTTCCTTTTGATTTCTTAATAAGTAGTATCTACCTATATGTACAAGATTATAGAGCTATTACGTCCATATCATGAATGCGAAGCACGTCTGTCTGTAACCTATGTGGCTCCGGATCACACGTTCGAGTCTCGGGTCGCGCTATGAAATATTGAGATGTTTTTCTTACATGAAATTTCACCCCAGAATCGGAATGGTTGTAATGTTCCAAATGGAATGAGGCCAAGAAATAACGACAAGGTACAAATTCGACATTATAATCGCATAAACATTAAGTACTGAGCTATATTGAACACCGATAAATAATCAAAACCTAGAGATTATCAGGAAGTTACTCCATGCTAGAAAAGGTCAAAGGAAAGCCGCACTAATACTCTAAATAAACTATCAGTTTAAACCGATCTAATCCACATCCCGCGGTTACCGGGTTAGCCGTAAGTGGTGGGTATAAAACGGCACGGCGCCCTTAATTATGGACAGATACGGGGAAAGGGTTAAGCTAACGGTTCTGCTCGTTTACAATTAATATTATATTTATAGGTATAGCCTTACGGTAACGAAATATAAATAATTCTTTTCATTATGGGTATTTTGACTTTTTTTTTATGGACTACAAGTTGGCCCTCGATTGCTATCACACCTGATGTTAAGTGATGATGCAGTCTAAGATGGAAGCGGGCTAACTTGTAAGGAGTGGGACGAAAATCCACACCCCTTTCGGTTTCTACACGACATCGTACCGGAACGCTAAATCGCTTTGCGATACGTCTTTGTCGGTAGGGTGGTAACTAGCCACGGCGAAAGCCTCCCACCAGCCAGACCAAGACAAATTTAGAAAAATCTCAATCTGCCCCGCCGGGAATCGAACCCAGTACCTCCGTCTTATAACTCCACCGCGCATACCACTGCGCCACGGAGGTCGTCAAAGACTTGTATTGGATGCAAAAAACCAGCAATAGAGTAGGCGCTGCTTAAAGAAGGCCCGTGTCCTACCAATGATGATCATGATCATGACGCCTTTGCATCGTTAAATTATAGTAAACACGAGTTATACCTATCTATAAAACCTTTTCCTTTCAAATATATTAAATGAAAATGGACTAATTGATCATCATCATCATCAGCCTATGTCCAATAGCGCACTGCAAGGCGCAGACCTAATTTGACGGCCGAGTGGCGCAGTGAGTAGTGACCCTGCTTCTGCGTCCTGGGCTGTGGGTTCGATCCCCACGTCTGGAAAATGTTTGTGTGATGAGCATGGATATTTTCCAGTGTCTGGGTGTTTATCTATATATTATAAGTATTTTATGTATAATATCAGTTATCATAGTCCTATAATATTTAATACTTAGATACAGGAATGGGCTCCCTTATCTTGGGTGTCTCGTCGTCAATGGTGTTTTTAGGGTAAGACCCGCCAATGATCCCATGCAAGTTGGCGGGATATTAATATTGTTTTCTTTTCAATAGGCCAACATAACACACACAAAATTTGATCACAATACGATCGGAAAATGTTAGGAATTTTATTTGAAACAATTTTCGACATGTAAGACTTTAAGCAAACTCGATGTTTTTACTCATTCATCAAAATTATGTAGAATATAATACGTCAATAGAAATAAAAAAAATATTTAGAGACAGCTTCAATATTTCAAAACTGCACACAATTTGAATTTTAAATGTTCGAACGCCGCATGTTTTATTCAGATATCTATCAAAACTAACAGACTATTATTCTTTTAAATTTCATTTTATTGCCAATGCGACATGAATAAAACGTAATAGTTAATTTTAAAAATGTATTAAATTTAAAATGGCCATCGAGTTTTACGGATTCTATTTGAACACGCAATGGTTATCCAGTTATTACCAGGTGTTATTTCATCACATAATTCCCTCAAATACCGTAAAATAAGCTTTCTTATTTTAAGGAAACTTATGCTCCAATACTTATTAATATTTTTGTTAAATTGTTTCATTAGGGTAATTTCTAAAGACTTTTGAAAATAAACATAATTAATAACAAAAATTGCGGAACCGACAGGATTCGAATCCACGTCTCTTTGGCTATCGCGGTCAGATTGTCAAAGATGCGTGTTCGAACTCCGTTATTGATTATTTTTAAATCATCTGAGTATTTAACAAATGTAGTTTTATATGTTCGATGACATGTATAGGAGTATGTAAAATTTCAAAACATGAAAATTATGCAAAATTAAGGCATTTTATGTCCATTACCTGCAGCGAAAAATCACCAAATTAAATTACTCTACATATAAAAAGATTTTGCCGTCCAAAAAATTAAAGCGCGCAGTTTCTCTCGGAAATACGTATAAATATTTTATTGGGCCTATGAAGGCACACAATTGCAATGCACACGAGCTATTTTCTTTTTTCGTTTTTGTTATGCTTTCAGACTTTACAACTTTTGCGTGACGGTTTAATTGATTTATTATTTAAAAAATTTTAAGTTTGCCTCGAAAGATCATAAATTATGATTCATAATATTTAAATAGCTGTATATAGTATTTAGCAATAAAGTTCAAATATAACAAGAAATATAGCTCGTTTCATTATAATTTAGATTCCTTAATTAATTACATTAATTTACTCGAAAAGTTATATGTATAGTCTGCAGTTCCTGGGTTGTCTAAAATCTCTTCAAAAGTAACGCATCCACAGGAATAAAAAAAATAATACATGGTTCCAATCCTAGAGTAAATGTCTCTTTTGGATCTACATGGCACGTTGGGCATCTAGACTAGCTATAGGAGGTACAGGAAAGTATTTCTCTAATATATTTTAAGCACAGCTACTGTTTTACATTATGATATCTAAGTTACAAAAAAAACAACCTAAAGATAAATTACACATAAGAGCGTTTCACATGAACGCTCTTAATGCGATGGCGTCATGTGATAATGAGAGACAGTACGTGACTCGCGACTCCGCTTAGCAGCAGGTGATTCCCGTCGGCTGCACAGAGCGGGCTGTTACGTAATTTATACTTTAAACGGGAGATTAAGGCCGGCTACACGGGAACGGTTTTAGTTTAAAACAATTAAATATTTCGATCGGGGTTTATCGCGCGACCGCAATGCGATTTATTTGTGGTTTGGATTATGCGATTTTATTCGAACCACCCTCGGCTTCGCAGGAATTTTGGTTCACACTGAACCTACGGCTAATACAAAATTAATTTTGCTCGCAAAATCATTTCCGAGCTATTACTTGCTTCAATTAATCGAAATAAGATATAACTATTTTATATATAGGAAAATTTAAAGCGACCTCCCAATTTCGCTCGATAAGAGTAAGAGTTAGTACACTAACACAGACCATTAAAAAACTTTGATATTGTTATATGTTATCCGAAAAAAAAACAAATATCATACAGATGTAGTTGCATGAGTAATGAGTATAGATGAAGTATGTTATATGCTTGAATTGCACGCCACTAGGGAAAGGAATAAAAAAATTTTAACAAAAAATAAAAACGCCTTCAAAACGCACTAAAAAGTAAAAAATAACTACGTCATTTACTTACTTTAATTTACTTAACCACATCTATGAAGTCGGTGCCATCCAAGTTTAGGTAAAGACTTTAAAGTAGAAAGCTCGGGTGGCACCGACTTCATAGATGTGATTAAGTAAATTAAAGTAAGTAAATGACGTAGTTATTTTTTACTTTTTAGTGCGTTTTGAAGGCGTTTTTATTTTTTGTTAAAATTTTTTTATTTCATACTTTTTAGTGCTTTATCAACAACGAACATACTAATAAACCTACTCGAACTAAACCATAAGTACCAATTCCGACGTCCCTGCAAAAGTGAATATAAAGTTTGAAGAGTTTCCTCGAGTTTTCGTAGATCTCATCATTGGATCATGACATAGTAAACATTAAACTAACTGGAAACTACAACCTTTCAAACTTCTTATTGAGACATAAATTAATCGAGCCCAATCACAAAGTAGCTACTGTAAACCGTTAAATAGCTCCCTCAACTGTCCTTCTTTTTCATCGCCAGACCCTCAATGACAGTCACAGCCCATCTAAATATAAAGTTCTCATTGACACAAATTAATCGAGCCCAAACACAAGGTAGCTACTGTAAACCGTTAAAGAGCTCCCTCAGCTGTACCTCGTCTTCATCGCCAGACCCTTAATGACAGTCACAGCCCATCTAAATGTAAAGTTCTCATTGAGACAAATTAATCGAGCCCAAACACAAGGTAGCTACTGTAAACCGTTAAAGAGCTCCTTCAGCTGTCCCTCGTCTTCATCGGCAGACCCTTAATGACATTCACAGCCCATCTAAATGTAAAGTTCTCATTGAGACAAATTAATCGAGCCCAAACACAAGGTAGCTACTGTATACCGTTAAAGAGCTCCCTCAGCTGTCCCTCGTCTTCATCGCCAGACCCTTAATGACAGTCACAGCCCATCTAAATGTAAAGTTCTCATTGAGACAAATTAATCGAGCCCAAACACAAGGTAGCTACTGTAAACCGTTAAAGAGCTCCCTCAGCTGTCCCTCGTCTTCATCGCCAGACCCTTAATGACAGTTACAGCCCATCTAAATATAAAGTTCTCATTGACACAAATTAATCGAGCCCAAAAACAAGGTAGCTACTGTAAACCGTTAAAGAGCTCCCTCAGCTGTCCCTCGTCTTCATCGCCAGACCCTTAATGATAGTCACAGCCCATCTAAATGTAAAGTTCTCATTGAGACAAATTAATCGAGCCCATCACAAGGTAGCTACTGTAAACCGTTAAAGAGCTCCCTCAGCTGTCCCTCGTCTTCATCGCCAGACCCTTAATGACAGTCACAGCCCATCTAAATATAAAGTTCTCATTGACACAAATTAATCGAGCCCAAACACAAGGTAGCTACTGTAAACCGTTAAAGAGCTCCCTCAGCTGTCCCTCGTCTTCATCGCCAGACCCTTAATGACAGTCACAGCCCATCTAAATGTAAAGTTCTCATTGAAACAAATTAATCGAGCCCAAACACAAGGTAGCTACTGTAAAACGTTACGGAGCTCCCTTAACTGTACGTCGTCTTCATCACCAGACCCTCAATGACAGTCACAGCCCACCTAAATGTAAAGTTCTCATTGAGACAAATTAATCGAGCCCAAACACAAAGTAGCTACTGTAAACCGTTAAATAGCTCCCTCAACTGTCCTTCTTCTTTATCGCCAGACCCTCAATGACAGTCACAGCCCATCTAAATATAAAGTTCTCATTGACACAAATTAATCGAGCCCAAACACAAGGTAGCTACTGTAAACCGTTAAAGAGCTCCCTCAGCTGTACCTCGTCTTCATCGCCAGACCCTTAATGACAGTCACAGCCCATCTAAATGTAAAGTTCTCATTGAGACAAATTAATCGAGCCCAAACACAAGGTAGCTACTGTAAACCGTTAAAGAGCTCCTTCAGCTGTCCCTCGTCTTCATCGGCAGACCCTTAATGACAGTCACAGCCCATCTAAATGTAAAGTTCTCATTGAGACAAATTAATCGAGCCCAAACACAAGGTAGCTACTGTATACCGTTAAAGAGCTCCCTCAGCTGTCCCTCGTCTTCATCGCCAGACCCTTAATGACAGTCACAGCCCATCTAAATGTAAAGTTCTCATTGAGACAAATTAATCGAGCCCAAACACAAGGTAGCTACTGTAAACCGTTAAAGAGCTCCCTCAGCTGTCCCTCGTCTTCATCGCCAGACCCTTAATGACAGTCACAGCCCATCTAAATATAAAGTTCTCATTGACACAAATTAATCGAGCCCAAAAACAAGGTAGCTACTGTAAACCGTTAAAGAGCTCCCTCAGCTGTCCCTCGTCTTCATCGCCAGACCCTTAATGATAGTCACAGCCCATCTAAATGTAAAGTTCTCATTGAGACAAATTAATCGAGCCCAAACACAAGGTAGCTACTGTAAACCGTTAAAGAGCTCCCTCAGCTGTCCCTCGTCTTCATCGCCAGACCCTTAATGACAGTCACAGCCCATCTAAATATAAAGTTCTCATTGACACAAATTAATCGAGCCCAAACACAAGGTAGCTACTGTAAACCGTTAAAGAGCTCCCTCAGCTGTCCCTCGTCTTCATCGCCAGACCCTTAATGACAGTCACAGCCCATCTAAATGTAAAGTTCTCATTGAAACAAATTAATCGAGCCCAAACATAAGGTAGCTACTGTAAAACGTTACGGAGCTCCCTTAACTGTACGTCGTCTTCATTACCAGACCCTCAATGACAGTCACAGCCCACCTAAATGTAAAGTTCTCATTGAGACAAATTAATCGAGCCCAAACACAAGGTAGCTACTATAAAACGTTACGGAGTTCTCTTATATATAGATCGGCTCCATCATCAGATCGACTCCAGACCTTCATCAAATTGTAGTGCTTTTAAATACTTACCGGAAAAATTAACAAACGTACTTATTGTCCCTACAATTTTTGAAAGTTTCCCTCGTTTTCTCCAGGATCCCATCATCAGATCCTGGTTTCCTTGTCATGGTACCACCACCGGACTATCTACTTTCCAACAAAAAAAGAATTATCAAAATCGGTTCATAAACGACGAAGTTATGCGCGAACACACATAAAAAAAAAAAAAAAAAAAAAATATATACGGTCGAATTGAGAAACGCCTTTTTTTTTTGAAGTCGTTTAAAAAAACAAAAAACGTTAAACAAAAAGTTAATCA
Source organism: Mycalesis mineus (assembly GCA_034621355.1). Lineage (NCBI taxonomy): Eukaryota > Metazoa > Arthropoda > Insecta > Lepidoptera > Nymphalidae > Mycalesis > Mycalesis mineus. The sequence goes on along the minus strand of CM067898.1, from coordinate 9,608,664 downwards.
GCAGATCGCCTTAGCGATTCACGGCGATTGCTGGTGGGTATCTACCGAAGTTAAATTTTTAATGGCTACCCTCGGGCCAGACTTAACCCTTACCGGGATGTAGGAAGCGAATGGGGTGGGTGATAAATAAAACATCGCGCGTGGAGATTTTAAAATTACCGACCATTTGTGAGGTGCTTAAAATTTAAATATCAAAAGGAGAGAAATTTTAACAACTTTAACAGGTTTTCAATTTTAAAATCGTACGACATGGCTTTTGATTTATAAGTTTTGTACGATCATTGCAACCTTTCCGGACTAAGCTTTTTTAAACGACTTCAAAAAAAAAGGCGTTTCTCAATTCGACCGTATATATTTTTTTTTTTTTTTTTTTTTTATGTGTGTTCGCGCATAACTTCGTCGTTTATGAACCGATTTTGATAATTCTTTTTTTGTTGGAAAGTAGATAGTCCGGTGGTGGTACCATGACAAGGAAACCAGGATCTGATGATGGGATCCTGGAGAAAACGAGGGGAACTTTTAAAAATTGTAGGGACAACAAGTACGTTTGTTAATTTTTCCGGTAAGTATTTAAAAGCACTACAATTTGATGAAGGTCTGGAGTCGATCTGATGATGGAGCCGATCTATATATAAGAGAACTCCGTAACGTTTTACAGTAGCTACCTTGTGTTTGGGCTCGATTAATTTGTCTCAATGAGAACTTTACATTTAGATGAGCTGTGACAGTCATTGAGGGTCTGGTGATGAAGACGAAGTACAGTTAAGGGAGCTCCGTAACGGCTTACAGTAGCTACCTTGTGTATGGGCTTGATTAATTTGTCTCGATGAGAAATTTACATTTAGATGGACTGTGACTGTCATTGAGGGTCTGGTGATGAAGACGAAGTACAGTTAAGGGAGCTCCGTAACGGCTTACAGTAGCTACCTTGTGTTTGGGCTTGATTAATTTGTCTCGATGAGAAATTTACATTTAGATAGACTGTGACTGTCATTGAAGGTCTGCAGATGAAGACGAAGGACAGTTAAGGGAGCTCTTTAACGGTTTACAGTAGCTACCTTGTGTTTGGGCTCAATTAAGTTGTCTCAATGAGAACTTTACATTTAGATGGGCTGTGACTGTCATTGAGGGTCTAGCGATGAAGAAGAAGGACAGCTGAGGGAGCTCTTTAACGGTTTACAGTAACTACCTAGTGTTTGGGCTCGATTAATTTGTCTCAATGAGAACTTTACATTTAGATGGGCTGTGACTGTCATTGAGGGTCTGGCGATGAAGAAGGAAGGACAGCTGAGGGAGCTCTTTAACGGTTAACAGTAGCTACCTTGTGATTGGGCTCGATTAATATGTATCAATGAGAAGTTTGTAATCTTATAAATTCCAGTTGGTTTAATGTTAACTATGATGATGAGATCTACGAAAACTCGAGGAAACTCTTCAAACTTTATAGGCACATTTGTAGGGATGTTGGAATGTTATAACTAGCTAGTGAATATTGGTACTTATGATTTAGTTCGAGTAGGTTCTTTAATATTTTCGTTGTTGATAAATCACTAAAAAGTATGAAATAAAAAAATTTTAACAAAAAATAAAAACGCCTTCAAAACGCACTAAAAAGTAAAAAATAACTACGTCATTTACCTACTTTAATTTACTTAATAACATCTATGAAGTCGGTGCCACCCGAGCTTTCTACTTTAAAGACTTTACCTAAACTTGGATGGCACCGACTTCACAGATGTTATTAAGTAAATTAAAGTAGGTAAATGACGTAGTTATTTTTTACTTTTTAGTGCGTTTTGAAGGCGTTTTTATTTTTTGTTAAAATTTTTTAATTGGTGCTCTTATTTTATAATAGAAATAACGAAATAGTCAGGATGAGTCCAAACTTGTTCTTTCAACCGAAATATATCTAGATTTCTTCAATTAATACATGTCAGCGGACAAAATTATCTACGCGGACAGTTATACGGAAGCTATAAAGACATTTCAAATCTTTGTCGTATCTGGAATGATGAACCCAAAGTGTGTGTCATACGTAAAGGACGTAATACTAATTGTATTATTTATTTGTTTAGTAAATTCTGTAATGCAGTAATATAAAACAATTGTGCTGCCACTTAAGATCAGGTTATTTTTTTATTTCATAAATTATTAGTACTTTCAAAAAGAAAAAATAAAGGTATGTTTTCGGCATTACTTAACGTCCTTTCTTGCAAAAGTGACAAGTGTTTTTCCACCTGGTCTGAAATAGCTGTTACCTCAACTCAAGACCAGGCTTAGGCTGTTTGTTTATTTAGTAAACTATTAGTAAAAGAAGAAAAAACGTAAGGTTTTGAGCATCACTTAACGGCCTCACTTGTAAGAGTGACAAGTGTTTTTCCATCTGGTCTGAAATGGCTTCCACCAACAAAAGAGTGCTCGTTTGAAATTCATAAGCCGCGCTAAGTCGCGACCGCTCGCTGTTTTATATAGCCGATAGCTATTTTTACCCGACTGTGTCAGAAGGAGGGTAATGTTTTCTGAGCGTATGTATGTATGTATGTATGTATGTATGTATGTATGTATGTATGTATGTATGTATGTATGTATGTATGTATGTATGTATGTATGTATGTATGTATGTATGTATGTATGTATGTATGTATGTATGTATGTATGTATGTATGTATGTATGTATGTATGTATGTATGTATGTATGTATGTATGTATGTATGTATGTATGTATGTATGTATGTATGTATGTATGTATGTATGTATGTATGTATGTATGTATGTATGTATGTATGTATGTATGTATGTATGTATGTATGTATGTATGTATGTATGTATGTATGTATGTATGTATGTATGTATGTATGTATGTATGTATGTATGTATGTATGTATGTATGTATGTATGTATGTATGTATGTATGTATGTATGTATGTATGTATGTATGTATGTATGTATGTATGTATGTATGTATGTATGTATGTATGTATGTATGTATGTATGTATGTATGTATGTATGTATGTATGTATGTATGTATGTATGTATGTATGTATGTATGTATGTATGTATGTATGTATGTATGTATGTATGTATGTATGTATGTATGTATGTATGTATGTATGTATGTATGTATGTATGTATGTATGTATGTATGTATGTATGTATGTATGTATGTATGTATGTATGTATGTATGTATGTATGTATGTATGTATGTATGTATGTATGTATGTATGTATGTATGTATGTATGTATGTATGTATGTATGTATGTATGTATGTATGTATGTATGTATGTATGTATGTATGTATGTATGTATGTATGTATGTATGTATGTATGTATGTATGTATGTATGTATGTATGTATGTATGTATGTATGTATGTATGTATGTATGTATGTATGTATGTATGTATGTATGTATGTATGTATGTATGTATGTATGTATGTATGTATGTATGTATGTATGTATGTATGTATGTATGTATGTATGTATGTATGTATGTATGTATGTATGTATGTATGTATGTATGTATGTATGTATGTATGTATGTATGTATGTATGTATGTATGTATGTATGTATGTATGTATGTATGTATGTATGTATGTATGTATGTATGTATGTATGTATGTATGTATGTATGTATGTATGTATGTATGTATGTATGTATGTATGTATGTATGTATGTATGTATGTATGTATGTATGTATGTATGTATGTATGTATGTATGTATGTATGTATGTATGTATGTATGTATGTATGTATGTATGTATGTATGTATGTATGTATGTATGTATGTATGTATGTATGTATGTATGTATGTATGTATGTATGTATGTATGTATGTATGTATGTATGTATGTATGTATGTATGTATGTATGTATGTATGTATGTATGTATGTATGTATGTATGTATGTATGTATGTATGTATGTATGTATGTATGTATGTATGTATGTATGTATGTATGTATGTATGTATGTATGTATGTATGTATGTATGTATGTATGTATGTATGTATGTATGTATGTATGTATGTATGTATGTATGTATGTATGTATGTATGTATGTATGTATGTATGTATGTATGTATGTATGTATGTATGTATGTATGTATGTATGTATGTATGTATGTATGTATGTATGTATGTATGTATGTATGTATGTATGTATGTATGTATGTATGTATGTATGTATGTATGTATGTATGTATGTATGTATGTATGTATGTATGTATGTATGTATGTATGTATGTATGTATGTATGTATGTATGTATGTATGTATGTATGTATGTATGTATGTATGTATGTATGTATGTATGTATGTATGTATGTATGTATGTATGTATGTATGTATGTATGTATGTATGTATGTATGTATGTATGTATGTATGTATGTATGTATGTATGTATGTATGTATGTATGTATGTATGTATGTATGTATGTATGTATGTATGTATGTATGTATGTATGTATGTATGTATGTATGTATGTATGTATGTATGTATGTATGTATGTATGTATGTATGTATGTATGTATGTATGTATGTATGTATGTATGTATGTATGTATGTATGTATGTATGTATGTATGTATGTATGTATGTATGTATGTATGTATGTATGTATGTATGTATGTATGTATGTATGTATGTATGTATGTATGTATGTATGTATGTATGTATGTATGTATGTATGTATGTATGTATGTATGTATGTATGTATGTATGTATGTATGTATGTATGTATGTATGTATGTATGTATGTATGTATGTATGTATGTATGTATGTATGTATGTATGTATGTATGTATGTATGTATGTATGTATGTATGTATGTATGTATGTATGTATGTATGTATGTATGTATGTATGTATGTATGTATGTATGTATGTATGTATGTATGTATGTATGTATGTATGTATGTATGTATGTATGTATGTATGTATGTATGTATGTATGTATGTATGTATGTATGTATGTATGTATGTATGTATGTATGTATGTATGTATGTATGTATGTATGTATGTATGTGTGTATGTATGTATGTATGTATGTATGTATGTATGTATGTATGTATGTATGTATGTATGTATGTATGTATGTATGTATGTATGTATGTATGTATGTATGTATGTATGTATGTATGTATGTATGTATGTATGTATGTATGTATGTATGTATGTATGTATGTATGTATGTATGTATGTATGTATGTATGTATGTATGTATGTATGTATGTATGTATGTATGTATGTATGTATGTATGTATGTATGTATGTATGTATGTATGTATGTATGTATGTATGTATGTATGTATGTATGTATGTATGTATGTATGTATGTATGTATGTATGTATGTATGTATGTATGTATGTATGTATGTATGTATGTATGTATGTATGTATGTATGTATGTATGTATGTATGTATGTATGTATGTATGTATGTATGTATGTATGTATGTATGTATGTATGTATGTATGTATGTATGTATGTATGTATGTATGTATGTATGTATGTATGTATGTATGTATGTATGTATGTATGTATGTATGTATGTATGTATGTATGTATGTATGTATGTATGTATGTATGTATGTATGTATGTATGTATGTATGTATGTATGTATGTATGTATGTATGTATGTATGTATGTATGTATGTATGTATGTATGTATGTATGTATGTATGTATGTATGTATGTATGTATGTATGTATGTATGTATGTATGTATGTATGTATGTATGTATGTATGTATGTATGTATGTATGTATGTATGTATGTATGTATGTATGTATGTATGTATGTATGTATGTATGTATGTATGTATGTATGTATGTATGTATGTATGTATGTATGTATGTATGTATGTATGTATGTATGTATGTATGTATGTATGTATGTATGTATGTATGTATGTATGTATGTATGTATGTATGTATGTATGTATGTATGTATGTATGTATGTATGTATGTATGTATGTATGTATGTATGTATGTATGTATGTATGTATGTATGTATGTATGTATGTATGTATGTATGTATGTATGTATGTATGTATGTATGTATGTATGTATGTATGTATGTATGTATGTATGTATGTATGTATGTATGTATGTATGTATGTATGTATGTATGTATGTATGTATGTATGTATGTATGTATGTATGTATGTATGTATGTATGTATGTATGTATGTATGTATGTATGTATGTATGTATGTATGTATGTATGTATGTATGTATGTATGTATGTATGTATGTATGTATGTATGTATGTATGTATGTATGTATGTATGTATGTATGTATGTATGTATGTATGTATGTATGTATGTATGTATGTATGTATGTATGTATGTATGTATGTATGTATGTATGTATGTATGTATGTATGTATGTATGTATGTATGTATGTATGTATGTATGTATGTATGTATGTATGTATGTATGTATGTATGTATGTATGTATGTATGTATGTATGTATGTATGTATGTATGTATGTATGTATGTATGTATGTATGTATGTATGTATGTATGTATGTATGTATGTATGTATGTATGTATGTATGTATGTATGTATGTATGTATGTATGTATGTATGTATGTATGTATGTATGTATGTATGTATGTATGTATGTATGTATGTATGTATGTATGTATGTATGTATGTATGTATGTATGTATGTATGTATGTATGTATGTATGTATGTATGTATGTATGTATGTATGTATGTATGTATGTATGTATGTATGTATGTATGTATGTATGTATGTATGTATGTATGTATGTATGTATGTATGTATGTATGTATGTATGTATGTATGTATGTATGTATGTATGTATGTATGTATGTATGTATGTATGTATGTATGTATGTATGTATGTATGTATGTATGTATGTATGTATGTATGTATGTATGTATGTATGTATGTATGTATGTATGTATGTATGTATGTATGTATGTATGTATGTATGTATGTATGTATGTATGTATGTATGTATGTATGTATGTATGTATGTATGTATGTATGTATGTATGTATGTATGTATGTATGTATGTATGTATGTATGTATGTATGTATGTATGTATGTATGTATGTATGTATGTATGTATGTATGTATGTATGTATGTATGTATGTATGTATGTATGTATGTATGTATGTATGTATGTATGTATGTATGTATGTATGTATGTATGTATGTATGTATGTATGTATGTATGTATGTATGTATGTATGTATGTATGTATGTATGTATGTATGTATGTATGTATGTATGTATGTATGTATGTATGTATGTATGTATGTATGTATGTATGTATGTATGTATGTATGTATGTATGTATGTATGTATGTATGTATGTATGTATGTATGTATGTATGTATGTATGTATGTATGTATGTATGTATGTATGTATGTATGTATGTATGTATGTATGTATGTATGTATGTATGTATGTATGTATGTATGTATGTATGTATGTATGTATGTATGTATGTATGTATGTATGTATGTATGTATGTATGTATGTATGTATGTATGTATGTATGTATGTATGTATGTATGTATGTATGTATGTATGTATGTATGTATGTATGTATGTATGTATGTATGTATGTATGTATGTATGTATGTATGTATGTATGTATGTATGTATGTATGTATGTATGTATGTATGTATGTATGTATGTATGTATGTATGTATGTATGTATGTATGTATGTATGTATGTATGTATGTATGTATGTATGTATGTATGTATGTATGTATGTATGTATGTATGTATGTATGTATGTATGTATGTATGTATGTATGTATGTATGTATGTATGTATGTATGTATGTATGTATGTATGTATGTATGTATGTATGTATGTATGTATGTATGTATGTATGTATGTATGTATGTATGTATGTATGTATGTATGTATGTATGTATGTATGTATGTATGTATGTATGTATGTATGTATGTATGTATGTATGTATGTATGTATGTATGTATGTATGTATGTATGTATGTATGTATGTATGTATGTATGTATGTATGTATGTATGTATGTATGTATGTATGTATGTATGTATGTATGTATGTATGTATGTATGTATGTATGTATGTATGTATGTATGTATGTATGTATGTATGTATGTATGTATGTATGTATGTATGTATGTATGTATGTATGTATGTATGTATGTATGTATGTATGTATGTATGTATGTATGTATGTATGTATGTATGTATGTATGTATGTATGTATGTATGTATGTATGTATGTATGTATGTATGTATGTATGTATGTATGTATGTATGTATGTATGTATGTATGTATGTATGTATGTATGTATGTATGTATGTATGTATGTATGTATGTATGTATGTATGTATGTATGTATGTATGTATGTATGTATGTATGTATGTATGTATGTATGTATGTATGTATGTATGTATGTATGTATGTATGTATGTATGTATGTATGTATGTATGTATGTATGTATGTATGTATGTATGTATGTATGTATGTATGTATGTATGTATGTATGTATGTATGTATGTATGTATGTATGTATGTATGTATGTATGTATGTATGTATGTATGTATGTATGTATGTATGTATGTATGTATGTATGTATGTATGTATGTATGTATGTATGTATGTATGTATGTATGTATGTATGTATGTATGTATGTATGTATGTATGTATGTATGTATGTATGTATGTATGTATGTATGTATGTATGTATGTATGTATGTATGTATGTATGTATGTATGTATGTATGTATGTATGTATGTATGTATGTATGTATGTATGTATGTATGTATGTATGTATGTATGTATGTATGTATGTATGTATGTATGTATGTATGTATGTATGTATGTATGTATGTATGTATGTATGTATGTATGTATGTATGTATGTATGTATGTATGTATGTATGTATGTATGTATGTATGTATGTATGTATGTATGTATGTATGTATGTATGTATGTATGTATGTATGTATGTATGTATGTATGTATGTATGTATGTATGTATGTATGTATGTATGTATGTATGTATGTATGTATGTATGTATGTATGTATGTATGTATGTATGTATGTATGTATGTATGTATGTATGTATGTATGTATGTATGTATGTATGTATGTATGTATGTATGTATGTATGTATGTATGTATGTATGTATGTATGTATGTATGTATGTATGTATGTATGTATGTATGTATGTATGTATGTATGTATGTATGTATGTATGTATGTATGTATGTATGTATGTATGTATGTATGTATGTATGTATGTATGTATGTATGTATGTATGTATGTATGTATGTATGTATGTATGTATGTATGTATGTATGTATGTATGTATGTATGTATGTATGTATGTATGTATGTATGTATGTATGTATGTATGTATGTATGTATGTATGTATGTATGTATGTATGTATGTATGTATGTATGTATGTATGTATGTATGTATGTATGTATGTATGTATGTATGTATGTATGTATGTATGTATGTATGTATGTATGTATGTATGTATGTATGTATGTATGTATGTATGTATGTATGTATGTATGTATGTATGTATGTATGTATGTATGTATGTATGTATGTATGTATGTATGTATGTATGTATGTATGTATGTATGTATGTATGTATGTATGTATGTATGTATGTATGTATGTATGTATGTATGTATGTATGTATGTATGTATGTATGTATGTATGTATGTATGTATGTATGTATGTATGTATGTATGTATGTATGTATGTATGTATGTATGTATGTATGTATGTATGTATGTATGTATGTATGTATGTATGTATGTATGTATGTATGTATGTATGTATGTATGTATGTATGTATGTATGTATGTATGTATGTATGTATGTATGTATGTATGTATGTATGTATGTATGTATGTATGTATGTATGTATGTATGTATGTATGTATGTATGTATGTATGTATGTATGTATGTATGTATGTATGTATGTATGTATGTATGTATGTATGTATGTATGTATGTATGTATGTATGTATGTATGTATGTATGTATGTATGTATGTATGTATGTATGTATGTATGTATGTATGTATGTATGTATGTATGTATGTATGTATGTATGTATGTATGTATGTATGTATGTATGTATGTATGTATGTATGTATGTATGTATGTATGTATGTATGTATGTATGTATGTATGTATGTATGTATGTATGTATGTATGTATGTATGTATGTATGTATGTATGTATGTATGTATGTATGTATGTATGTATGTATGTATGTATGTATGTATGTATGTATGTATGTATGTATGTATGTATGTATGTATGTATGTATGTATGTATGTATGTATGTATGTATGTATGTATGTATGTATGTATGTATGTATGTATGTATGTATGTATGTATGTATGTATGTATGTATGTATGTATGTATGTATGTATGTATGTATGTATGTATGTATGTATGTATGTATGTATGTATGTATGTATGTATGTATGTATGTATGTATGTATGTATGTATGTATGTATGTATGTATGTATGTATGTATGTATGTATGTATGTATGTATGTATGTATGTATGTATGTATGTATGTATGTATGTATGTATGTATGTATGTATGTATGTATGTATGTATGTATGTATGTATGTATGTATGTATGTATGTATGTATGTATGTATGTATGTATGTATGTATGTATGTATGTATGTATGTATGTATGTATGTATGTATGTATGTATGTATGTATGTATGTATGTATGTATGTATGTATGTATGTATGTATGTATGTATGTATGTATGTATGTATGTATGTATGTATGTATGTATGTATGTATGTATGTATGTATGTATGTATGTATGTATGTATGTATGTATGTATGTATGTATGTATGTATGTATGTATGTATGTATGTATGTATGTATGTATGTATGTATGTATGTATGTATGTATGTATGTATGTATGTATGTATGTATGTATGTATGTATGTATGTATGTATGTATGTATGTATGTATGTATGTATGTATGTATGTATGTATGTATGTATGTATGTATGTATGTATGTATGTATGTATGTATGTATGTATGTATGTATGTATGTATGTATGTATGTATGTATGTATGTATGTATGTATGTATGTATGTATGTATGTATGTATGTATGTATGTATGTATGTATGTATGTATGTATGTATGTATGTATGTATGTATGTATGTATGTATGTATGTATGTATGTATGTATGTATGTATGTATGTATGTATGTATGTATGTATGTATGTATGTATGTATGTATGTATGTATGTATGTATGTATGTATGTATGTATGTATGTATGTATGTATGTATGTATGTATGTATGTATGTATGTATGTATGTATGTATGTATGTATGTATGTATGTATGTATGTATGTATGTATGTATGTATGTATGTATGTATGTATGTATGTATGTATGTATGTATGTATGTATGTATGTATGTATGTATGTATGTATGTATGTATGTATGTATGCCCATTTCTTCGGCACGCGCTATAGCCTAAGCGACTGAACGGATTTTGACATGTGAGGTGTCGTTGAATTCGGCTAAATTGTAGAAGTGACTATATGAATTTTGAAAATGGCGGCTGTAAGTGGGGGAAAAAAGGGGGGACGTGTGCATTGTTTTCTTTTATCCTAGCAATATGGGTATCAAATGAAAGGTCGTAAAGAGACCATTTCAAAAATATAAATATCATATCATGTTTATATTACTGTTTTAACAAGCAATGGCAAAAAGTGTACTAAGTGTACCGTCTCATTTCTTTACCATAAACTAAAACTAAAAAGTCTCAAATAAAATCATTATTATAAAAACAAAAAACCCAACTGCTTAGAAGTTATGAACTGAAAAGAGAAAAACAAGGATCACTATATCTGTATAAAATTCTAAATACTTTATGGTACTGCAGGCGGGGACAAACGTAGTTTTGGTAGGTCTTTCTTTCCCAGGTACACTATTTTGTCCACACCTGCAGCACCATAAAGTATTTAGAATTTTATATAGATATAGTGATCCTTGTTTTTCTCTTTTCAGTTCATTACTTCTAAGCAGTCGGGTTTTTTGTTTTTATAATAATAATTTTATTCTCAAATTCATACGACTTGTACGTCGCAATTGTATATGTGTTGCTCAATAACTTAGAAGTTCGGAGTTTGATTCTCCGGTTGTTTTAATGAAGGAAATGAGTATTTTTTGAATTGGCTTATGCATTGACGCATACGCTTCGACCGGGATGCGTAAAGAATTTCCCAGCGTCAAAAAACAAAAAAAAGGTCTGCGACCGACTGAGACTTCCGGTACAAAATCCTTACCAATATCATAAACGCGAAAGTTTGTGAGAATTGATTTTAATGAAACTTTACAATAATACAGTTTATACATCAGAATTTACACACAGGCTAGTTTTCATCCCGAAATTCCCACAGGTACGCAAACTACGCGGGTGTAACCCAGAAAGTCATCTAGTAAATAATAATAGGTTAAAAGAAATATACAAGAATATGTAAAAATATACACCCCTCCCGTGCAGGGGTGCCAAAAAACTAACTTTGATAAATAATTCACGAATATAGGTAAAATATTTTTACAGCTGACAACTCAACGTATTCACATTATGATTGTGTAGCGTCTGTGTACACAATGTAAACTCTGTGTTTTTAATAAAAAAGTTATAATGTACTACCCTACATTCATCCATCGACAAACTTTATTGAAGTGAAACTTCTTTATCGGGGTTGGAAAAAAATTTAGTGTAACATTTTTTCGTTACGCGTCACATTTTTCCGTTACGCGCCATCTTTGACTTATGGAAGTGACGTGATATATATATATATATATATATATATATATATATATATATATATATATATATATATATATATATGTTATATTGAAGTGATCAGCAAAATCAAAGGGTTTATTTTCATTCTAATTCCAGTGAATTTCTAAAAAAAGTAAGTAATTACGACATCAATGATAGTAATAATTCGATTACAATTAATAAAATTCAATAATAATCTTTGTAGTAATAAGCTAAAATGAAATAATTGTAGAATTTGTATTTATGTCTATGATAATATAAGCCTTTTATTAAACTTTATCCAATTTAACTTTATTTAACCAATTTCTGTAAAGTTGCATATAGTAAACTATTTTTTGAAAAATAACGTCATTAAAAAGTTTCACTTCTTACGTGTGTACGCTAGTACACGCACACATTTTTTTTTCATAATATCTCTATGTACAAACAAAGTTACACCATTTATAACAAAAAATATCTGAACTTATTTGAATGGTAGATTATAATAGGGAATAACATATAGGCTACATTTTATCCCATTATTACCGCGAGGCACAGCGAGAAAGCAGTAAAATAATAGTACATTGACTTTGAAGTCCATAATGTAATTTAATAGCATTTTCAAAGCCTTCAAATCGTAATGGATCCGTTTGATGGGCCCACTGTAGGTAATTAGATAGCTCTTATCATCCCATAGAGACTGCGAAAGCCCGTTTGGAATAATTAATGAAGTTTGTTTTGTTAATTAATTAACAGCCACTTAATATTGAATTAATCAATTATAATTTAAGAGCACTCTACAATTAATGTTAAAAGCATGGTTGTAAAAAGTTGATGAATGTGCCTCTTAAATTGAATTAGTTAATAATTATTTATTAAACAGCAAAACTTGGATGCAAACAGGGGTGTTATAAGTGTAAGTTGTGCGTTTGTTTGTAACATTGTAGCTGCTAAACAGACGAATCAATTTAAATTCTATTTAGTGCATGCATGTAGTTTGATTTACGCTTTGCATGAACAAACCCATGATTATGAATGTGGCATATTTTGTCAAATTCACTTTTAGCCGTTTGATGATTCAATCTCATTTTTCTTTTCATTCATTAATTAAATTAAAATTCTTGCATTCTCTGTTAGTTGCGACATCACGCGAAATCTGCAACCTGCAACACCAAATATTCAGTTTGGTTAAGTTTTACCATTCAATTCATGTTATTTACTTACAAGCTGCCACCTACACAGATTGTTTTATTCTATTCAACTTGCTATGTTTGTATTTCTTGCGTCTATATTTGCAAACCAGCCAGCCAAATTCAAAAAAGACCAGGACGGAACGTCACTGTGTATTTTAAACACAAACTGTTCCGAGTTTTTTAATCTGTCCAATAAATATTAGCCTTTATTTATTTCTGTAGCAGAAGAAGAAGAAAAATTCTTTATTGCACACAAAGAGAGTCACAGAGAATAACGGTACCTAAAATATTTAGTAGCAATCGCTGAACGAATGAATATGCACATGCAAACTAAGTACGCCTATAGATTAGAGAAGCACACTGGAAACAGTTCAATTTCCATGAGTTGTCCAACAGACTGATGCTTAATTGTTAGGTAATATTCGTTATGCTTGAAATTACACCACCTCTCGTACACACTATCGTTCGCCAAGACACAGGCACGCTGCTCGAGGTAGTCAGAACACGGCGGTAATTTCTCGGTAGAGCTAAATCTCGGCACTACTACTACATTCAGTGAAATTCCAAAACTCTTTCCTAGTATTGGTTGCAAAGCTCTCTCCTAATATCACGAAGGGAGATAAAAATGCATTTCAACTAGCTAAAACAGAGCATTTCTTAATAAAGAGTTGTAAGCTACTACTAATGTGTAAGCGCACATTAGCAGTAGCGTGTGTAGTAATGTGTAAGCGTAAGCGCACACAAAAACACAGTAAGTACAACTGCAAACCTATTAATTAAGATATGTTGCAAAGCTCTGTTTTTTCTCTTATTTATTTTTATTTACATATTTTTTATTTTAATTTTTAACTATGTTGCATATAATACAAATATATATAAAAAAACATTATTAAAAATTTATTAAAAAATCTGCTTGTCCATTTGCGGGGTCTTTGCGGGCCCAAGCAACCGGTGGGCAGGGCTCCAGAGTGAGGAACCTCCTCACAATACGCGCCGTTTCAAGAATTACTGCCTTCTGTATCCAACCCTTGATCCAACAATTAAGCGAAAGCTTCTTAAGGTGTTGGTCGAAGCTTTTTGCAAAAAGACCATTGACTGAAATGACTATGGAACAATAATAGTTGACTCAACATTCCACATGGCGGCAATCTCGTGAGCAAAATCCAAGTATTTTGATACTTTTTCCTTTTCGGCTTTCGCGCGGTAATCGTCATGAGGAACAATTATAAAGCTCTCTTATTATTACAAAGGGAGATAAGTGCGCCTTTATATAAATTTTACAGAAATATAAATCATCTACATTTTGACGAGCTAAACAGAGCATATCTGAGCAGAAAGTCAAGCTACTGCTAAAATGTTTCGTAAACACACACAAAGAATATATAGTAAGAACAATTGCAAACCTCTACGATAAGTCGGTTTCAAAGTTCCCATCTTATTATCACAAAGAGAGAGAGATAAGTGGCCCAAGTATAATAACTGGTTCGCTTTTGAATACAAAGTCTTTCTAACATTCCTAAGCCGTCTGCAATCCGGCAATTTGAGACAGACGGGAGAGAATATTTAAAAAGAGTGACAGGAAATCTAGTCTTTTTAAACCACTTTGAAACTTTCAGAATCGCTTTCTCTCTGTAGACTGTGATTTTAGATATTCCGCGGTAAAGTTTGGTGTTATTTCTTTTGGGATTACTTAGTGCAAGTTCCCTATCTACAATGACCTGCTCTCATCAAATATTTTAATGAAATTAAATTTAGATATTAATTTAAGATATAATAACTACACAGTTATATTCGGAGTGCCTCGTTAGTCCAGTGGTTAGCTGAAGTGATATCGGGCCTGGGTTGGGCTATGAAATTTGGAGCTTTTCTTTCGTCCAAGAAATTCTCTTAAAATTTTAAGCTTGGAGTTGCCTCGAAGAGCACGTTATGGGTCCCGGTCATAAACAAAAATATTTAAAAAATCAACCCGCATTGGTGCAGTGTGAATGAATGAATGAAATGTTCTTAATTGTACACCAAAGAAAAGAACTTACAAAATAGAAAATACATTAGAAATAAAAACAATGTACAATTGGCGGTCTTATCGCTAATGAGCGATCTCTTCCAGACAATCAATATTGGAGAGGAAAGTGCATCTATTAGAGAAGGTTCGGGTGTACGTACACACCAATATAGGTGTATTTATCAAATAAAAATATACTTACATAAAATACTTATGCCCTACATAAAATACTAAATTCCAACATATATACATACATATTTACATACATACATACATACATACATACATATGATAATGAACTGTTAATGATGTCCATTTCTTAGCCTAGGAATCGAACCCTGAACATATAGAAAGTTAACTAATACACTGACGCGGTTGTACGTATCGCACGCTGATATTTTATTCGTGCGCAACGTATAACCTCCGCAACGTGATTACACGTGAATAGTTAATGGCTTCGCGCTTGTTCCGATTAGGGGGTTCCCTGGTTACACGGGGTGGAGAGAGGGGAGGACGTAATATATACACAAGGGGTAAGGGGTTTGTTTATATTAATATGTTCATCTGCCTCGGAGTCAAAATGAACAACGGAATTGTAAAGCAATTATCATATTATGTACCTACTATATACATATGAAAATAGCAGTAGGTCAACTCTAATTGGTTAGGAGTACAGTTTATCACCAAACTATACTTAAATCCAGGTTAGTAGACCTTTGTACGGCCGCCTTCCGATTCTTCCATTACAGAAACTACATGGTACTAAAATGCCAGAGAGTTCAAGTTCATAGAGCGGATTTTACTTGTATTTGAGATTTCAAGAAAAGACGAGTTACCTTATTAGTTAAACGACGTTTTGACGACCTCCGTTGCGCAATGGTATGCGCGGTGGATTTGGAGGTCCTGGGTTCGATTCCCGGTGGGGCACATTGAGGTTTTTCTTAATTTGTCTTGGTCTGGCTGGTGGGAGTCTTTCGCTGTGGCTCGTTAACAATCTACCGACAAAGACATACCGCAAAGCGATTTAGCGTTCCGGTACGATGTCGTGTAGAAACCGAAGTGGTGTGGATTTCATCCTACTCCTAACAAGTTAGCCCGCTTTCATCTTGATTGCATCATCACTTAACATCAGGTGTGATAGCAGGCAAGGGCCAACTTGTAGTCATAAAAAAAACTTCATTAACATATTTTAACGGCCCACTACAGAGTCAGGCCTCTCTAATTTAAGGGCAAGTAATAAAACTTTACAAAAACAAAAAATATTAAAATCGAATCCAGAACTTCTCTTTTATAAATCATCGCACATAACCGCCGGGTACTCGAAATGAAATGCATCGCGAGACACAAATACAACGCTCGCCGACCCGGAAGCGTCCGGAGCCAGCTGATCGATCCTTGGCGTCCGTACAGACGGCGCTTTTTTGTTTGCAACTACATGCAGCGTTCGACCACTATTGTTTTTCGTGCGGCCCAAGACACAAGATAAGGTGAACATTGAAAATCCTTGAAGATACCTAAAATAAAGTCGGATATAAACACCACTTATAACTTAAGAATTAATCTTAGTTATTTAAATAGTATTTCAATGTTAAAATATAGCATAATATAGACAAAACTATCCTTTATTTCGGCAATGGCACTTCTAGCCAGGATCAATTGATTATTCAGAGTATGATCTCACCTGGCCTAATAAAATTTTAGTCGCCAATGACCTTAAACCTTGTAGAAAGCCTTATTTTTACCCGACTGCGTCAGAAGGAGGGTTACGTTTTTCGAGCGTATGTATGTATGTATGTATGTCCATTTCTTCGGCACGCGCTACAGCCTAAACGGCTGAACGGATTTTGACAGGTGAGGTGTCGTTGAATTTGTCAAAATTGTGGTAGTGACATAGGCTATATAAATTTTCAAAATGGCGGCTGTCTTCTTCTTCGTCGTTTTCTTCAATACTGAAGGTCGTGTCCACACTGCAGTGTCCTTGTTATGGTGTTCACAATCTCCTTCCACTCAGTCCGGTCCTCTGCTCTTCTGACGGCTGTCGTAAGGGGGAGGCCCGAGAGCGACTTCACTTGGTCAGACCAGTGGTCGTTTCCCCTCCACCTTGCCCACCACTATCAGCTTGTCTAGGTTATCAGAGAAGCGGCGGGCAATGTGACCAAAATAACTGAGAATTCTCTCGTAGCATATAGTTGAGAGCCTAGTGCTAAATCGCAGCTGATTCAGGATCGAGACATTTGTTCTTTTGACCGTCCACGGAATACGAAGCATCCTCCTCCAACACCACATCTCAAATGCATCTATCCTTTTCCTGTCTGTCGCTCTTATCGTCCACGCTTCGGGGCCATAAAGGAAGATTGAGAAGACTAAAGTCCTCACTATTCTTTTCTTTTCTTGGGGGAAACACCATAAAGTATTTATAATTTTATACAGATATAGTGATCCTTGTTTTTCTCTTTTCAGTTCATAACTTCTAAACAGTCGGGTTTTTTGTTTTTATAATAATAATTTTATTACTCTTAACCTTGGGTAAGGTAAAATTCACGCGGCAACGCCTCACAGATCTGACATTAAAGCATCTTTGGAAGATGCTTACAGGACAAAGTCCATGTAAATTATCGGGTCGGGTGAATTTTGGATGAATTATAGACGATCTGAGTGTTTGATACCCATGTATATTATCAAAGACAGTAGATACACCTTTTAACATATTACACAACACAAACTTTTGCAAAACGCCTGTGAATTCAGTACGCAAAATCCTGCGTTCCACTTTAGGCCACACACTAAGTCTGGTGTTCGTCAATGCAAAAATAGCACCGCCAGTTTAATTGTTATTCCTTTGTAGTCCGACGATCGACCGTAAGCTCCATATAAATTAACTGCTTATCCTGAAGCCGTTTCGTATTGCTGTTGTCTTTTATCGGTTTTTATTATTGGTTGGCTTTTACACGCGGCTTCGTTGCGGGCTTGGCGTAGTGGCTATTTACCCGACTGCGTCAGAAGGAGGGTTATGTTTTTCGAGCGTATGTATGTATGTATGTATGTATGTATGTCCATTTCTTCGGCACGCGCTACAGCCTAAACGGCTGAACGGATTTATAAAATTCTAAATACTTTATGGTGCTGCAGGCGGGGACAAACGTAGTTTTGGTAGATCTTTCTTTCCCCGTACGTTAAAGTATTTTGTCCCTGTTTGCAGCACCATAAAGTATTTAGAATTTTATACAGATATAGTGATCCTTGTTTTTCTCTTTTCAGTTCATAACTTCTAAGCAGTCGGGTTTTTTGTTTTTATAATAATAATTTTATTTTATATATTTTTTACGACGATTTTTAAATCATAAGTGTAACAATTATCAGGTATTTCGGTTTTCGAGTATTAAATTTATTATATTTGTTCTCTACTTAGTTCATGTTAGTAATCGGTATATACATATTTGGTCATAAGGATCTAAGTAATAATTATATATATAGTAATAAGTATCATAGTAGCTATCTTCTATGGTTAAGCATTAATTTAAAAACAATTCCTAATGAAAGTACCGCAATCACAAAAAGTAAGGGATCCCATTTAATAGTATCACCTAAATAGTATAAAATTTGTACTCCGGTTTGTTATAAGGTCAAAGTATTTTGAAATACATACTAAAATAAATATAGTAAGTACAAAAATTACTTCAATAAAGTTCCTAACCTGAAATCCTACTTGTTTGAAACCACACTGAAAAACATCTCATAAACAGTCTGTATCATTAACTCTTTCCTTATACATTCCACACAATAAAAAGGACAACAAATAACGAACAAACGGGTAAGTAACAATTGCAGCAGGAATAAACGGCGCAAAAGTCTAAAAGATAAAATGGCAGAAGCCGGGAATGCCCTCAGGATAACCAGTTAATTTATATGGAGCTTGCGTATCGGGCCATGGAAGTAAGTGCGGATAGCGGCGCGACGAGCGGCGGCTAGTACGTTGTCACTAATATAGATTTCAGAGCTGTATGCTTTCTAATACTGCGCGTCTATCACGCGATTCCACTGAATAACAGATACAACAGAAATAACAGATACATGCCTCAGATAGGAAAATTGTTGCTGGTGAATGTGACTTGCGCGGAGATCAATTTTTGCTTCAGATCGAACGGCCATCTGCTAGTTCCATTAACAATTATATATAAATATGCATAGATGCTGCTGTGCGTGATACAAAACAAGCTCTTTGCGACCCCAAAAACGTTCTACTAATTCACAGGTACATACAACTTCTATAGATTTTATAGAAAGAATAGATTTTGATTAGATAGAATAGATTTTGACGACCTCTGTGGTGCAGTGGTATGCGCGGTGGAATTATAAGACGGAGGTCCTGGGTTCGATTCCCGGCGGGGCAGATTGAGATTTGTCTTAATTTGTCTTGGTCTGGCTGGTGGGAGGCTTTCGCCGTGGCTAGTTACCACCCTACCGTCAAAGACGTTCCGGTACGGTGTCGTGTAGAAACCGAAAGGCGTGTGGATTTCATCCTACTCCTAACAAGTAACTCGCTTCCATCTTAGATTGCATCATCACTTAACATCAGGTGTGACAGCAGTCAAGGGCCAACTTGTAGTCGATATAAAAAAAAAAAGATTGAGCCTGGCACATATCGCCTTACACAGTCATCCCACTCTTTAAATACACCGTACTCCACGCGCACTTTTTTCCTGTTGCGAATTTCTCGTGGCCTGCATGCAAAACGCTGCATCGATACCATACAAAAGGACTGCAATAACGGTCATAGTATATTGCGCTTGTCCTTATTTCTAGAGCCTTCCAAGAATATACACAAGTATAAAGGAGTTGAGAAGACCTCGTAATTGGTTCTCCCACACAATTCATAGTAATCTTCTCGTTCACGATTCTATGAAAAATCTCTTTTGTTTTCCGCAGTGTAAAAGGGCGCATAATATTACAGAAGCCGTAAATGGCTTACGATCGGATAGCCTTATAACAATAGCAGCTCTTTATGAGAACTTTATGTTTATATCTGCTGCCATTCATTAAATAATCATTTAGTTGTACTCTGCTTTCAAGGATATCGCTGACGTGTTAAAATTGCACACCGACCCATAATTAACAGCGCTTCCCTGAGCAGAGAAGTGAGGGAAGCGCAGGGGCTACTTCCCCTGTGCAGTCATACATTAATCCAATCCGATAGGGTCTCTGTAACTCATCTCTATTTTAAGCTATTGTATAGCTTTTATCGCGGGCCTTGAGCGTGGAGACCGAATACAGAAATTCCGTAACGAAAAAACCTAACACCCCCTGAGTATCTAAAACATAATATCAAAAGCATAATTTCGGCAACGACGTCATCGGGGAACGTGGCTTAGCGGTAAGGCGCTCTAAGTGCCCGGATTGCGAAGAGACACGCGTTCGAATCCCGTCGGTTCCAAATTTTTTTTTTCAAGCGTAATATTTCAAAGTCATTTTTTTTTAAATTAATGACTTTGCAATATAAAAAAAAAATTGCGGAATCGACGGGATTCGAACCCGCGTCTCTCTGGCAATTCGGGCACTTAGAGCGCCTTATCGCTAGGCCACGGTCCCGATGACGTCGGTAGGTAAACATAAGTTGATAATGCTATGCAATAGCTTTACCGCGGCAGTCTCCGAGTGCCACACGTCTTTTTTTATAATGTCAGTTATAAAAACCAAACTATTATTGTAATAAACTTTAACGTCACTTAACATTAGGTTACATTGGACTCAAGCGTTAACTCGTCGAAATCTTCATTTTGTTTCAATGTTCTGTATTCACGCCATAGGGGCAATTACTGCTACAGACGAGATTCAGACAAAAGACCGTATGAAATAAAAGAGCAAATGAGCGATGGCCCCTCTCCCTGTGCAGTCATCCATCAATCGTGCATCGATCCTATCCGATAGAGTCGTTACAACACATCTCTATCTTGCAAACGTATGTGAAACTTGATTCGGTGCAAAAATGTGACTGAGCTTAGCTTTTTCTTTTGGTGCAATTGTATTTGAAAGTCCATAGAGGAGAGTAGGCGAAGAAGTTATAGTACCTACCACAAATATGTTCTTTTACATTTTAATAATATCTTAAGTGCACCAATATCTCTACGTTTATGGGTCCAGTCTTAATATTTATCTATAATCAACAAATAACCATATATTTCGTACTTCTTCTCCAATAAATAATCTAGATTTTACACACAGCATACAAATTCCTGCACACGTAAATCTAAATTCATCCATGCTGTACCGCTTATCTAACAGAATAATCTATGGTTTACACATAGCATTCGAATTCCAGTACAGCTAAAATGTCCACAGCATAACTATAAAGTATGACAGTGGCTAAAGCAGGATTTATATCCGCCACAGCGCGATTCGGTCTACGTAGCGATGTTTGGACAGCCGTCAGACGTCCCCGAGTGAATTCCGAGCTCAGCGCTGCGAACCTCGACATTACGTGTGGTGTAAGCGAAAAATATTACCACTTAGTACTCGTAGAACTAGAGCTCACTGGTACAGAGCTCGCCCATAGACAGCAAGCAAGTCAAGCAGCATTTCTGTGTCCCAAGATATTAAGATACATTGTAGTTTATTACCCGTACATTAACACCTACTAGGTCAGGTTAACAGGTTAAGGCCTGTATGCACCAACATTTCGGATATCATAACCAACGGTTAACATAACTTTACTATAAATTTACTGTTATAATAAACCCGTACGCCGGTTAAGGACGTAAACTAGGCGGTTATCTTAACCGAGCTTAGGTCCTTAACCGGTGTACGGATGTCGTGAACAGTAAATTGTACCGCTTATGTTAACCGTTGGTTATGATTACCGAAATCTTGGTGCACACAAGCCTTACAATGTTAATTTAATTTAAATGTTAATAACGTTTTATACAATGTTAATAATTTCTAATTTAAAGCTTCTCAACAAATGCATATGATACTTTCATATGATCTGCCAGTCTGTCAGTTTATTTGTTTGTTGTTGAAGTTGCTAATCTTGGAAGCTACGCTAAGCTAGATTGTAAATATTCTTTTTGTAAATTCTAGCCAGACTCATGGAGCAAGTCACAGGTTATTTGTATCCTAATATTTCCACGGGCACGGGAACTAAACGGGTGAAAACACAAGCGTCCGATTGTAGTAGAATAAATCAATAAAATCGCTGTCTTCTAAAACTTGTACCACTTAAGCACTACAACAACGGTTAGCTCGTCGCGAGGCGGCAAGAATGCGACGCCCGCCAGACACCGCAAAGTTGCGTGGCGTTTTGTTCCGCGATGAATGTCGCCCGCTCGTGTTACATTCGCGTCCTACACTTTATTTTGTCTCGGCGAGAATGTGGAGACTCCCGCTTGCGGTGGCTTTAATCTTTGCATCGGAACAAGGGATTGCATGTAAGGGAAAATGGGATTAAAAAAAATGTTACAGAGACTTCTATTTTCTTTTACTATTGCTGTACTACTTTATGCTTGAGATACTTTTCTGGTGCAGTTATGCATTTCTGTGTAGGTATCGTACTACTTAATTGAATAGACACGGTTGCTTTTTTAGAAAGCTAATTTTACAGAGGATACCTGCTTCGCAATGTACGGTGAAAACCGAATAAGGTGTCAAGAGATGTCAGCATTACCGCGTAAAAAGGATTTTATAACACCAAAAATTTTTATAACAAAAAATAGAACCGACTCAAAACGGACTAAAAACGTACTCGTACTATACTGTCATAGTATATTACGATTTATACGGCACTAGTAGCCAAAAAGCTACCGATACCGAGACAAAAACCGAAATCGCTGTAAGCGTGCCTCCAAAATTTGAAGAGTTCCTTCAATTTCCCCAGGATATCATCATCAGATCCTAACATGATGACATTGGGACAACCTTGAAAGTATGCCCTTTACACTCAACTCTGTAAAAAGTTATGCGTGGTCATACATAACAAAAAAAAATATATATATACGTGTCGAATTGAGAACCTCCTCCGTTTTTTTTCGTCGGCCAAAAATAGTCAATTTAGAAAAAGAATGGGCTAATTAAGGCACCTACTTACTTTGGTTTAACCAACTCGGTAAAAACTTCCGCTCGACACTCAGTCTTATTTAAAAAAAAGAAAATCACACAGTTGCAACGAATGCGCCGCACCTATCTATCCAATCCGCTTAATGTCCGCAAAGTCGGTAAATCACGCGCGGTCAGTCGATGAAGATTTATTGTCCTTCCATTATCTGACGCGCCGGACTTCCTGGCTTACTTTGCTATAATCAATCCTTTAAATAAATAAAATCGAAGTGTCTGTTTGCAATTTCAAATTAACATTTTATTATATGCATATAAAAGTATAAAGTACTTAAATCAATAAAAAAAAATTTTGAAGTTCTTTTCGTAAATGACAGCCAAGAGTAACCTCAGCTAATCCCTGAGGGTACGAGAGCTACAAGGTTTCCAACGCGAGATTCAATTCGTCGCAGCCTCCGTGGCAACTATAAGCCACATAAAAAACGTTCGGATTGACCTACCCGAATATTCGAGTAGCTCGTTATCTACATATTTCAATGAGAACTGATGTGGAAATGTGCGGGACACAAATTTTCAAAAGCCCAACCAAGCCAAGGTGAGGTCTTAAGGGATTGGTATGGTGACACCTACACTAGGTGATCCGACCATATCAAGACGGTTGCAGACAGAAGCGTGGTGTTTCGAAGTCCTAACGAGAGTAAAATTTTCATAAGTCGATATACATCGGACAATGTTTAAATCTCAGTATGGTGTTGTCAAAATACTTCATCGTTATTATCAGCCTATTGACAGACCACCACTACAGGGCTAGACCTCCCAAAGGTTTCAAAATATTTGGTTACAAAAATCGTTGCAAAACAAAGAATAGGGTTAGCAAGGAAACGCTTCGTCATGAGACGACACAAAGGTCCAAATCACGTTCCCTATTAACTACGTGATACATTACGCGAGTGATGGGTATCGGCCTACATAACGTATTAACCCCAAAAATATACTTTTATATTTTCATACTGCGTGGGTCTTCAACACTATGCTATTTATATCGAAATAAGTATGTGAACCTTAAAAATTAAATGCTAAACCAAACTTTTGCTATATTTCTAAATTTAAGGGCTAAAAATAATTTATAGTGTTGTATACACCTATTGTTAGAAGCATTTTTATAAATGATAATAAAATTATTATTATAAAAACAAAAAACCCGACTGCTTGGAAGTTATGAACTGAAAAGAGAAAAACAAGGATCACTATATCTGTATAAAATTCTAAAAACTTCATGGTGCTGCAAACAGGGACAAAATAGTTTAACCTGCGGGTAAAGAAAGATCTACCAAAACTACGTTTGCCCCCGCCTGCTGCACCATAAAATATTAAGAATTTTATACAGATATAGTGATCCTTGTTTTTCTCTTTTCAGTTCATAACTTCTATGCAGTCGGGTTTTTTGTTTTTATAATAATAATTTTATTTGAGACTTTTTAGTTTTAGTTTATGGTATAGAAATGAGACGGTGCACTTAGTACACTTTTTGCAATTTTTTGTTAAAAAAGTAACATGAACATGATATGATATATTTTTGAAATGGTCTTTTTACGACCTTTCAATTGGTACCCATATTGCTAAGATAAGAGAGAAAAAAAAATAATAATAAAATACACACATCCCCCCTTTTTTCCCCCATTTGCAGCCGCCATTTTGAAAATTTATATAGCCTATGTCACTACCACAATTTTGACAAATTCAACGACACCTCACATGTCAAAATCTGTTCAGCCGTTTAGGCTGTAGCGCGTGCCGAAGAAATGGACATACATACATACATACATACATACATACGCTCGAAAAACATAACCCTCCTTCTGACGGAGTCGGGTAAAAATCACTGTAAATAAATAAATTATAGTACTTATTTTAATCTTGACATAGAAAAACAGCTTAACTCATTATTGTCGAAGTATGTCCAAATAACTTTGATCCCAACGGGGCCAGTAGATATGAGTTCGTTCATTTAATACAGAAGTCAACCTTCATCTCAATCAAAAAAAAACTAAAGCTCTGAGCACGTAAGAGAATATTTGGGCGGACCTTTCTATTTCTGGTTTATAAGTATAAGGTCGGTACGGAAATCGTCGTAACGTTCATGCTAACAGCTCTCAAGGGAAATCTTTTAGTCGGCATTTAGCGGAAAATCTCCGCTCGGGGGAGACCCTTCGGGTGAACTTACTCTCATTGACTGTTTGTTAACAAGTGCATTACCTTGACTTTTAGGCTTTTAGCTGAGATTTCATTTAGGGGTCATACAAAAATAACTATATCCTAATTTGACGAGCTTTCTGGCATAAGAGATAAGTTTGTGAAGCGACATAGGTTGAGCACTGAATTGACTGATTTTTGTGACAACACTCCGACTACAACAACCGCCAACTATACCGTGGTTTGAAAAAAGTGCCTTAAATAGATTGGAGATTACCCTTCTGATGCGCCTTCGCTCCGGCCACATTCCATTGAATAAGTTTGCTTATATAATGAAAAAAGCCGAATCTCCTAACTGCACTGTGTGTCACGTGCCCGAAGATGTGGTTCATATTCTAATGGAATGTGCTCGGAATGAAGATGAGAGACGAATTGTTCAAAAAAATCTACTTCATAATAATGTTGGTTACTACAACTGTATATTGTCACAGCCACACTCAAAGAAAGCACTACAAATTCTGCGAATGGTTGGAACTGCACTCGAGAAAAGATAATCCCTTTGGTTTTTCTCGACTGCAGTCCCAACTAAATTCATAGTAGGTACCTACTAAGAGATACAAAACTTTGTTGCTAGCTTACAATATTGTAATTCATATTCTATACTGTTTGTATCAATACAGAGAGGCATATTCGCTCAGAGAAAAATCTCTTAAAATAAAGAAAAAAAAAACAAAAAAAAAACACTCCGACTATGAACTGCCTAGCTACTTATTTTTAATCATTATTACATTTGCCAGACGTCCACTGCAAGACAAGCCTTTTGTAGATAGGTACTATCAAACATAACAGCTGTTTACAGCCGCCTACATTCAGCTTTTCCTGCGGCTTACTCTTCGTCAATTCATCTAGTGTAGGGTGGACCAACATTGTACATTGTAATATACGACATAGCATACATCTACAGTACGTCTACAGCAAACCAACATGCAAGACATGGGTGGTTTATTATTCGTACGAAAATGGTCTGGGTCAAGAATATAACTCATTTTAGTAAATAAGTATATCTTAGTACTTGTATAACATTCTTACGTGACGACACCGCAACGATATTGGACCATAACGGGTAACAGTTGTGGAAGTGGAACGATAAAATTATATCGAGCTTCTTGTACGAGCACTTGTTCACATACCGATTGTCACGCATTTACTTTTATTGCGCATTCCGCGGCTCGTTTTATTGTTTCGACATGTCTCAACATCAGTTATAAAGCTGCGATAATCGTAGTATCTCGCAACAGATAGCAGGCAGGCACTGTAAACTAGGATAAAACAACGTAGCAGATGCGGGCTGGGCTATACAAAATAAATCGTTTCAAAAATAATTAGCAATCAGAAGAGATTACGCATGGAATGAACACTGTACTATTAAAAAAAAACCTGGTGTAGAAACTACGTACTTTTTATTAACCGACAAAACAATACGGAAGAGGTTCTCAATTCGACACGTATATATATTTTTTTTATGTATGACCACGCATAACTTTTTATAGAGTTGTCCGATTTGGATAATTATTTTTTTTTTAGAAAGGGCATACTTCCAAGGTGGTCCCATTGTCATCATGTTAGGATCTGATGATGATATCCTGGGGAAATTGAAGGAACTCTTCAAATTTTGGAGGTGCGCTTACACCGACTTCATAGATATGCTTAAGTAAATTAAAGCAACTAAATGACACAGTTATTTTTTACTTTTTAGTGAGTTTTTAGTCGGTTCTATTTTTTGTTAAATTTTTTTTTACTTTATGAGACGAAACTAAAAGATATCATCGTCATTTTCAGAACATCACACCAAGGGGCAATCACTCCAGGAACCCAGTTTACAATACACTTGCTTTTAACAGGCTTTAGACCAAAACTCAGCGATGCTGCTTGGCTGGAAATATATGGTACTAATTATACATCCAGTCAATTTCTTTTTAAAAGACTTTAATTCTCTTAAAACAAACGACGTAGCAACAAATGAAAATAAATGAAGCAAGAACATTAATCTGGAGTCAATTAAAGAAAGCAACGTATCTACGAGAGAGCTCTACCTTGTACAATTGTTCATGACAATTAATTAGGATAACATTTCATTCCAACATCGGATTTCCCTAAAACTCCAAACACATACAAACACATACTACTTACACTTAATAAGGAAACATTGGAGTATAAAGCCAATATGCGTAAGTGCACTTTTCCTTTTCCGTTATACGTGGTTTTGTAATTACAATCGAGACCCTTCGCCCGTTACCAGAACTAGCAATAACCGTTCCGGTGGCAATATGGCGGCGCTCTCTGGGGCCACGTGTTGGGCGCTAATAATCATTTGTATACGAAATTTGTAATATCTGGTGTAATAGTGAGAATACTTTTTTTTATCTTCTACAAGTTGGCCCTTGACTACTATCACACCTGATGTAGTCTAAGATGGAAACGGGCCAACTTGTTAGGAGTGGGA
The DNA here is from genome assembly GCA_034621355.1 of Mycalesis mineus. Classification (NCBI taxonomy): domain Eukaryota; kingdom Metazoa; phylum Arthropoda; class Insecta; order Lepidoptera; family Nymphalidae; genus Mycalesis; species Mycalesis mineus. The sequence goes on along the minus strand of CM067898.1, from coordinate 9,579,859 downwards.
CGGAAATCCACACCCCTTTTGGTTTCTACACGACATCGTACCGGAACGCTAAATCGCTTGACGATACGTCTTTGTCGGTAGGGTGGTAACTAGCCACAGCGAAAGCCTCCCACCAGCCAGACCAAGACAAATTAAGAAAAATCTCAATCTGCTCTGCCTGGAATCGAACCCAGGACCTCCGTCTTATAAATCCATCGCACATACCACTGCGCCACGGAGGTCGTCAACTTGTTTTATTAAAAACTCCTATTGTATTGTATCCATGGTTAATCGTTGTATTATGTTATTCAATGTGCAAGTTACGTGTCCACTGCAGACGACAACCAAGTACTGGTTTGTATGTATTTTTATGATATCCCGTTCGTATCACGAGATTTCCAAACAAACATATAGAAACCAGTAGTGTCTGCAGCTGAACATGTGCATGACACCAAAAACTTTAAACAAATTAGCCCGCTCTTCAATTGCATCACTTACCACCGGGTTTGATTGCAGTCAAGGTAGTTAGTGAATTAAAAAAAATTGTCAAAAATTCTAGAGTCAAACATCATACAATTTCCTTTAAAGAATTGTATTTAAATATCATAATATGAAATCATTAACATATAATTAACATAAATAAAACGACATAATAAAGTTAACAAGCAATGTAGAAATTCCCCGAAAACTATTTAACAGAAATAATTACATTCACGAAGAAATTTCTCAGAATAAAGAAAAAGAAAACAAAAGGAACCGAACATAAAAATGCATTTTACACGAAGGCACCGTCTGAAGGGCTTAAATGGGTTGAAGGAAAGGTAAATTGGTAGCGTGTACACTCCTCCACCGCGCACGTAAGTGGATCACTTTATACATGTTTCAACTTGTTCTTGGAAACGATTGTGAATAACATAGATACGGAAAAACGATGCTTACTCCTACTTTGACATTCACTACAGTAATTTGTTTTTGTAACATTCAATAACCTAAGAACGCAAATCATTAAACGCGTAAGCCAAGCACAAAGTAAAGAGATTACCTAATGGACGAAAGTCGTTTTACTTCAACAGATTTATACATGAAGAAATAATAATTAACCAATTTTTATATTACAATAATAAATAAATATTATAGGACAATTACACATATCGCTATAAAGCCCCAAAGTAAGCTTGTGTTATGGGTACTATGATAACTGATGAATATTTTTATATATTTTATACATAAATACTTATAATATGTAGATAAACACCCAGACACTATAAAACATCCATGCTCACAATCATTTTCCAGATGTGGGAATCGAACCCACAGCCTTGGAAACAGAAGCAGGGTCACTACCCACTGCGGCACTCGGCCGTCAAATATATAGTTAAAATCAGTTTATTGAAAAACATTGATCTTATTTAATAAAGCCTGTAAGCTCATATCAACAAACTTTTAGCGAAATTTTATTCAAGACAACTGACACCACATAATACGTCTATATTATGACACAAAAGTCAACAACTGTTTATATAATTCTCCATACAAATTGCATCAATTACCGCGCTCAAAACATCAAACCAAAGAGCTTCACAGTTCAGAACACTTTGGACGGTACATTAACTCGGCGATTAACAAGACCGGAAGTGTACAACATCTGACAGGATATTTGTCGAGCGGCTGACACGACTCGCGCGCCAGAAGTCTCAAGCTGTTTAATGGAAAGACGCTCATCCTGTGTAATTACAATATCGAGAGGGTTTTGAGAATTCAATCGGATGGGACGTGGGCGCATATCCCGCGGTTTCAACTATTGGTAAAACTATTTTAGTAGATACTAGTTATAGAAATTGGTGTATGAGTACTCAGTTGAGGGTCTTTGTGGAATGTAAACGCAGATGATATAGTATAACTACTTCGAGTCATAGGAATGTATTTTACAATATCATACTTCAGAGATTTCTCATATTTTTTTTAAATAATGGTGATTAATTGAAATAGCTAAATCAAAAAGCTGTGTGTAGTAATGCTCTTCATTGCCTTAATTATAAGCCAACATCGAAATTAAATTAATTTAATTAAATAAATTAACCAATAAAAAATAGAACCGACTCAAAACGCACTAAAAAGTAAAAAATAATTGCGTCATTTAGTTGCTTTAATTTAGTTAAGCATATCTATGAAGTCGGTGCCAGCCAAGTTTAAGGAACATTTATTTTACGTACTAAAGCAGTTTGTGGGTTCTAGGTAACGTCCTTAAAGAAGAAACCTCGGCTGGCACCGACTCCTAGATATGCTTAAGTAAATTAAAGGGACTAAATGACAGTTATTTTTTAATTTTTAGTGCGTTTTGAGTCGGTTCTATTTTTTGTTAAAAATTTTTATTTCTTACTTTTTAGTGATTTATCGCCACGGAACATACTCGTACTATACTATTAAGTATATTATACGGCACTAGTAGCCAAAGCCACCGATACCGAGACAAAGACCGAAATCACTGTAAGCGTGCCTTCAAAATTTGAAGAGTTCCTTCAATTTCCCCAGGATATCATTATCAGATCCTAACATGATGACAATGGGATCACCTTGGAAGTATGCCCTTTCTAATAAAAAAAGAATTATCAAAATCGGACAACTCTGTAAAAAGTTATGCGTGGTCATACATAAAAAAAAAATATATACGTGTCGAATTGAGAACCTCCTATTTATTACCTTATTATTTTTGAAAATGAATATATCGCGAACAAGTTTCCAAGAATGGGAACAACTATAAAGAAAATGGAATAAGCAATGAAGCCAATCATGCGAGCGAAGCCGTTAAAATAAAATAACGTACAAATAAACATAAAACCTATACACTACATAATACTTGTATCCAACTACATTTATTAGTTACAATAAAAATCTGCCGTAATCTTTTATGGTGCACGAAAACACATTTTTTTGGCTAACTCAATAATATTCCTGCAGCCCTATTAATAAACGTAGATTAGAACGAAACTAACTTTAATACAAGTTTTTAATCTCAACTAACAAAATTTTGTATTAATAAACGCAGAGAAAAGAAGGAGTAAGCAAGTCACTCTCTACTACCGTAATAAATTTTAATCATTGTTGCTACATGGTTTAACGAATGAGTAGTTGACATAATTGCAGTTTTTGACGTTTACAGTGTCATGTCTTCCGTAATTTGTCTTTGTGTTGTGGTTGTTTATAGTGAAAAGTTAACTAAATTGAAAATTTATAAAACAAGATGGATAGGGATTATTATATCGACGATTTGAGGGCGATAAACGAAATGAATAATCTAAGAAGCCGAAGTGTATTGCGTAGACGCGTCAAACAATACAAAATACGCTTCAATCCATTAGAAGAACTAGAAGAAGCCGATTTCAAAACAAAATATCGGTTTCGTAAAGAAACTGCAGTTTTTATAATTGAAATGGTAAAAGACGATTTAGTTGGAGATTCGAGAGGTGGGTTCATACCACCACACATAAAAGTTTTAGCTGCAATAAGGACTTGGGCCCGTGGAGAGGTAAATATGATTATTATCAAATGTCTACATTCATAACATTTGCATTAGGATGTTTTTTTATCATAATATGACTAGGAACTTACTAAGTTTGTGATTTCTAAAATTTTCATGTCCACAGATTCAAGATGATGCTGGCGACCTTAGCGGAATTAGCCAACCCGCAATTTCAATGATATGCAAACAAGTTGCATTAGCAATTGTCAGAAAAAGAGCAGAGTGGATCCGAATGCCGCAAAGTGAACAGGAACAGAATCGTGTAGTAGCAGGGTTTTATGAAATTTGTGGGTTCCGCCAGGTGATAGGAGCAATTGATTGCACCCATATTAGGATCCCCAAAGTTAGTGGAAATGTAGGCCAATACTACATAAACAGGAAAGGATACAGTTCTATAAATGTACAGGTATGTTTTATTTTGTGCTTTAATAGATATGTCCTTTCCTTTAATGTAATTAATATGTTCAGCCTTTATTAGGGCAGTATCGTAGGTGGGAGGCCTGATCCTGGTGAATGAATGATGGATGGATGTTATACATTCATATATAAAAACAACTTGATTTTGTAATAGTTGATAAATAACAACAGTATCTACTAAGGACAAAAAATTGTGTTTAGATATTTTTACTGATTACTTGACGTTATTTTCCAGGTTGTGTCAAATGCCAATTTACAAATAATGGATTTAGTCGCTCATTGGCGTGGAAGCACACACGATTCACGAATCTTCAATGAAAGTCGCCTTAAACAAAGATTCGAAAGGGCAGAATTTAAAGGCAGACTCCTAGGAGATTCAGGATATGCATGTACGCCATACCTATTTACTCCAGTTTTAAATCCAAGGTCTGAAAAAGAAGAAAGATATAATAGAGCACATATAAAAACTCGCAACACTGTAGAACGCTGCTTTGGTGTATGGAAGCAAAGATTCAGGTGTTTATTAAGAGGTTTCAACACAAAATTAAACAATACAAAATTATATATAGTAGCTTTGGCTATACTGCACAACATTGCTATGCATAGGGAAGACCTACCAGAAAATGTGGCAGAACAAGACAATATTAATGATCCTCCAACACCAGTTGTACCCAACTCCCTAAGAGGAAGTTCAGCCAGAGCAGCATTTATTAACAATAATTTTTAGAAATAAGCCACTGGCCATTATTGAGGTCTCTTTTTGAAATTTTTAGTTAATTTGTATCTAACTTAACAATTTGAACATTAATATTATCCAGAGTTTCTCAATGTGATGGGCCTTGACTCCTCGGCGACAGTCAACAAGGCTATTGTTGACCTGGGCGACCTGCTAAGCTTCTGAGAGCGAGCTCACCTTGTTGGAATAAACCAGAGGGAACCTACACTGATGGAATCAAGCACAACAGCCATCATCATGGCCAAGTGCAGATAAAGCCTGGAAAGAAAAAGAAGATACCACTCCGCTTATTTATTGTTGAAAACTGATTTGAAACACACTGACACGTGACATAAACTTGGAGATGGAACATTATATGTGCTCTATTATTCTTTGTGGAGTATTTATGACCAACTTACTTACTTTAAGTGGACTATAGGGTTCCGCATGATACAAGCAGCTCAAGACTGATATTTGTAAATTCTTGTGAAAGGGGCATATGGCCAGCTGAAGACAACTAATAATGATTTGTAATATTACTGTAAAAATTTAAATGCCTTATTTGTCTAGTGATTAGCCTACAAGGCTTCGAATCACAAGGGAATGGATTCGAAACCTAAATTTTTAAGACTGATAGAAATAAAACAAACTTTGACAATGTAAAATGTACTATATCACATTGGTTTACAAATAACTTACTCTTAAATGCAAAGAAATCTAAATGTGTTGTTTTCATTACTGAATGTAAAAAAAATAGATAATTCTTTATTGATAAGTGATGAAACACTAAAGATGGAAAGTTCCAGTCTTTTTAGGGGTAACTTGGGACTGTAAACTTCAGTGTAGCGCTCAGATAGGTTCACTAACAGGTAAACTTAGCTCAGCTGCATTTGCAGTGAGAAAAATAAGACAGTTTATACATAAATATGTATAAACAGAAAAAGGAACAGGGTGGTGGATCAAGCTCCAAATAAGAGAGCCCTGGACCTGTGGTAGGCTATTTTAATTATATTATAATGTATATGATGATAAGAAGAATTGAAATTAAACTGTTATGGCTTTTATAGGTCATTTATATAATAAAATATTAAAAAATATAACATTTTCTCGTTAATTTAATCAGCCTTAATTAATTAAGTATGCACAACTTAAAATTTTCATAGAAAACTAGTATTGGAACACTTAATAGCTTTTATTGATTATTTATATAATAAAATATTACAAAATATAACATTTTCTCGTTAATTTAATCAGCCTTAATTAATTAAGTATACACAACTTAAAATTTTCATAGAAAACTAGTATTGGAACACTTAATAGCTTTTATTGATTATTTATATAATAAAATATTACAAAATATGACATTTTCTCGTTAATTTAATCAGCCTTAATTAATTAAGTATACACAACTTAAAATTTTCATAGAAAACTAGTATTGGAACACTTAATAGCTTTTATTGATTATTTATATAATAAAATATTACAAAATATAACATTTTCTCGTTATTTTAATCAGCCTTAATTGACAATAAGTTATATACAATTTTATATTTTCATAGCAAACCAATTGTGGAATACTATGGCTAATGTATTAATAGTCAATTATACAATTAAATATCACAATATATAACATTTTTTATTAATTATTAAAAATTGATTGGCAAAGCATAGTATACAAGCGACTGAGGGAGAAATTTTAGAACAAAAAAGATCTGAGTGGTTTATGACTCAGATCTTTTTTCTAAAATTTCTCTTTCTAAAATGGCATATTTCAGTTTTTCTCTATGAATCGCCATTTTTATTGCGTGTTCTTCTTCGGCCATCTCCCTTCTTCTTTTATGTTCTTCTTCTGCCATCTTCATTCTTCTTTCATGTTCTTCGTCTTTTAACTTCTTGCTATGACTTAGCATAGCATTTATGTAGTCATTTTCCTAAAACATATAATCTATCATCAACATCTTTAGTAACCTTTAATCTTCTCAACATGAAATTTATTTTAATACGTTTTCGCAACATGAAATTAGTTATCAGCTGTAGTACTTAAAATCTGCTTATACATTGTGAAAATCACAATTTTTTAGTAGAAGTTCATGGTTCTTAGCCAATATTACAGTTACTTTTGCATGTATTTAATATATCAAATAATGTTATTTGGTGAAAAACGCATGAAATTCTGTTTAATAATCTTTTAGTTTATATAGACAGATAGGTATGGCAGAGGACTTTGTTTTACAATAATATAATATGTACTCATATCAATTACCTTATTAGAGTTTGCCTTCTCTCTCTCATTTACCTTATTATTATTTAATAGTTTTCGTTTGGGAACCTAAAAAGTATGAAATTATGTTTATACAAATATATTTAATAATCTTATAGTAGTAATAGTAGGGCCAAAATGAGTATAATTGACCATGTATGGGTAATTGATAAATTCTGAATTTGTGCATAATTATTAAGTTTGCTCTATAAACATTCAAACCTTCTGGTCAAACTTAGAAACTTGACAAAACAAATTATTTGTAAAAAAAAAATTAAGTAATTAGTTCAATGCATTAAACATTTAAATAGGATCATACATAAAAATAATTAAGTTTGTATCTCATTTCATATTTAAAATAGTCATTTATAATAAAATCTGCCTTAATTGGTCAATTATAGCCAAGGTGACCCTAGTATAAAATACACAATATCAAACCCTTTTTGCTGAGAAAATATCTATTTGTTTTTTTATTGGAGTGGGCTTCAAATCAGTGCCTTCAGATATCTGTAACATATAAAAAAAGTTCAGCAAACATTAAAGTTTTTTGAACTATACCATTATTTTAGCCCAAATATTGTTAACACTCACCATTATTGGATGATCAACATCCTCAGTACCAACTACAGTTCTTTCTATGGGAATGATCTGAAGTAGAGTTAAAATATTTGTTTAATGTTTGTGTAGGTATCTAGTTATTTAGTTTGTGATACATATTTGATAGATACTTACAATTGCCTGTGGATTTACTTCTAAAATTTGACCTTCTGGACATGTTTCCAGACTTGAAATTGTATCCTACAAAATATATTAAATATGGATAAATAATTACAATAACATGGAAAATTTATTTATCATTTTATTTTCTAACCTGTAATGTGGTTTCGCATATGTCCATTGCAATCGGACATACCTTTGTTTCTGTTGAACTTGGGATCTGGAAAAATTGACAACTTTTATTAATGCCATAAAATTTGAGTACCAAACTGTAATTTCCTAATATTTTAATCTTTACAGTATATACATATTATGCTAAAAACAATACAATAAAAATTGAACTCACAACACCATCTGAATCATATATATTATGATCTTTTAACAGCTCTGCAGGATTCAACAAGTCCTTTATCTCTAAAATCACATCAGAAGGGGTAGCTGGTCGTTCTCCACCTCCTGTTTTACTAGTTTCGGCTTTAAAGCTGGACAATGTTTTTCTTGCATTTATTTTCATTGTTTTCCATTGGATTTTTAGTTGTGAAAGTTCACGGGGCCTGCTATTTAACTCATTAAACCTATCAAAAAAATTAAATTAGTATAATTATAATATTAAAGTTGCTACAAAATATTATATTAAGTATTGGCCGACTATGTAGTTCTCCTTCCCGTGGGTATATCTGGATACAAATTAGCCTTAGATGTAACTCCTGTACGATTTGACTAGTAGGTATAGGTAGACCAAAACAATCTTACTTTTTATGAAGTTCCCCCCAAGCTTTAGTTTTGCATTTATTTGAATTAGTGTCTAATGCCTTATTTTCAATAACTAAAGCATATTCTTTTAATAACATGCGGAATAATTGCTGAAACAGTAAAAACAGTGACAAAAAACTTCAAAACAGTAAATTATGCAATTATCCTTATTGAGGTGCCATATTGACTGCCTAGTTGGTACAGTGGTTAGCCTGTGTGGCTTCGGATAACAAGGTCCTGAGCCTGTAGGCTGGGCTGGGCTAAAACAGTTTTAAGTTTTTCTTTCTTCAACGAAGTATTTAATAGAGTTAGGAGTCGAAAAACTGGCGATGTTACATCAAGGTGCATTGCAGAGTACGTAAAGCCGTGGGTGCCGGTCAATAACATAGTGATCGTAAGTACCAAGCATTATCACCCTATACTCGTCAATTAAGGGTAGTGGGTCTAAGCTCCATCTTCTATCCTATAAGGAGGGAAGACTGGCCATGTAGTTAAAAAGGCAATTAATGATAAAGCAGTAAAATAAATTCACGAGATCACTAACCGTAATCTGTCTACAAGACTTACCTTTTCTTCTTCATCCCAGTTAACGGAACGAATACGTTTATGACTCATTGTTAATATATATGATAATAATAGACTATTTGTATAAATTAATTTTAAATTATGTAAATTTTTAATCAGAATAAGGAGATCATAAACCGGTTAGTCAATACACAGAACACGCCTTTAGATTTAAACAAGTTGTCAAAAATATTTTTATGTCATAACCACAGATAAAATAGGGTAATTGATCTTCAAATTCATTCCATATTCATTCATAGGCTCACTCTTTTTTATTTTAAAAAATGTGGGTTGCCATATTGTGCGCCTTAATACCTGTTTAAGAAAAGTGTCATTAGTCGGAAGTAACTCCATGTTTATTAATAACGATCTTTCAACGCTGATAATACTTCGTTTCTCTGATAGTTACTAGTCTGAGAGTAACGAAGGATGATGTGTAGATTAAGCGTTTTTTATTAATAAGAGTGCTGGAGTATAACAATATCGCAATAGTAAGTGAATTTTTACGCTTTCCGCTTAGTAAGTTAACCTTTATGTTATTGTTCATTGATTTAGTAACTTAAAAATGCGCTATTTAAAACTGATCCTTTCATAATATGTTCATTGTTAATCAAAGAACATATGCATAAATAATATCTAATATATTTTAACGGTACATACCGAAATAATCGACAGATTTTTAATAATAAATAAATAAATATTAATAAATATTATAGGACAATTACACACATTGCTATATAGCCCCAAAATAAGCTTAGGTAGCTTGTGTTATGGGTACTATGATAACTGATGAATATTTTTATATTTATTATACATAAATACTTATAATACATAGATAAACACCCATCTCATCACACAAACATTTTCCAGATATGGAAATCGAACCCACAGCCTAGGACGCAGAAGCAGGCTCACTACCCACTGCGCTACTCGTTTTTATTTTGTCGATCCAGTTACATGAGCTGTGGTGACGGAAATATATTCATTAGTCACATATGCCAATTCGGTTCTATCACTACATATATAGATAGATAGATAGATTACCTAATCTTTATATTAGTCACTCCACTATCTTCCCGCGTGTTCTGAATGGACAGAAGATTCTCATTCACAATTCATCTCTATCACCCACAACGTGGGTACAATCGTATCAAATGAATAGGTACGTCATACGTAATCGTAGGCTTCGCGCGTTGCATCCTTGCTTACCATCAAGTATGAGAACAACCAAGGCTGACTTTATATCATAATTATAATCAAAGTAGCGCACATTACAAACCAATCATTATAATTTAGATAAATCATTAAAATCTGCTTAAAACCTTAAGGATAATTCAATAAATAGAAAGGTTCGCAAAAAGTTGCCTAGTCATCGGGGGCAGGTCGAGTTTTGAAAAAATAACACCGAAGTAATCTATCTTTTTGACCCGTCCGTTGTGATGGACGTTATTTTAATTAATTTCTCTAATATTTTAATCCCTTTTTTTTTAATATTTACCGGAGAGTATCTTTTGATCGCACCCCAATTGATCATTATCTGTGATAACTGTTGATCTTATCTCATTTTGAAGACAACTCGAAGGATGTTAATAATAAAAAAAAAACTCCTATAATTATTTTCCGATTTCCATTCAACTTTAAACCGCGGTAATGAGTTCTTATAAAGGTATAATTAATAACAAGATGACGTGTGACCTATTTCGTTTCTTATTTCTATTAGAATCACAGGTGACAGAAACTACTTAAATTTTAAACTTAAGCTGAATTTTAAATTTCGATAATTCCGATAAGAGAAACGACATTCAACCGTATGAGTTTCAACGTAGTCTCTATCTGTCAGTCCAACACGGTACTGTAGATAGAGATATTTACAGAGTCGAGATTCGTACCTTGTTACATTATCGACATGCAGATGCTTATTTTTAGGCCATATTTACCTAATTAAAAATATCCAAATAGAATCGGATACCAGAATCCCTTCAAGTCAGAATAAAAGAACCTACTTGCATTTTGAATTTGAATCGCAATAGTAAAAGTCGAGTTCATTCCTCGTGTACATTTGTTGCAATTGTAAACTTGAGCGTAACAAATGGTACACCGGAGAGCCGAAGTGGAATGAACGGTCAAGTGTACAAACTTTATTGTCAGCCGCATCAGAGGGTCACAGAGTGTCTTTGTAGTGTTTTGCTTTACATTTACATGCGATCGTTGCATATACTAGCTACGAGTATGTGTACCTAATGTATATGTCAACGGAAGATAACAAAATCTGCAAGTTTATAAATTTTCTAGGAAATTTATAAACTTTCGTAAGATTCTAAACGAGAGATAAATTGTATTATTTTACGCCCAAATTTATCAATTTGCGATGTCTCGATGTTAATTTATAAATTAACGGATATCCATTCGTAAGATTCTAAACGGTTCGACCAATCACAGAAGAGCTTTTAATTTTACGCTTCTTAAAAATACGAAAAATAACACACTGATATCTGATTGGTCGATGTTGATAGTGGCAATACTTATGTTAATAATTTTTCCTCTGTCCATTCCGACTTCCGCAGCTTCTAGGTCGCTCATTACGGCTCAATTTTAGTAACCTTAGCAAAATAAAACTATTTCCAATTCCAAACAGTTACATAATTAAAACATTACAAAAACACACAAACCGATTTGTTACTGTTTCGTTGCGAACAACGGCGGTGGAGAGAAAGAAGAAGGATCACGAGACTTATTCAACCAATCAGATCGCACATGACGTTTAGTTATTGCTTACTTATTATTTTACGTGTGAGTTCGGTAAGTTTATCAAATTATGAAAATGTGGGCGTAAAATTATACAATTTATCTCTCATTAAGAATCCTACGCAAGTTTATAAATTTGCTAGAAAATTTATAAACTTACGGATCTCGCTATTTTCCAGTGACATATACAAGCCTTATATCGTTTTTAAGGTGCCTATTCACTTTTGTCTTGACTGTGTTAATATTATAAAACACATACGCCGAAGGACAACATTCGTTGTACGATAGTAGAAGAAAAAACACTTTATTGCACTTAAAAGTAAAGATAACAGATACATGAGAAAAAGGATTACAATAAAACATGCAAAGGCGGCCTTGTTGCTAGAAGCAATCTCTTACAGGCAACCTATTGATAGGAAATATGTATCGTCAGCGGGATGGTGAAATGAGAAGAAATTACTTAAAATTATTATAAATATAAAAAAATAAACTACATAAAAATGTATACATAATATATAATAAAAAATATAATAATAATGTATATAAACAATTACGATATACATATAATTATTTTTTACTTAACGACAAATAGTAGCTTTTCAAGCGAGATATAAAAATGGGCAGCGAATTACTTACGCGGACCTCATAGACGTAAATGTAGATTCAATACGAAATTATGTCATCGCTCGCTCCCCAGCGGTAGAAAAGGAGAATCAGGCAAATGGCAAAATATACACACTCTCCAAAGTGTATTCGGTAAAAAATCGATTGATGATTCAAAATAATCATAAAGATTTAATTTAATAAATTTTGACTTTAACTTTGACCTACAGTCGTGCAACATTACGACAGAACTTCAAAGTTATCAATTTCGTCGCGTCATCAATTCATTCAATCATCCTCCTAGCGACTAATATATTAATAACGTAGATAGAGGTTCCGTCCCCATCCATTAACTTCACGCACGGATTATCATTAAACTAACTTGAAATGTTCACAAATTATTCGATATCTCAGAAGTTAGCGTTTGAACTTATGTTCAAACGTAATCATTTTCCATTAAACTTTAAACAAAATGTATGTTTAAACTTCGTTTAAACGTATCTAATGATAATACGAACGCTCTATACCTCATGCCAACGCTCCAGACACACTGAACTTTAAAACATTTCATGGAGCTTTTTTTTATTTACTATAACTTAGTCTGCAATCACACCTGATAGTCAATGATGATGCAATCTAAGATAAATAAATAAAAAAATAAATATTATTGGACAATTACACACTTCGCTATATAGCCCCAAAGTAAGCATAGGTATAGGTAGCTTGTGTTATGGGTGCTATGATAACTGATGAATATTTTTATATATGTTATGCATAAATACTTATAATATATATATAAACACCCAGACACTGGAAAATATTCCTGCTCATCGCACAAACATTTTCCGGATGTGGGAATCGAACCCACAGCCTAGGACGCAGAAGCAGGGTCACTACCCACTGCGCCACTCGGCCGTCAATGCTGCCCGGATGAAAGCGGGCAAAGTTGTTAGGAGTAGGATGCAATACACATCCCTTCGGTTTCTACACGACATTGTTAAAGAACGTCAAATCAAAAACCTTTATCACTAGGGTGGTAACTAGCCACAATCGAAGCCTCCCACCAGCCAGACCTGGACCAATTTTGAACATCTTAATCGGCCCAGCCGGGAATAGATCCCTGGATCTCCGTCTTATTAATCAACTGCGCATACCACTACGCCAAGGAGGCCGTCATTGGAGAAGGCAATGCATTTATAAGAAGTAGTCGACGTAAGAGGAACTCTAGAGACTAACAGCACAGCTCTTTAAGTTGCTTAAGTTGCTACCTAACACCTGTGCCAGGCATAATAGAATACGTTCTTAGTCAATGTACCCTGCGAATGTTGTTAAAACAATGCTTTCTATTAAGACGAGAAGAAAAATTTTACTTTTTTTTATTTTAGTATCAAAGTAGCATATAATGATCTTGCAGTTATCAGTTGTAGTTGACTTACGTTGACTTTCTGTAGTATTTAGATGTAAAGATTTAGTCTTGAAAGCATTCACTACAGTCTAATTAAAATTAAACCCTATTTCATACCACTTAAGAATATTTTCATATTTTCAGTTCCCTAAGGCACAACCATGAGACTCATTGAACAATCTACTTAACAGGTAAGGATATAAGGCGGATTTTGCACTGACGGTATGAGGTTAAACTAATTAAAAAGTTTACCTCGATGATGCTTAGGTAAACGTATTAATACCACGTTCGAAACAATTACTCGATTATTGCGTCTGCATCGAGCACACGAGTACCTAATGGTTAAATGTGGAATCATAGAGTATTATAAAACTAAAAAAAAGAAATCTGAACACTAGTAAAAAATGTTAATAAAGTCCTACAAACAAGAATAGATAGAGATACCCTACCCTAATGTTTTAAGGTGCAATTACATCGAAGTTTTGTAGTGCAATATTTTGCAACACAATAACTTTCAATAACTTAATGCAGTCAAACACGCCATCATCCAATAACCTTGTGCTATCATTTGTTGCACCTTGCCCTACAAAAACTACTCCGAAGTGGATGCAGCTTACATTTATTACCCTTTTGTATACGATTTTAATTGAAATATTCTGATAAATAATTTAATCCAATTTTATCATAATAATAAATATTTACCTTATTTGACCAAATAACATCGATAGCGTTCGGAAGTTTTAACTTGAACTTACCTGAAAAAAGAAACAGTACATTAGTATTTTATTCAAATTAATCGGATTCCAAGCATACATTGATAAATTAATCTAATATTACAGTTAATGAATACAAATCTAAAAAAATAAATGAATGTAACAGAATCCGAGGACTGACCACTGCATAAAACTTCATAGAACATTTTTATCCTGACTGCCAGTCTCGCTTTGATACCTAGATGGTATCCGATAAAATAGATTTACACGCGAACGAACTCACTGGCGTTTAATATTCTGCCTTTATACCTTTTAACGTTAACAAAATATTGTTTTCAGTGGTAATTCAAAAGTATAGAGCAACCTAATTTCATGAAATCGCATATTACCAAAAAAATATTCATAAAGAACCAAATAGCACGCGATCAAAATTGCAGACAGTTGTCTTGCCACTCTATAAGTTACTAAAACATTATCAAAAAAAAATCACGAGATCTAAATTGAAGGCATGTACTATTTTAACTTTTAACCGTAACAAATATTAATTCAAACAGTACTGCTGAAATAGGTATGAACTTCGCACCCTACTTATAAGATTACCTACCTACTGTCTGTACAATTCGTTACTCGTGTGGTAATACCATTTCGTTTTCAACGCGCACATCACAGCTTTCATTAATGGAACTTAGTGATAAGGGGGACCACGCCTATCGTAAGAAATAGGACATATTTCAGAATTATTTTTATTAAACGGGATTTTATCATCATATTATTTTTACATAATTACAATATCATCTCAGTAGTTCCTGATTTAGGTAATGCCATAATCCTCAAAGTGTTATATCCACGCTATAGTTTGTTTTTGCATATCAACTATAGCTGGTTATTTTTCTGACAGGCGCAGTTTGTGGTCATCAGCGCTCCGTTTAGATGACGGTTTATGCTAAGGAAGAACCTTACGTTTATTTAATCATTTTGTGTTTTTTATTTATTTCTTTGTTTTTATTGTATTGTATATAGCTCTAAATTCTCTCAAAATTATTAAACTATCTTTCCATCTATGTTTTTTGTTATTTTCCATTTAGTTCAGTCATTTAGTATTTTTACTTGAAAGTTTTCCGGGAGTTTTGAAAATTGGCAATTTTATAGATTTTGATATGCTTTTTCCAAATTTCAACTTTGCCACCTCGTATGTTTGCCGTCATATTGAAAAAATGGCAACGGAAAACTCCTTTCCGACGCATTTTACAGGAAAAACATATGTACGCAAAATAGAAGTAGAGGAAATTTCCTACAATTTATGTCATAACCTTTTTGTTTACAATTTATGTTTTTCCTGTAAAATGCATCGGAAAGCAGTTATGTATTATCAAAAAACTGCTTTTGGGCGCCATTTTTTCAATATTCCAAACCTTCCGGAAAACTTTCCAAGTAACCTCCATTTTTTGACCAAATGACTGTACTACTTTCTTAAGTGATAAAAATAAACGCATGGTAAACCTACTCATAAGAAGCTCAAGTAAAACAAAGATAAACAGAAAATACCGTCAGTATACCTACCTAATTTGCTGCTGTGCTATTTGATATCTTTTCTCTTATACAATAGAGTTGAAAATAGAGACGAACAATCAATGAAAGGGTATTTATAACAATAATATGCTATGCTATTCACGCAATCTTATTACGAAAGGTATACGGTTGAAAATTGAGATAATTTGAATTGAAAGTGTAAAAGTTCAGTCAAATCTGATTACATTTGTCCCGATAACGCTATGTTATAAGATTTTCTACGTAAATTTATGTAGATTTTATCTCTTACGCATCGCAGTTACAATAGACGATTAAACTAATCCAAGATAGCTATAAAAGCCTTCAATTACTCAATATTACTGAAGGTAAAGACATAAATTGAGTTGACTCTTAGAGTTTAAACTCTTTAGCTACTTCAGACATCGTCAGCGGTTGATCAAGGCTGCCGATGGAGTCGAATAAAAAAATTGTAACTAGGGTCAAATCAGTACCTAACCTATTGTACTTTTACAGCTTATCATAAAAATATGTATGACGTCACGTTTGCAAAACACACACAAATTTAAAAAAAATATATTCAAAAGTCACTTTCTGAATAGTAACAAAAGGATTTCAATTCGTCTCAAACCTAAATCGCTAATGTGTATTAAAAGTCCGCGTTTGATTCACCACGAGATCTCTAAACAATACTCTTGATTGCACGATAGTTACTGAACTCGCTAACTAAGAAGGCGGGGTCTACGCGAGTAAAACCGCGGGGAACATCTAGTTATAATACAGACTAATCGTAATTCTATTCCCAATAATTGTGAATGAAACGCGATCAAACAACTGAATGAAAGTTTAGTAATAAAAACTTGTTCGAGCGAAATCGATAACCCAATAACTCAATACAAATAAAAACCTATCTGGTAGTTGATGGATGTTTTGTAAATAGAAACAGAAATAATAGTTATAATTGGACGAATATTGCGATATTTTTTGTGTGAAGCGACAGTTTCACTAGGGTTGTGGAAATGGTTTTTTTATCCAGTATATTTTATTTAAATCGAAAACCAATTGACGTGTTTTTTTGCAAGTAGATCTTGAAATTTTCACTATGTTATCAGTTGAAAATTATAAAATTATAAGCCTTTAGTTAAGTTGTCATTTTAGTGGGAACTATTATAGGGAGAGAGTTCACCCTGAAAAAGAATATCTAATCTAATATGCATGTATTTTTGCGTTGGCCGCCAAGCAATTGTACTGTTGTCTATTTTTTTGTTCTAATATTAACTGTATGATTATCTATCTATGTCTACCTTTATATTAGCGTAACATCATTGATCACGACATTTTTAAAACTATGCACTAAATTATCTTGAAGCTTAGCATAGTCACTAGTGTCGCGATATAGACGTACACTCAGAACGGATTTCTCGATTCTCATACTCTCACAGGATCTAAACGAGTGAAACTGCTAGGCACAACTGGTCTATCTATAAGTACGTAGTAAGAGAATAAATTAAGAAGTTTAGAAAATATACAACAAAAGAAATACACATCTATGTATTATATTATTTTTGTTTATAAGTTATTATATTATTATACAAGTTTAATTTGAGTAAAGCAGGTGTAAGGCTTTGAGATATTTCCAAGGGAATATGATTTCGCCTCAATATTTTGAAAGCCACTCTGGTTTATTTGTGAGGCTTTTGAGCTGAATGCGGGTGCAAAACTTTGGCCCCACTCGTTGTGCCCGAGGGCCACGAGATGCAACGCTCAAAGCAAATTGCTCTACGCTGCGAGCGTCAGCGTCGAGCGTTAAATTAAATGTAATCTGTTGAACCGAAACGAAAGGAAGGATGGAAGGATTTGCAAGAGCCTTAGTTTTGTCGCCTTTTTTATAACAAAAAGTATTTAATGTACGAGAAAAACTTAAGTGCTTATCATGTGATAACCTCATGATAGATAAATGCCTAAAGTTATGTCATAAACAATACATCAAGTCATGAAATCCACAAGCCTTAAAGTTTTCTTTTATGCTTAAAAATTACACATGAAGTGACTAGAAATTAATATGCCATAGGCCTTTAGACCCAATTGGCTCTCTTGCCCTGCAATAATTTTACAATATAGTGCGCGTATGTCTTTAGAAGACTTTATAATTAGTACAAACGAGGAAAGACAAAAGGTAAGGCGGAACTGTCGGGCAAGCGGGCGAAGGGTGGTTCCAATGTGCGATAATCTCGTGGCCCAGGAGTTACGTGGTGTGTACCTATTCCCTAAAGTTTGCTATTCATGATTATACCCCTACCCCTAGTGTGCTTACACCGGAAGCTTTGAGGTAATTTTAAATTGGTTCTACAGAAACATATTGAGGCGGAGCCTTTTCAACACTGAAATTTTTAGATTGCTATGTGAATATTTTTATAACACCTTACGGTTACGAAATAATTTTAACAGAGAAAATTTTTAACAAGTCTAGAACTTACCCAATTTTATAACTAGTTGTATGTAAGTTAAATAATACTCAAAATCAATTCGGGTGCTTCAGTCTCGATTCAAAATACATTTTGTGAAATGTATAAAACTGTAATACCTATTGTTTGTAACTCGTTAATAGGTTTTAGGTATTACTCGTATTAACAACGAAAGGACGCCACTATAAAGTATAAAAATATTTTTTGTTTCTGAATATTTTACTGGGATCGACACATGCAACATCAGGATTTAAGCCACGTAATCACAAATTGTAATTGCTTCAAGGACAAAATGCAAATCGATCCAAGGAAAGTAATATATACAGAAATATATTTTTTCCTAAATGAAAATGTTAGAGGCTTCAAAAAGTAACAAAAATCTCATGTGTCCAAAGAACACAACATGAAGTTTGCTTAATGTTAGTTTAACTACTAATAAGGTTTTTCTAAAGCACACAAATTAAACCTCAAGACAATTTTTTTCTTTCTTTTCTAAACAATAACGCCATTCATCAGAAGCCCACAAATATCAAACAAACTTTTCAACACAAACAAGAAATAATTCCCTCATCACCCATACCTAAGCCACTTGTGATTAAGTAACACAAGTTTGTGAGAGGGGAGGCAAAAAAAAAACATGTTCGCCAAATTTTCGCGTTGGCCGAAACTTTTCCCGGCAAAAAGATTAAGTGACAAAGGCGTGGCGAAAAGTTGCCATTAAATCGCCTGGAGACCGTTAGTGAGACAAGTAAAGTATTTTCTTTGCATAAGGAGAAATATACCCATACAACGTGCACAGTACTGGACCACAAGGTCCAGTCGTAATAAGAAATGTTTCCATTGAACTTGAAACTTAAAAAAATACAGAGATAAATGAACGTGAGCACTGCTATAAAAATAGTGTAGCAAAAATTATCTTATTTAAACTTTTAGAAGAGCTGTTTAAAAAAGCTTCTGCTAATATGAAGTTCAGTGTTGTCGAAGCTAAATTGTCGTTTTCTTTTTTGAAGCAATTGCCAAACTAGTGAGGGAAAAAGATTTTAGTATTTGTAAAAACGTTCGCGTGGTTTAATTCTAGCTAAGTATCCTCGCACCGAAAAGCCACAATGCACGGTTTCGTTTCAGTGAAAAGTCTTTTCTGTAGCTCTGCGTGTCGCTTAATGGTTCTGGAGCGAGGTTACCAGAATCCCGCGGTCGTGTTTCACTTAAAAATTTGCATCTCGCTAACTTTACTAAGTTTTTTTAGCTTAACTTTACCTTTTTTTGTCGCAAGTAAGGAACTTAACTTGTTAATTAAGTAAGCTAACGTAGTTCAAGATTAAGGTTTTGAGGTCTTAGGCGTAGCGGGTGTGTGCTAAAGTTCGTGTCACAAGTTTGATTTACAACTTGTGGGAACATTTTGGGCATCTTATTATTTCCTATCTTATCATCATCATCATCATTATCATTTATTATCATATATTTGACGACCTCCGTGGCTCAGTGGTATGCGCGGTGGATATATAAGGCGGAGGTCCTGGGTTCGATTCCCGGCGGGGCAGATTGAGATTTTTCTTATTTTGTCTTGGTCTGGCCGGCGGGAGGCTCTCGCCGTGGCTAGTTCCGGTACGATATCGTGTAGAAACCGAAAGAGGTGTGGATTTCATCCAACTCCTAACAAGTTAGCCCGCTTCCATCTTAGATTGCATCATCACTTAACATCAGGTGTGATAGCAGTCAAGGGCCAACTTGTAGCCAATAAAAAAAAAACTATGTAAACGGCTCAACTGCTCAACAAGCTTTTCCTTATGGGAGAGGGGATAAGAAGTTGCTGGATATACTCCGTTATAATCCGAACTCGTCCGTATTTTGTAATAGGTTTGTAGGAAGGCCTGATGGTCGCGGTGAGTTACTATTATTATTTTTTAGGTTAATCGTACTATGACAATTAGACATAATTCGTCTACGTTTAATAGCACAATTCGCTGGTTTACCAGCTACGAGTAGCTATTGAAGTTTCCAATTAATATTTACCTTTGTTTATATTCAATATTAGAAAGTTACTACGAACAATCTAATTTAAATCAAATTCAATTAACAAACAGCGGTTTTCCATTAAAATTTAAACTAAGCATTTGTGGTGAATGATTTTAATATTTCAAATTTGCGGTTACGAGTGAATTGGTTTTGGAATTCTGATTTTTTGTGCATAATTTTTACTCTTACTCCTGACCTCAATGTGACAAAGGTTATACACAGTTCCTAAAGCTAAATAAGAGTAGTGCTTACTATCACAGAGCTCGTCCAGGGATGTACCATCGCATTGTTTATTTCTGCTGCCAAAAAGCACTATTGCGTTCTGGACTAAAAGGATTACGGACGGTTTCAATCTTACTGAGGTTAACGGACGTTGGACTGACGGTCATGTTCCACGAATACCTACTCTACGTAACCTGTTATATAAGCAATAGCAAATTAACATCAGATCGGCTGAATGCTTGTTTCGTCATCTCTTCGTCATATCAGTCAATCCGACAGCCAACACAACAACAACAACCTGCCTCCAATGTCTCCCTGCGACTGGCTCGAGTTCATCTGTCCATCTTGCGGTCGACTAACAACACTACGCTTTCCAGTGCTAGGTCGTTACTACGAGTACAATACCTTGCGCGACCAGAACATCAATCTTCAAACTATGTCCGTCGACACATATAATAAAAAAAAATCTATATATATATATATTTATAGACAAGCTCCAGCTAACGGCTGTATAAAGAGAGAGAGCTGTACTGAATACAAAATGTGCTAGTTTGGGAACGTGTAATTTGATTTGGAAAATCTGCGTTCGAACTCTCTAAAAACGGATTAATGTAGAGTTTTGGAAGAGGCAACTTTTAATCTGATTTTCCTGTGGCCTCTTATCAAAGGCCCGTTTCGTAGTGTTAGTTTTGCTTTAACGAATAAAATTAATATCATTGTGCGTATGGCATTAAATTATTGGATAATTTCAATAAATGAATACAGCCAATAATATGCGTTGCGTCAATTATTTATTTTTACTGTAAAAGTATGTATGGGTTAAAGCTTGAAATCTAAGTTTAATTATTTCATATAAGAACTTTGAATATAGATGGTTTTCCACCTACCATCCGGTGAGTCATCTACTAACAATGCTCCCATTAAGCCTTCCATCAAACTGACACACAGTGACCTCCTAACGCGCAAAACAACTTGACAGTAGCATTTCCCCAAACGAGCTCTATCACAAAGAGGCGTAATATCGAAAGCCTTCACAGCGTCGCAATTATATCCAGCCGTGGCCGGTAAGCCATTCAAAGCGCCACTGACGGCCGATAAACAAGCCGGCCACAAATTAAACAGATGGCGCCACGAGCAACTGGTGCTGCCCCGGCACGTGAACTCGGCTACATGAAAGGAATAACTTAACGTTATAGCGTAGTTGTGTTACAGATAATTTGTAGGACTCTAATGTTTAATTTTTATCCAGCAAATGCACATAATTATTTAGAAGGCGCAATGCATCCAAGTGTTGGATTTGCGACCCAGTTCCGCAAAGCGCAGTATTGGTCGATCCATTACAATGAGATGATGCTACTGAATGTATATATATAGTTGTTAGATCATCATTTAATTGTTTTTATTATCATCTTTAATCGTCCTATTTGTATGGCTTAAATCTAGATTGCTAAATTTAAAAACTTTGTTTAGTATTAGAACTATGAAATTTTCAGTACTTCTTCAAATATAGAAAAACTTGATCCTGCAGCTAATATTGTCTGCTCATCATGGTAATCTTAAACAAATAGTAATACGGATATAGCTTTGTAATATTCGTTTGAATATGAAATCATTATAAAGGACATGAGTAAAAAATGTATGGAAGTCTGCCCCAGAGATGCCCAGAGATGATATATATGTCATTAAATAGTACAGATCTTCTATTTAAATAGTAATAAAGTTATTTGTAGCTAAGCAGTCGCTGGTAAAAGTTATGAAGGTTTATAAAAGTTGACTTTTCATACTACGACGACGGTCACGTGATTCAGAACGCAAAGAATCGATTGAAATTCTTATATTTTTGATATATTTTCAAGTGATTGCTAAGAAACATGAGTAGTTGTCTGAAATTCATTGTACATTTAAAAAAAAAAATTTAACAAAAAATAAAAACGCCTTCAAAACGCACTAAAAAGTAAAAAATAACTACGTCATTTACTTACTTTAATTTACTTAATCACATCTATGAAGTCGGTGCCACCCGAGCTTTCTACTTTAAAGTCTTTACCTAAACTTGGATGGCACCGACTTCATATATGTGATTAAGTAAATTAAAGTAAGTAAATGACGTAGTTATTTTTTACTTTTTAGTGCGTTTTGAAGGCGTTTTTATTTTTTGTTAAAATTTTTTTATTTCATACTTTTTAGTGCTTTATCAACAACGAACATACTAATAAACTTACTCGAACTAAACCATAAGTACCAATATTCACTAGCTACTCATAACATTCCGACGTCCCTGCAAAAGTGCATATAAAGTTTGAAGAGTTTACTCGAGTTTTCGTAGATCTCATCATTGGATCATGACATAGTAAACATTACACTCACTGGAAACTATAACCTTTCAAACTTCTCATTGAGACATAAATTAATCGAGCCCAAACACAAGATAGCTACTGTAAAACCTTACGGAGCTCCCTTAACACTACTTCGTCTTCATCACCAGACCCTCAATGACAGTCACAGCCCATCTAAATGTAAAGTTCTCATTGAGACAAATTAATCGAGCCCAAACACAAGGTAGCTACTGTAAAACGTTACGGAGCTGCCTTAACTGTACGTCGTCTTCATTACCAGACCCTCAATGACTGTCACAGCCCATCTAAATGTAAAGTTCTCATTGAGACAAATTAATCGAGCCCAAACACAAGGTAGCAACTGTAAAACGTTACGAAGCTCCCTTAATTGTACTTCGTCTTCATCACCAGACCCTCAATAACAGTCACGGCCCATCAAAATGTAAAGTTCTCATTGAGACAAATTAATCAAGCCCAAACACAAGGTAGCTACTGTAAAACGTTACGGAGTTCTCTTATATATAGATCGGCTCCATCATCAGATCGACTCCAGACCTTCATCAAATTGTAGTGCTTTTAAATACTTACCGGAAAAATTAACAAACGTACTTCTTGCCCCTACAATTTTTGAAAGTTCCCCTCGTTTTCTCCAGGATCCCATCATTAGATCCTGGTTTCCTTGTCATGGTACCACCACCGGACTATCTACTTTCCAACAAAAAAAGAATTATCAAAATCGGTTCATAAACGACGAAGTTATGCGCGAACACACATAAAAAAAAAAAAAAATATATACGGTCGAATTGAGAAACTCCTTTTTTTTTTGAAGTCGTTTAATAAATAAAATAGTTAAATATGAGCATACGTTTGGACAGCCTGGGGTAAATTATGACATTGTCCTTTTATCAAAATCCGACCGAATACAGAGAGGTAATGGAATTGATCCTCATCAATTTTAGTCCTAACAGTATTTCAGTACGATAATACGTTATTAGCTAAGTCGGAGGTAAGGTATGAATAACTCTTCGTCTTTATAGCGCTAAACATATAAGACGCAATGATGAAAAGCAAATGTATTGTTAGTAAAAGCTATCAACTTTATAATGACGCGTGGCTTGATAAAAAGCTAACAACAGACTCTACCAGAGTAACAAAAACATGGGGACAACAGGTTGTTTCTTCTAATAATTTATGTGTGGACGATTACTAAAACAAACTTAAACATCTTAAAGCAGACTTCGAGGTCATAAAAAGTGTCGCAGAGTTTAAGACAGCTGCAGTGAAGGTCATCAAAGTATCATAAATACGCCGAGACGAGCCCTTAATACCTAGTTAGAACAGAGTTGTTTACCTAATCCACTACATGCGACTCTCGGGAGTTAAATGATGCAACTTATGTTTTAGCAACTCGGTCGCGCGGTGGCTTAGCGGGAATTCCCCGAGATAGTTTTTTAAGTATGGCTTTAATCTGTTGATTTGTTTCAAAATGTGCTCTAAGAGGATTATACAGAGTCAACTCTACGAAGCTTATAATGTCTTTGTTTTAAAATTGTATATGAATTAACTTTAATGAATTTTAGAATTTTGTAAATCTTATGAAAAGGAAAGTATGCCCTGCGTAATGAACAAAGGCTTTTCTTATTTCATTACCCGACTGCGTCAGAAGGAGGGTTATGTTTTTCGAGCGTATGTATGTATGTATGTATGTCCATTTCTTCGGCACGCGCTACAGCCTAAACGGCTGAACGGATTTTGACATGTGAGTTGTCGTTGAATTTGTCAAAATTGTGGTAGTGACATAGGCTATATAAATTTTCAAAATGGCGGTTGTAAATGGGGGAAAAAAGGGGGGATGTGTGCATTTTTTTCTCTTATCTTAGCAATATGGGTACCAATTCAAAGGTTGTAAAATGACCATTTCAAAAATATAAATATCATATCATGTTCATATTACTTTTTTAACTAAAAATGACAAAAAGTGTACTAAGTGTACCGTCTCATTTCTATACCATAAACTAAAACTAAAAAGTCTCAAATAAAATTAATATTATAAAAACAAAAAACCCGACTGCTTAGAAGTTATGAACTGAAAAGAGATATAAAATTCTAAATACTTTATGATGCTGCAGGCGGGGACAAACGTAGTTTTGGTAGATCTTTCTTTCCCCGCTGGTTAAAATTTTTTGTCCCTGTTTGCAGCACCATAAAGTATTTAGAATTTTATACAGATATAGTGATCCTTGTTTTTCTCTTTTCAGTTCATAACTTTTCTGCTGTCTAAACATCCGGAGATACCAAAGGGAACGGACACCACGCGGAGCACCCTTCACACACAATATATCAAAATTGCATTGTCTTATCGACACGTCACGTATTCCTTTGAATAAACTTACAATTACTTAAATAAAGGCGTTTCGACTTAGAGCAATAAACGTAATATCTAGAATTTTTAACCCGTACACATACCCGTTTGGAGAGCCGAAGCAACGGAGAGGTGCACTTAGGTAAATGAGAAACACAAAGGTATATTCCGTTCCGCTCGGGTATTTAGGTGTTAGCGCGCGTACTAAAAACTGAATATTGAGGGTAGATGCATACCATGTTACGGAAATTGTTCCGTTTCTATTTCACTTCCGCTATAATGAAATTGTTTCATTGGTATGGTTGGTAGCCTATTCAGATACATAGTACCTCACCCGGTATCTCATTAGGTACCGAGTTCAAAACAAAAATTAGTTGTCTGTAAAGTCGGTTTACTGACGATAGTTGAACGTGACAAAGTCTTAAGAAAATACTGATGGAATGGTAGCATTTAATTGGTTATTAAAATTTTTAATTTAAGTATATTTTTATAAATATTAATTTAAATTAATAAAATAATTGATTTTGATTTTATAAACTTATATTTTAAATTTATAATAAATATATTAATTTTTAATTTAAATTTAATATATTTAATAATTATATTTAATAGACGGATGTCGAACGCTGCCGAACGCAAAGCCGATTGTGCTTCTTTGTAGCTCGTTCCGCGCTCTCGCTTGCACTTCAAGCCTTACATGGAACGCCTCAAAGCGAGGTAACGACGCATGACGTCATGTTTTTTCGTGCGTGCAGCCGGCTCTATCGAATTATAAGACGTTGTCACGTCAAAAAGTTTCGAGATAAGCCTCTAATCTTCAAATTAATTTAAATTCATTTCCATTACATTGTTTCAATGCCGTAATAACTTTTCAATAACTCTGTAGCGATCACTATCACATATAAATGATAATAAGCGAAACTGATAGCCCGGCGCCGAACTCGAACCTAGGACCTTTTGATCTGTATTACAATGCAAACGGGCGAGCCATTGCCGAAGTTATTTAAAAAGTTTCAAATTCACCCTAGAGCCTTAAACAACTGAAACTTGTAATTGTTTTGAAAAGGCAACGGGTGAACGATTAGGGGCAAATTGAGCCTAAAACTAATAATAATAATATTCCGCACCGGCGGCGGCTTTAGAGAGCCTCGTCCTGTCTCGCTCTAATATAAAAGGGCCGAGGGAACGAGGAATAATTGATTAATACTTTGTAGCCAATTTGTACAGCGGAAGGGACTGCGTTGTAACCATCGAGCTACACGATCTACTCGTATAAAATTAGCCTGTCCAGTCTACCAATGTATTCATAAAGGTCGTTACAATTAATTCAGTTACAATGGTTTAGATATGAGACTGCCCTGGCCCAGTGGGTAGCAATTGTGACTTTTGAAAATAATCATTTGCATTATTGGTATCTTATATCTCGTGTTAGGTAAAACTTTGGGGTCGCTTGCATGTTTAAATCATTATGAAAAGCGAAACATACAAGACGAAGATCAGTCATGGGTGATTATGACTGATCTTCGTCTTGTATGACTCGCTTGCGTCAAGCAGGTGCTACAAAGCACTAAGCGATATGATAGTCACATATACTCGAGTAAAAATCATAATTGTGTAGTTGCGTTATTTAAAAAAATTAAATAACCAACCTTTTATTCGGTTTTATTTTTAACCGTCGAAAAAAAAGGAGGAGGTTCTCAATTCGACAAATAAATACATTTTTTTTAGATGTGACCACGCATAACTTTTTACAGTGGTATCCGATTTTGATAATTATTTTTTTATTAGAAAGGGCACACTTCTAAGATAGTCACATTGTCATCATGTTATGATCTGATGATGATATCCTGGGAAAATTGAAGGAACTCTTGAAATTTTATAGGCACACTTGCAGCGATTTCGGTTTTTGTGTAAGTATCGGTAACTTTTGGCTACAAGTGCCCTATGACAGGAGTACATTACGTGGCGATAAATCACTTAAAAGTAAGAAATAAATTTTTTTAACAAAAAATAGAACCGGCTCAAAACGCACTAACTGTTCAAAATTTTCATTTTCTTACTTTTAGTGATTTATCGATAGTAGTCATGATCTCCGACTGCAAATGCACGAGTCTCTATAAAAAGTAACGAAATTGCTACAAGTGTGCCAAATAAAACTAGAGTTCCCTAAATTTTCCTAGGATTTCACCATCATATCATGATATGATGACCATGGAGCCACCTTAATAAGGTCCCGAGAAAAGTGGTATATTAATCATTATTATCATATAATCTGCAAATTCACGAAAACAGTTTCAATCTCCTTAACAATAGTAAAAATATGACAAAGTCAAATAATCTCCGCCTATGAATTAGGCAATCAAACAAAACATCAGAAAACAAACAGTGCAATTAAAATAAAAGAACAATTCAAAAGAAAAGAATAGGGAATTCCAAAGAAAGCCATCAAAAATCGGCACGAACCAAAGTAACAAACAACCGGAGGCACAGTTTAAGTATCATTTGGATTAACAAGAGGCTTTTGACAGAGAAGGTATTTAAAAATGGAATGTTTAATGTTAAACAGTTTTAAAAGAAATCGGTGTTGACTTTAGATATTTGAATGAACGAACTTTTTGTATCTTTTACAGGCTGCAAAAAAGAGGGACGAGTAAATTATTGGTTAGTTTTTTCCTAAAACAAGTTGATTACTTGGTCTGCCACCTTTCGAAGTACTGCATAACTTCCTTGAGATTTTATTTGACCCTAGTCCTTATTTAATAAATAAATAATATAGGACAATTACACACATCGCTATATAGCTCCAAAGTAAACATACTCGTAAGTAGCTTGTGTTATGGGTGCTATGATAACTGATGAATATTTTATATATACTTATACATAAATACTTATAATATATAGATAAACACCCAGACACGGGAAAACATCCATGCTCATCACACAAACATTTTTCCAGATGTGGGAATCGAACCCACAGCCTAGGACGGAGAAGCCGAGTTGCGCTGAACCCACTGCGCCACTCGGCCGGCCTTATTTAAAGCATTCGTCCAAAAAAGTCTGCCTGGCAGGCAGACGTTTGTCACATTTTCCCAAAGAAAGACTACTGTAGCGTTATTCTGTAATTAATCTCGTTTTAACTAAGTTTCGAATTTGTCTCTATATTTTTATGTCTAACACGATACTACAGATAGATCATCAAACATTCTTTAGGATACAAACAAATGTCTACGATTTTAATCTCTTTTGTGAACACGTCAATAATCCTATAGTTTAACTTATACAAACGCAGAGGCGAAGGGAAGCGTTGCTTCTTGATATTTACCCACCGCAAATAAATCTCTATTTTCTCATTAAATTACTCACAAAGTTATCTATACTAATATTATAAAGAGGAAAACTTTGTTTGTTTGTAATGAATAGGCTCAAAAGCTACTGGACCGTTTTTAAAAATTCTTTCACCATTCGAAAGCTACATTATCCACGACTAACATAGGCTAAATTTTATTTTGGAAAAAAACAGGGTTCCGTAAAATATTTGGGTTTTTCGGACACAAGGTGTAAAAATCAACCAGAAAAGTTACTTATTTTGCGTACGCTGTCTAAACTATAAAAGATAGAACCATAAAATGTTCTAATTAATTGGAGATCTTATAAATATCTACAAAAAAGTCCGCGACACACTATACCTATCTATGTCGAGTGAGGCACAACAACCATTTTTTTATTTAAAAATCTTAAATTTTTTTTGGACTACATTTAAATTACTCATGCTATTAATCTTTATCAAAATAAATTATTTCATCACTAAGTTTTGAAGTTATGGCGAAATTAAAATATTACTATTTCTTCCTTGCGAAGTGAGCGTCACCAAGGCGGGGGCGCGCATGCGGGAGGGGAGTTTAGATCTATGTTATATATACGATGATGAATTAAGAATTCGATCTTTGTTCAAATATCTATTTAGTACACGGAAGAGTTTGTTCGTTTGTTTAAACGGGCTAATCTCTATCTGCGTGTCGGATTGTAAAATTATTTTTGTTTATTCTGAAGGCTAGACTCAAGAGTGAAATATACTATTTAATATAAATTTATACCCATCAGCTTGCATAAATATATATTTTTAATGTTAATGTACTGAAATGTCATACAATGTTTAACAAAAATGTTTAGACCTTTCGTACACGGGACGGGACGGAGAATATTGCTTCACGGGAAACTATAAAAAAATTAAATTGAGAGGGGGAGCGGGGAATGAGCACACTATATGTGCCTTTACACATTTTGTATGAAAGTCTGTCTATAAAATTAGAAGGGTACCTAAGAGATTTTCACGCGGACGAAGTCGCGGGCGACTGCTAGTATTATACAAAAATGAAATAAACGCTACAGCGCATAGCACCTTTTTGGTTTTTCCGTATTTAAATAATACAACTTTGTACCTCTACGCTTTGATATAGAAATCGAAAAAACATAATAACTTCTAGTCGACGCACTTGAATTCTGATTGAATCAAGCAAGCAATAGAGTCCGAGCCTGAATTGTTCAGGTATTGGAACTCAATATTAGTATACATAACGACGCAACCGTCTCGTGTCGCATTAATCATAACCTAGATACGTAGTGAAAGGTCGGTGGTGGGTCGCAGCAGGAAATGGCCCCGCACCGGAACTTAGGTATCGACAATATGCGCTGTGATGAATTGATCTATGCTACTTCAGGTAATTCGCTGCTACGTAATAACTGCGGTTTACTCGTGTACTGTTACTAGGTGTATTATGGAAACAGCGTATCCATGATGGTGGAATGGCAAAATACGTTTAGATTTGTCAAAATTATTAAGCTATTGTATAGCTTTTATTGCGGGCCTTGAGCGTAGAGATCGAATACAAAAATTCCGTAACGAAAATAACCTAACACCCCCTGAGTATCAAAAACATAATATCAGCACAATTACGGCAACGACGTCATCAGGGAACGTGGCTTAGCGGTAAGGCGCCCTAAGTGCCTGGATTGCCAGAGAGACACGGGTTCGAATCCAGTCGGTTCCGCAATATTTTTTTTTTTGAAGCGTAAAATTTAAAGTCATTTTTTTTAATTAATGACTTTTTGCAATATTTTGGATTCGAACCCGCGTCTCTCTGGCAATCCGGGCACTTAGAGAGCCTTACCGCTAGGCCACGGTCCCGATGACGTCGGTAGGTATACATAAGTTGATAAAAAATGCTATGCAATAGCTTTACCGCGGCAGTCTCCGAATGCCACACGTCTTTTTTTTTATTGCATTCTGGGTTACTGCTAAATGTGAAGCCTTATTTAAAAAAAAATGTAAAGCTTAAAGGTAAGACTGTATAATATTTGTAATCTTGATTCGTTGGTAAATCAGCTTTTGGTTGACATGAAGGTGGGATTGTTTTTTGTTTGTTTAATATTAAAAATACATACATAATCAAGCTATGCCTCTGCTTGATATGAGTACAGCATAAGTAGGAGATAGTTTTCTAACCAACATCAAGTGGGTATTCGCACGTTCTATCAACTAAGTCGCTTCTTATAGTTCCTAAGAGACTAACTTCACTTATTTAGCTCCATTCGCGATAAGTACGTAAAAAGATTTTGGTCAAACTGTCCTATTTTATTATCTGTTTGAATAGATGCGAAAAGCTGAACCCAAGAGCCTACGCGTCTCCAATCAAATGAGCTTCTATGAGTTTTTTATGAATTTAATAGAATAAGAGCTGAATAATTGTAAATAGAATTACAAAATAAAACAGATATAATGTCGTATTTTATTCTAATTATTTAAACTTTAAATCTGAAATCTGATCCGTTAAAAATTAATTACCATGAATTTATCATATTTGTCATTAAGGCAATAGTTTAATAGCTTACTGCAGAACTTTTTGACTTGTAGGAGGAGATTTAAAGCTTTGACCTAATATATTCGCAAGTTCACTAAACTTTTTCTCAAATTAGTTAATAATTTATATCAGCATAACCACCATAACAGGATCGAAACTAGGCCAGGAGCCCACATTAAAATTTCATCGTTTAATCTCCCCCAAAGTACAGTATGTAGTTAACGCTAACAAAGTTCAAGTTGCAATTCGGCTCGTTCAAACTTGTCCAATCCCGACTTCACACGTCTGAGCCGCAGAAGATGCCCGTAACTTTACAAGCTAAGGGAAACTGCATTTTCGAACTTTGCCACAATTACGATATTTTGCGAACTTGAGCTGATCTTTAGACTAGACACCCACAGACTCAAAACGACCGAACAGGAAAAGATACGTTAAAATGGTATATCGGATTATTTTATATACGAGATGCCAGCAACTAGGCTTTGTCAAAACACGACTTTGATGTGAAATCCGATCTTTTATTCGTTTAAAATCTCGAAAATGTAATTTTTTGTACGTATTTTTCTAGTTGACAGATAGCATATTCTTTTATGTATTCCTAAAATAACTTTTCAGGAATACATATAATAACGTAAGAGTCTTACTAGTCGTAATATATACTTAGTGGCTGATGGCAATAATGCAGGTTCCATGTTATTCCTTTGAAGGTGCCTATTTACTCTTAACACGAAGATAGAGAATAGAGAAGTGGGTAACACTAGGAATCTAAGTCAGCCAATTATTGCCAGTAGCAAAAAGACTGGTCATTTATGACACATAGATACCTAGAGTGGGTACCTTCGTATCTCGTTGAGCTACGTTTAGTATCACATACTCTTTCTCTTCTACTAATCATCTCATTTCTGGTTTGACCATCAACAGACACTGGATATACATATCTCTTTAGATAACCTACTAAATGACCATAAGCTATAAAAGCTCATAAGGCTGTATTAAATCACAGTTATCGTGCGGCAGGTGATCAGGAGTAATGACGTCATAACTCAGCGTACGTACGCTGCGTTACGTCCGCAGCGGTAACGTGTGGACGTCGTGCGTCCGACACATAAATCGACGCTGCTGTTTCCGCCGACACAGATTACGTGGATTAGCACGTTACATTATCTCTCTTAGCATATACAAAAGAAACAAGAGCTATAGTATTGCGTAGCCCTTTTATATGTACAACGGCATATCATAGGTCACACGCAACTAGTTAGCTGTGGGTAACGAGCGGGCTAGAGCAGAGGGTGTAAGAAATGTAACACAAATATAATATTTTTATCAACATCAGCAGAAGGGGTCAAAAGCAAAAGAACATTAATCAAAATATTAACACATATTTATAATAGTTACAGTTACACTAATTAGGCTAAAACACTGCCTATGCTAGAACTGGAATTGATAATGTCCGCCAAAAATGCCGCAGTGTACATTCTTTTTTTTATGATTTTCGTCTTTAAACTCTAGCCATTTGAAGCGCAGTATTCAATGTTGCTAACAATATATAATAGTGCAACACACTGAAGTCTCTATCTCATGCTAGCTCAAAGATAATGCAACTTGTCTTTTTTCATCTCATGTCCCACATCTGTTCTTTCTCTTTCAGTACAACTCTTTAAATCACCCGCTATATGACCGTAAGCTATTAAAAGTTCATAAGGCTATATTAAATCAGTTATCATGCGGCAGATGATCAAGAGAAATGACGTCATAAATCACGCGTACGTACGTCACGGTACGTCCGCAGCGGTTTGTGTGGACGTTGTGCGTCCGAAGTATAAATCGATGCTGCTGTTTCTGATTTACGCAGATTACCTGGATTAGCACAATATATTGTCTCTTGTAGTATACACAAGAAAGAGAATTATGCTATACTAACTAACTTTAATATTTACAAGTGACTGATGACTGGAAACCACACGTAAGAGGCGAAGCCTCGGATGGACCTCTAGTTGATGGCATATCATAAGAAATCTTTATTGTATTTAAAATCGAACTGAGGAACTATTGTATAATCAAAATAGAAATTTTATTGAAAGAGTAGATTTTAAATGAGTCGTCCTCAAAACCTAAGTCGAATTTTGAACAGGGCGGGCCGGAGTCATAGATGGCTTTTAAACAATTAAATTGCTAATTACGTATTTATTAACACTTTGGAACACGCTAGCGACTGTACCTACATCTATCAAATTAATGAACAAATAAAATAAAATTTTTAACAAAAAACAGAACCGACTCAAATCGCACTAAAAGGTAAAAAATAACTGTGTCATTTAGTTGCTTTAATTTACTTAAGCATATCTATGAAGTCGGTGCCAGCCAAGTTTAAGGAACATTTATTTTACGTAGTAAAGCAGTTTGTGGGTTCTAGGTAACGTCCTTAAAGTAGAAACCTTTGCTGGCACCGACTCCTAGATATGCTTAGTGCGTTTTGAGTCGATTCTACTTTTTGTTAAAAATTTTATTTCTTACTTTTTAGTGATTTATCGCCACGTAACGTACTCGTACTATACTGTCATAGTATATAATACGGCACTTGTAGCCAAAAAGCTATCGATACCGAGACAAAGACCGTAATCGCTGTAAGCGTGCATCCAAAATTTGAAGAGTTCCTTCAATTTCCCCAGGATATCATTATCATATCATGATGACAATGGGACCACCTTGGAAGTACGCCCTTTCTAATAAAAAAAGAATTATCAAAATCGGACAACTCTGTAAAAAGTTATGCGTGGTCATACATAAAAAAATATACGTGTCGAATTGAGAACCTCCTCCGACTTTTTTCATTTTTTTCGTCGGTTAAAAATATGATTCAAATTGAGCAAATGAAATCGTGTAAAGGGTAAAAGGGAATTTCGCTCACAGAACGCTAAGGAAATATGCTTACTTGCTACATATTACATTGTCGCTATGTGCAGCTTCGGTTCAAACGGCATTTAAGTGATGGGTCTGAACTCCGTATCCTCTCTTCTAATAACCACCATTAGGATTATGGATTACGTTGATGAAAGATTCACATGTAATTAATTTTATGAAACAATTCAAATTGAACAATTTAAGCTATCTTTTGAAGTTTAAAGGTAATTTCGTTCACAGAACGCTAAGGAAATGGAAAGTCAGACGCGGAAGCAGATTACGAGGCAAATCCTTCGGAAGCCTGCGAATCTCCCGCCCCGTAATGAAAGGCGGCGCCGTCGGCTAAACACAATGAGATTAGACAAGTAAAGTACACAATGATGCTTGATTATGTTAACTCGTACTTACTATACACTTCTACTTTCCTGACTTACCTACTCCTAAACCACTCGCAAAGTTTAAATACGAAAAAATATAGTATTAAAATTCCCTAGCAATAGCTACAAGGTAAATGAATAAAGATGTGATAAATATAAGAAAGACATTTTGAAGATTTCAGTGTTTATTCCAAACGATGAAAGGATAGAACTTCTTTATGACTGCCAGATTTAGAAAACTTTTTACCTTAATTTTTCATTAATCCGTCATTGTAAGTAGAATTTTTAGGA
Source organism: Mycalesis mineus (assembly GCA_034621355.1). Taxonomy (NCBI): domain Eukaryota; kingdom Metazoa; phylum Arthropoda; class Insecta; order Lepidoptera; family Nymphalidae; genus Mycalesis; species Mycalesis mineus. The sequence continues at coordinate 9,545,113 of CM067898.1, read as the reverse complement.
ATACTTGCATTCACTATTTCACACCCTTTAAGTTTATTTTTTAGAGCAAAACATAGCGAATAGTTTTCCTTAGTTACAATCTTTCAAAGCTTCCAAAAATCATGTCATCGAATGTTTTAGTAAAAATGTAACAAAAAGACAGGATTAATAATATTAATATGGATTATAGCTACGAGACATAGCAAACTAGTATTACAGTGGTTACATAATTTTACATACAGAGTAATGCAGAAAGAGTAACAGCACAGTGAAAATAAATTTGCAGTTACAATAAAAATGCAAACGACAATTTCATAAAAAGGCTTTCTGCCCAGGACAATGTACCGCCACATTAATGGACTTCGCGCCGTTACATCGCTTGCAGCGCTTCGGTCCTTTTCTATAGAGGCCGGCGGTGTTTAAAATTCATCGCTTGTAAGCGCTGGAAGTTCTTTAGTGGAGTATCCTTTTCAAGGAATGGATATTAGCGGAGCTCCATTGTCGGCTTAATGTATGGAACCGTTTTCGAAATGTATATTCAGAGATTTTACGGGTTAAATGAAAAAATAAAAAGTGCGGGATAGTTGGCGAGTTGCGAGTGGCTGATGTGAGTTTTGTAACTTTTAATATTAACATTTTGGCGACCGTGTGTTGTATGTTTCTGTGATGATATCGTATGTATAAAATGTAATCTTACTGCATAAAATTCACGTTATGTGTAGTTTTATCATCATCATCATCATCATCATCATCATCATTATAATCATCATCATCTAATAAAGATGATATTTATAAAACAGTTTACGTTCCTACTGCCTAATACCAGTACGTAAACTGTTGGATAGTCGAGTACACGTCCTTGTCTAATATGTCGTGTAATTTCCTAATACACTATTAGGTGAAGGATTGACGGCCTCTGTGGCGCAGTGGTGTGCGCGGTGGAATTATGAAACGGAAGGTCAATTCACGGCTGGGCCGATTGACATTTTCTAAATTGGTCGCTCGGAGCAGTAGACGCCTCGGCCATGGCTTGTGCCACCCAACCTAAGGAAGGAACCACCTCACGGCCTCAACGATGTCTTTTTGATTCAGAAACATTTCCTTATTTTTGATTTTGATGAAACAATATGTGTAATCCACATGTAAATTAGTAGATCCAAAATAATCGCGTAAAGAGAACAGACAATTAAAAAAATATGATCCGTTTTTATCTATCGCTCCAACCCTATTTCAGGTCGTTGTATTGTATCGATTTTCAACTCTATTATAATAATAGATGATGGAAAAACATATTGAACATGTTGATGACACGTGCCGAGCGGTAGTTCTAGTCGTCTGCCCTTGAATGTTACTTGGATGACCTTATGACCTTTTGTTCTGGAAACATCAATATGTACAAAAGCTATGTATGGTAAATGGAGACAAAGAAGCTCATGGCCTTTTGGCTCGGCTAGTTACCGTTTACTGTCAAATAAGTACTGCTAAGTGATTTATCATTCCTGTACGAAGCCGCATAGAAAGATTTTTGACAAACGTGTTGTAAACCTAGCTCAATAAGACAGTAATCTTGACCAACGCCGTAAAATTAGTACGTCTACGTCTTGAGATGTTCTAATAACTCGACAGTGAAGTCTTCGAGTGGTCTCAATCACTCTGTCTTTAGTATTGAGTAAGACAGAGAGAGATACTCTCTCTATGTCTTACTCTATCGAATTATAAAGTCTTGCGCTACAGGTACAGCGTAATCAAACTTCCCGAATAATAAGGTCATGTATAGAATAGTGCGTTAATTCTCGAAGTTCTCGTTAGGAAGAAATTACTATACTTACCGAGTCTTGATACATGTGGATTGGAGTTACATTTTTGTGGGACAATAATAAAATGAAACTAAAAGTCATTATTTATCAATGAATAATAGATTTTTTTACGTACGTTACAATGTCAATATCTGAAAATATTATAAACCAAATTCAGAGTACTGAGAAGGATTTTTATCGGTTGTAGGTTCCGTTGTCACTTAGAATTGTTCCAAAAATTATTGTTAGATTATTTTTTTTACTGTGCATAAAAAATCTAACAGCTACAAGGCCCATATATCAGTGCTCGTATAGTGATTTCCGTTCCAAACGACCGTTGGATCTAAATCCTTAATATCCATTTACCGTTACACTCTCATTTCATCGCGCGGAATAAATCATTGCGGCTAATTGTTTTGTGAAACAGTAACACTCTCCACTGCTCGCGTAATGGAACTTAAAGAGTGGGATTTATTACCTCTTCACCTGGATAAAAAAAAATAAAATGACCATTGCTTTTTACATGGTTCTTCTTTTTTAATATTTTTTTTAATCACGCTTTATGTGGTTTAATTTCTTATTATTTATTAGCGTATCACAACAACAAAAGAATAAGTCAAATTGTAATATAGTATGTAATAACAAGGTGCCTGGCGATTCATGAGATGTTTTCTTCCCGATAACCTGAAGAAAATCCGATCATATTTTATGAAAGTAAAGTAATGCAAAACGCATGCAGCTTGCACTGTAGAGTTGTCAGATGTCATACAGATCAAAGCTCCTAATCTTCCTAAACACTCATTAATTCTATCACACCGTATTTATCTAGGAGAATAGTTGATATTTATAAAATGATCAGATAATCACAACCTCTTGCTCAAGGGAGTGTTTTGAACTTTAATAACCTTCGATAATTCGATTGTACATAGTACCTACTCAAGGACATAGGTAAAAAATGTATGGAAGTCTGCCCCAGAAATGCCCAGAGATGATATATTATATAGTACAGATCATTAAATAGTACAGATCTTCTATTTAAATAGTAATAAAGTTACTTGTAGCTAAGCAGTCGCTGATAAAAGTTATGAAGGTAGATAAAACTTGAATTTTCATACTATGGCGATGGTCACGTGATTCAGAACACAAAAAATCAATTGAAATTTTTATATATTTGACATGTTTTCAAGTGATTGCTATGAAACATGGGTAGTTGTTTAAAATTCATTGTGTATTTAAATAAAATAGTTAAACATGAGCATACATTTGGACAGCCCGGGGCAAATTTTGGCAATGTCCTGCAAAAAAAATCTGCAATTATCTGCTTTGATGTCTATCCGAGTAGAAACAATAAATAGGTATATAACTGTGGCATTTAAATAGTCAAAATCTCAACTCAATACATAGCATAGGGCACTCAATATAACTTTGAGATACGAACTCAAATTCTTGCCTTTAATGGCTCGAAAGGAAACTTCGTCGGTATAGATAGCAGATAGCTTTTAATCTCAGTTTTTGATCGGGTGACTTTGTGATCGCTCGATTTAAATTCACGATTCAAATTTCGAACTTCTTAATATCTATCTACCGTAGAAATTGAAATAAAAGATTAAACATTAAAATTATAGACAACTAGAAATGAGGTCAGATAATTTTAATAACATTACATTGTAGTAGGCTTTGACACGTCCGACAACGAATTTTTTTTTAACTAGACAGTGTTTTTCGTGATAGTCTCTACCTTGTCTTAAAGTGACTCTTACTTTGACTAAAGGGAAAGTCGTATGATACATAAGTTAAGGGCGTTATTTGAAAAGAGATTCCTCTTATTTGAAACTATTTTTTAATTTTACTAATTTTAATTATTTTTTTAAGGCTTTTGCTGAAAACAATTCCCCTCTTTATTTTCTACGTAGTTTGTTAATCACTAAGCATTTATGCAAAATTTCAACTCAATCGTTTGTTTAAAGAGACAAATAGATTAAATTAAAGCTTGTAAAACAGAGACTTTTCTAAAAATGTTTTATCTTCATTCGCAATAGTCAACGTGCGGAATACAAAAGAACGAACGGCGCGGATACGATCCTATACAGACTGTATAATAGAAAGCAATCACCCGAGTAATATCGAGACGAACGAATGACCGATGAATGAATGAATGAACGAATAGATGGATCAAAATCAAAGCGGCATCTGCTGCTGACGGGGAGACATTACCCGTTACATTCCGTCGGGATTAATGTTAGACCACTGGGTCTAATAAAATTGAGTCTTCAATCAAACCTTGAATGAACGAAAGTCTGTCTCTTTCCTAGATATCCTATCCTGATAACATTTCTTCTTACCCAAAACTCGGATGGATAAGCTGTGGAATACCTTTCCGGTGTTTGTAATTTCTGCCACCTCTAATTTAAACATCATTATTGCAATAGAGAATAAGCATTATTTAAGCGAGCGCCCTAACTCAGACCTGTATCTAAACATTTCTTTTTCATCCGGAATTACGGTAGCTACAGTTTGAAGCCATACCACAAATAGGTTTCTGCTTAAGGTCATCTTACGTAAATAAATATATCCTTGATGATTCCTATAACCTCTTCAACGTTAAGCTCGAAGTCTCGGCCATTTCCATATAGCGGCACCGTCCCCCATTCTTCGCTGCGAAAAATGGATTTCGGAACTACGCGTCAAATGCAGTGGAATCTTTTACGTTTTTTTTTTTATCATCGTCCGAAAAGAATCGAAGAGATTTTAGTTAAATGTTAAAAGCCGAAAACGTTCTCAAAGTACTTCATTTCTATGCATATAATGCTTCACAGACAGGTATTACATAAAATTTAAAGTAGGTTTTCTATTTAAGCAATTTTTAAAAGTGTGTACTGACTTTATCAATGGATCGAAAAGCACATATTGCTGTGAGTGAGATTGCTTCAAGCCTTTTTGTCAATAAGAAATTTACTAATCAACATATACCACATACAAAACTTTAAGGTAGAACGGATGACTCTAGATTCGATCTCCAATTACTTTCGTACCCATTCCTAAACAAGGCGATAACTTCATGGCCCGCACACAAGGAGCAACTTTAATTCTCAACATCTTTACTCAGCAAAGTTTAACATCTCGTACGCCGAGTCAGTTCTCCCGGGCGACGCAATAACTCATCTGCCGGTGCGAAATAAAACAACGTAACAGCGTTATTCGCACATCAAATAGAACAATTGAAAGAGTATTATTTAAATATGTCTTTTTGGAGCAACTTATTCGCAATGTCTTTACACAGAAAAGTATAACTTTTCGTATGCCGAGTCAGTCCTCCCAGGCGACGCAATAACTCATCCGCCGGTGTGAAATAAAGCACGACACAACAAAACACATCTGCCTGAGGGAAACAAAGCACTCCCGGGCGGGGTCGGTGTGAAATAAAGCACAACACAACAAAACACATGTGCCTGAGCGAAACAAAGCAACACAACAACACCGTTGTAGTAAAAACACACCGAAGAGTATTATTTAAATATGTCTTTTTGGAGCAACTTATTACACAGAAAAGTATAACTTTCCGTTCATCTCGAAATTAAACACGGGAACCGTTCTCTGATATGATTCATATCTTCAAAAAGTCTAATATAGCCGCTATTAAAAGCTTGCCTACACGCACTACAAGCGAACGCATTCAGATCTGGCCTCATTTTTGACGCTCTTGCCGATAATGGCGCGGCGATAATTTCATAGCCCACGCTTTAGAAGCAACTTTAATTCTAAACATCTTTACTCAGCAAAGTTGGAATTCTCGTACGCCGAGTCAGTCCTCCCAGGCGACGCAATAACTCATCTGCCGGTGTGAAATAAAGCACAACACAACAAAACACATCTGCCTGAGTGAAATAAAGCAACACAACAACAATGTTCTAGAAACAACACACGCGTCTAACTCGCAACTAAACAGGGTAAACGTGCTCTGATATGATTTATACGTTTTATGTGCAATACCCGCGCGCAAAGAATGTATGTGATCATATTATCGCAAATGCATTGTATGGATATTTATTACTTATTTTGTTGCCTCATATTGTCTTCGCATAGTAAAAATTAAAATATTGGTTTAAAATATGTAGATCTATACGCAAGCGTACTTCGACTTAACGCCTACATAAAATATATCAAAATATATATAAATACCCCAGAGTTATGTCTGTATCATTGTGAGAAACGATACTCCGGGCGTAGACCCACCGCTCCCAGTTCCTTTGCTCATTGTCAGGCTTAGTGCAATGTTTGACTCTATGATCTCTATCAGACGTTAATTTGCGAGACATAAGGAATAATATTAAGAATATCACAACTTTATCTGTTATTGAAAGTTAATCTGAAGAAAGAAAACTTCATTGCCCGATCCAGGACATTATTTTAGGAAGACTAAGGCCTGTGTGCACCAAGATTTCGGTTATCATAACCAACGGTTAACATAATATTACTATTTATAATAAATCCGTACGCCGGTTAAGGACGTAAACCGGGCGGTTATCTTAACCGAGGTTACGTCCTTAGCCGGCGTACGGGTTGTCGTGAACAGTAAATTTTACGTTTAGCTTATGTTAACCGTTCGTTATGATAACCGAAATCTTGGTGCACACAGGCCTAAGATCAACAGCATAAGATTGATTGCAATGTATAATTAGGACGAATATTACATAGAGCTACTGAAACGGTGAATAAAAATTAAATTCAAAGCACCAAAATAAGTTACTATAATTTAATATTAACGCAAATTTCAAGAGCAACACTAAACAAAGGGTCTCAAATCATTAACCAAGGAAAATCCGCGTCGGAAAATTTGAACACGCAATAAATCAGCCGAAATCCCATCAAACGTCACTTAACAGGGAATTGGGGATGAAAAGGGGACCAAAAGGAGGTTACTGGGGGGATGTTAGCGAACACAAATCAAACAAAATTAATGAGACTGACACTAATACAATCCTCATCCAATCTTTCAATGAACGCTCCACGGTTCGCGACTGTTGGTTTATTGGAATATTTGAGACGTTTCCGCCACTTGAGCATGGAGAATCAACACAAACTCCGGGACACAGGCGAGATGAGTCTTTTATATTTATGGGTATTTGTTGAAGAGCAATTTATAAACTGTGTACCGATTGTGATTACCGAGCTATCATAAATATTGAACGGCATGAATATTAAAAAATATAAGACGTGAAAAATAATTAATATTATGAATAAGATGTTAACGATAAATTACTTTTCCAATGAAATACTTATACGAAAGGCTGTTTCTTGGGAAAATAAACAATTTTACTTCAAATATGAGTAGGTCTGAGAAATCACACTAATGAAAGCGAAAGTATTAATTGTGTATTGGTGTGTGTCATTTGACTGTAATTTTCAGTAAAGATAGATTATATTCAGCATTAAAACATGTGGTAATTTTATCCCGATATTCAAACGGGTACAGAGTGCCTAGTGTGAGCTTTCACCAAAACAAATCGAAAACTTCACATTCGCGTAAAGGCAAATTTTATATGGAATTGAAGCGGCGCCCCTGGCAGTATCGAGAGAAAACCCAAATAGATGAGTGTCAGTGTCATATAAAATTTTCGTTTACCGTTCTCGATATCGACGCGGTAAAATCTTACACTAGCCACACAGGATCTATGCGGGTGAAACCACGAGCATCCGCCAGTATATTAATAATTTAAAATGTCAGCTTACTTGATACGTTTTAAAGCCTTTACTATTAAACCGCCGCCAATACTAAAAAGTTCCTAGAAAAATATGTTTTTAAATAACGAAAAATATTGACTAAATCCGATCACTCCAACGCTTTTATTAAAGTAACTAAATAAATAGAAGAAAAAAAAACATGGCGGGTGGTCCGTGACGATTCCACGGTAAGCTCTAAACTGACGAAAACAATCAACACCCTATATTTCACTCAACGCACGGCCCGAAGAGTTGATTTATTGGAAACTTTTCCACAACTACGGTTCGCTTTATTTTTAGATTTTCTTTTTATAGTAGTAGGTAGTTAGGTACATACCAAAATTGATTTCTCTCGCACTTGCTTGGAATTGCTTTGCACTCTATAAAAGCTAGACTTACCTGAAATAAAAACAAACGTTATTAGTAATGTTTCAACTTAGGATATAATATTAAATTAATTTATGAAAATTATAACGAGATTTTACACTATATTACCTTATTCTTCTACTTCAGGAAACCATACTTAGGGAGTTTGGACCACGGTGTTTTTTAACCGACGAACAAAAACGGAGAAGGTTCTCAATTCGACACGTATATATTTTTTTTAAGTATGACCACGCATAACTTTTTACAGAGCAGTCCGATTTTGATAATTCTTTTTTTAATAGAAAGGGCATACTTCCAAGCTGGTTCCATTATCAACATGTTAGGACCTGATGATGATATCCTGGGAAAATTTAAGGAACTCTTCAAATTCTATAGGCACACTTGCAGCGATTTCGGTTTTAGTGTAAGTATCGGTAGCTTTTTGGCTACTAGTGCCGTATAATATACTATGAGAGTACGAGTACGTTACGTGGCAAAAAATCACTAAAAAGTAAGAAATGAAAATTTTTAACAAAAAAAAGAACCGACTTAAAACGCACCAAAATGTAAAAAAATAACTGTGTCATTCAGTTGCTTTAATTTACTTAAGCATATCTAGGAGTCGGTGCCAGCCAAGGTTTCTACTTTAACAACATTACCTAGAACCCACAAACTGCTTTACTACGTTAAATAAATGTTCCTTAAACTTGCTGGCACCGACTTCATAGATATGCTTAAGTAAATTAAAGCAACTAAATGACAGTTATTTTTTACTTTTTAGTGCGTTTTGAGTCGGTTCTATTTTTTGTTAAAAATTTTTGACTCGTAGATTTCAAGGGTGCAGTATTAGTTTGCAATTAATTATTATTGTCTAAGCATAAAACGCATTGAAATTTTGTACGGCACACCATGAGAAAGCACATAAACAGTCGCCATATAATCAGCTTCTTGGCAAATCTTCGAAAGACACTTTCATTTTGATATTTAACAGTCTTTTTCGAATGTTGGCCGCGAAAATAAAATAAAAAAAATTTGCTTTACGTAATCATTATTTTCCATAAATTAAATCCTACTTTAAATAAATAATGTTCTATTCTCTCCAAACGAATAAGACCAGTTAGCCAGCTCTGGATAAACTCGTAGTTAGATATATTCCCACACGTAATATTTAAAGCGGCATTAAGCAAATGTCAGTCACCGGCGGGGCACGGCAATGTGTTGATAGTCGAATGAATCACGTCTTCCGAAGTGCCAAGACGGCTGAGGGGCCTGTGACACGGAAGTACGACGCGCGGTGCGAAGGTGTATAACCTTTTCAATTTAATTAATCAAATAGCTGTCTCTTTTAGATGTAAACTAATTGGAACGCAGGAAATTGTTTTCCGAAAGATCTTGTACTGAGAATTTATTGCAAGAAGAAAAAGCCCGACCAAGACCTGAACTCAGCAAGCCGAGGCTGCTTTGCAGACATAGCTACCTCTATCCTAGCCTAAGCCTATCCTAAGCCAGTTCAATTCCTTGGTAAGGTCATGAAAACCTGAGATTTTCTTTTGAACTTTCCAGAAATTCTTAGTAAAAAGTGGAAACAATCCCCGTCGCCTACTGTATAAATGACTGCCTCAAAGTCTTTTTTTGCATTTAACCACTCAAAAGAGATTTGAAGTCTGTTAAATGTCTTTTGATACGCTACAACACTCGCTACCGCTTGTCGTTGCACCGCACATTGCAATCACTCACCAGCAGCGGTAACAGTTGACGAATATTTATCTAGTTATACCGTCAGTTATATGTCACGACACATCAAATAATATTGTGTTTACTATTATGTATTTATTATGTTCGTCGTAGTGTGGGTTGGCGGGCTACAGTGAAGGAATTGATGAGAATGACTTTTTAACACTTGGTTTTAAATTTTTACTGAAAATTTCGTAGATGACAGAAAGGCACTGTATTATTTATTGGACTCATTGGAGAATAGCCATCAACATTATAGAAAATTCACAGGACATGTACGGAACATGTTTTGACGACCTCCGTGGCGCAGTGGTATGCGCGGTGGATTTATAAGACGGAGGTCCTGGCTTCGATTCCCGAAGGGGCAGATTGATTGATTGAGATTTTTCTTAATTTGTCTTGGTCTGGCTGGTGGGAGGCTTTCGCCGTGGCTAGTTACCACCCTACCGACAAAGACGTATCGCCAAGCGAATTTAGCGTTCCGGTACGATGTCGTATAGAAACCGAAAGGGGTGTGGATTTTCGTCCCACTCCTAACAAGTTAGCCCGCTTCCATTTTAGACTACATCATCACTTAACATCAGGTGTGATAGCAGTCAAAAGCCAACTTGTAGTCGATTAAAAAAAAAAACATGTCCTACACAAAGTACCACCTCTATCTGAGACGTAGGTGTTACACCTTATTCATAGGTGAATGAGATGTAACACCTACCTCATCAACTTTACCTTTAAGACCTGAAAAGAACAATATATAACTCAGCAGCCCTGGGAAAGCCATTTTTATTTGCATGGCCATAGTACTTTCTCAGACGAACTCTGTCACACAAATCTTTACCGCTGGGCTTATATGTTTACGGGAACAAAGGCGCAGTAATATGTTAGTAATAAATAACTCGCAAAATTCAACGAGTATTATTAAAAGCTGAGTAAACCCAAAGCGACACTCGTCTAGCCTATCCTTAAGCTCTTCATCCACGACACTGGTAGCTGTCAGCCATTTTGCGCTCGCTGTATTTATAGCAGTCTCATCGCACCGCGCTAACCCCTCGAGGAAACTGGTGTGATTCTCCTGGAATTGTAATAATTACTGGGCGTGACATGTTGTTATAGGTATTTGTGTAAACCTCGTTACACATTTTAGCTTACGGCGATTCCAGGCGATAAGAAGCTGAAAGTAATTTATTTTTATTTTTTAAATTACACTTTGGTAGCTTAAACTTAGAACAGCGTATGATGAGGGATTACTTTACTTCTTGAGGAGTTGATGGCGAGTGATCAGGAATGGTGCAGAGCTGCTCGAGACGATGTATACAATGAACATTGCTGTGAACTTGTAGCGGTTGTTCATATCAATTGGCAGGTTCTCTCCGGGAACACCACCGTGGGAGTGGTTCCTATGAAGTTGTTCATCACATTCCTGTCGAGTTTGTTAGACGCTCGAGATTTTGTTAGCTTAACAATTTACGACTATAAGTAAAAATGTCAATTGTAATTCTTATTGAGGATTTATGTTTTTTTTGCAACTATATTTTTTTATTTACAGTTAAATATGTACATCAAATTAAATATTTACAATTCAATAAATAAAAAAGTAAAAGCTTAAATACTACAATAACCTAAACCTTTATGTTTTTGGTGTTCAATGTTTTGTTTACTCCTAACAATACTTTAATGTAAGGACAAGCTGAGAAATTAAAAATTCTTTTTCATTCTTAACTCGTAATCATTTTCAAACCTTCAACCCCTAGTCATTTTGAAATAAGAAATATATATAAAATAACAATAACAAACAGGCGCCTCATGACAATTGTGTTTTTTAAAAAGGTCCTAAAAACATCTGGTTAGCTTACAAAACGGACAAATTGCAGCAAAAACAGAAAATACACGCACATAGATTCTTTAATACATAATACGTTTAACAAGCATTGCATGGTATATGGATAGTAGTCTTAATCTAATGCATTTAATGCACAAACGATGCGTCAGACGCACTCGTCATGTCCGCTTGATTTTATTGCCAAGTGTCACATAATGCGTATTTATAGAGGGGATCAATATGCTGCTCATCTAGCGCTATTGTTAAATCTCTTACACGTATTTAAAGCAGACACATAAGATTATTCGATAATATTATTTCAGGTAATAGTTTAAGATACCAGCATTATCGTATTTTAACAGTCCTCTACAGGACCAGGCGTCCTTCTTTTTAGGAGAAGGGATATAAAATATAGACTGCGGACCGATATTCGAATGCGGGATACCGGGCTTAAGAGTGATTTTCATAATGATAATTTTGACGACCTCCGTGGCGCAGTGGTATGCGCGGTGGATTTATAAGACGGAGGTACTAGGTTCGATTCCTGGCGGGGCAGATTGAGATTTTTCTTAATTTGTCTTGGTCTGGCTGGTTGGAGGCTTTCGCCGTGGCTAGTTACCACCCTACCGACAAAGACGTATTGACAAGCGATTTTGCGTTATGATGTCGTGTAGAAATCGAAAGGGATGTGAATTTTCGTCCCACTCCTAACAAGTTAGCCCGCTTCCATCTTAGACTGCATCATCACTTAACATCAGGTGTGATAGCAGTCAAGGGCCAACTTATGGTCAATAAAAAAAAATCGTGACCTACAGCTGTAAGCCAGCGCAGCTGTGAGAAGAGAGAGCTAAAGTTGGAAAGTTTTCCAACACCTGGATACCATTAGTCTGATCCAGCGAAGATCCAGTGAAGATCCAAAGCTTCAACCAGGCAGTTCATACAAGATAAATCGGCAAAAGATGTAAATTAGGAAATGAAGGGTCCGCCGGGGCTTGGAGTAGACTACACATCGGTACGTAAAGCCTAAAGGTCAATAAAGGCATTCGAATACTGTAACAGCCACTAGTATAGTCGCGCACCGCATAGCTTGGCAATCGCGTTACATCCTACAATACATGCGTGTAGCAATAAATTGAACAATAGCCGCTAGAGCCGCTTATAGCGACCTCTCTATAAATACTAATCTGACACTTGCTAATCCTAAGGAAATCTACACACTGAAGACAAAACGTATGATAGATATTAATAATATCTGTTACTTACAATGTATAATAATAGAAAGGTCTGAATAAATTTGTCCAAAATTAAGTTAGAGCGACAGGGTAACAGAACGTTAAAATATTTATTTTTTTAATCTGACAGCCTTTGTACAGTTTTGTAACATATAAGATTCATTAAAATAAATAGTAAATAATTATAACAAAATAACTCAGAGATTTTCAATGTTATTTTCGGAATTACTAAAAATATTATGACCTTACTAACGAACTAACTAAAAATGGCTATGTTACACGCGGTAGAAGTGGGTGCGAGAGGTATACCAGCGAAGTATCTCTATAACCTGCTAAAAGACCTTGGCCTTACTAGAAGTGCAGTAAGCTCCATATTGGAGCGAGTGTCCAAAGCTGCTCTAATAGGGTCCTTCCGAATTTGGCTGGGCAGGGAGAATACCTTGAACAGAGGAGGTGAGTGTTGACGGCCGTCACTAAGAGATCTCTTTTAAACCTACACCCGTGTCACAAGTCTCGGGCTCTGTCCGGAGTTTTTCTCTCAGACACGCGATGGACCCGGCACCCGCACGGTGAATCCATGGAATGCTAAGATATTCGTCTCTTTCATCTAATAGTTAATGACTGTCTCACGTCAGTTTTTAAATAAATAGCATTTAAATCAATATATTCGTTATAAAGGTAAAACAGAAACTAGGTCACATGTGAAGACACCGTACAGGATTACTCAGTATTGCCCTCGCAACATAATTACAATACACATTCATCCCTCGCCGCCGCAGAGCACGCCCCTCGATTAGTAACGCGGAACAGGTTAGCGGGTAATATAGCTAAGAATCACTATGATCACCACCTCCGTGGTGCAGCGATATATGCGGTTGATTTGTAATAAGGAGGTCTGCGTCAATTCCCGGGTGGGCCTATCAAAATTTTCTTTTTTCATTCATTCATATCACTATGCAGACACACGCAAACACTCGTACACGTACACACACGCGCACACACACACACACGCACCTACATACACACCTTTTTTGTATTTTATTGTAATATAATTTTAATTTAATTTAATTTTAATTTCATAATTCTGTGCCTATAATTAATAATTTATTGTTTTTAACGTGGAACTATTTTTGTTACTGTATTTTATGGAGGGGATGATCACCACAACGCAGTTTTTAACTTATGTGGGATCATCGTTTTCACTTCTATATTGAATTTGTTCCAAATAAACTTCTAAAGAAGAATGCCAGATAATGTATAGGACTTTAACCCACTAATAAAAACATATTGTACAACAATGTATTATGCATCATTTTATTGCAACGACTCTGGATACTAGCCTTGTAGAGCCCACTTTTGATGAAAATACATATGATTTAAAAAGCTAGAACCCAGTGCAAAAATAAAGATTTAAAAATGTGTAAAGAGTGTAAATTAAAAGAAAATAGTTTAATTTCTTTTTTTAACAGAATTTTATTTCGATGACCAACAGTAAAATGGCTTATTGTTAAACATTTATATAATAATAGGATATTTTTAGTATATTTACAATTTGTGTTCTTTCTGGGTTAGGATCTGACATTCTCCTTTATCCGAAGTCTGGCTGGGTGGAGGCTTCGGCGGTGGCTAGCTACCACACACGGCAGCGACATACCGCAAAACATTATCACTAACTTTCAGGGTAATTTACATGTAGAAAATGAAAGGAACATAATTGTATTTCCAAAATCCAATTTACAAAATTCAGATCCATCTTCTAGATTGCATTATCACTTACTGTCAGGTGTAATTTAACATGTACCAAATAAATAAGTGCTATTTTAAAAGAAGGTAAGTCAAAAACTAGGTCAAATGTAAAGACAGCGTAGAGTATTATATTCAGCAACATAATTACAATACACATTCATCCCTAAGCCCTCGCCGCCGCAGAGCACGCCCGTCGATTAGTTACACGGAACAGGTTAGCGCGCCGATCAGTCACTGTGGTTGTTGCGGTATCGTGGAAGGCTGCTATCGATTGCCCTGGTAACGCAGGATGTTAAGACGTGACACGAAGGCGTCTAATATAGAGACAATAGGAATACACAACAATGCAAACAATAGCATCGTATTGTTAAGTAGGTAATACTGCGGACGAGCATATCACACGCCTGATATTAGTGTAAACCCATTTCCTATATATAACATTTGGCAGCAGAAAGAACAACAGTATTGCTGTTCCGTACACTATCACGAAAAAATCGATGTCTGACAAAAAGGAAATAATTAATTCATTGGAAAATGAAATCGGTACTAGAACGCGTTTAATTTATTTCGACACTTCGGTTTCAGTTTGGTACTTCGAAGGTGGAAAGAAAAAAACGTAAAGTGAAAACTTCAAATTTCCGCTGGGACCAGTCAGTCGATCACCGATACGCGAGGACGGCGGACGTGCGGGCGGACAGGAAATGAATTCGATTCTCACTACTGGCTGGCAGATCGCGCGATATGTCGAACGGCGATATTGGAAAAATGTCCAATTGAAATACTAACATAGTTATTTCACGAAGAAACACTTTCTCAATATTTGATCATTCTGATAGATGATACACACATAAGTAGGAGTGTATGCACAAGCAAAGGCTCCGGGATTATGTAAAACATTTTGTTCTGTGCATAGGATCTTTACACAAATTAATGTTTTACGAGTAGTAAGTAATACAAGTATTTTGGGCTCTTTATTACATCGTAAGGCTCGTTATACTTAGTTTTGCTGTCAATTTAGTTATCTTTGCGAAGTAAAGCGGTAAGGAAACTCATCTATACTATTAATGTAAAGCGGAAGAGTTTGTTCGTTTGTTTAAACGGACTAATTCCTAGATCTGCGCGTCGGATTGTAAAATTATTTTTGTTTATTTTGAAAGCTAGACTCAAAAGTGTAATAGACTATTTATTATCAAGCTATACATATCAGCTTGCCATAAATATATATTGTTAATGTTAATGTACTGCAATGTCTTTTGTACACGGGACGGGACGGAGGATATTGCTTCACGGGAAACTATAAAAAAATTATAATGAGAAGTGGAGCGGGGAATGAGCACACTTTATATGAAAGTCTGTTTTTAAAGTTAGAAAGGTACCGAAGAGGTTTTCACGCGGACGAAGTCGCGGGCGACTGCTAGTCTCATATAAAAGAGATTTCTTGTAAACGATAAATTGTAGTTTAAAATCCAATGAATGTCTAGAATAAAACGGTGTAGAAAAAGTAATATTACTAATGTAACATGAACAGATACTTATTAATTTCAACTCTTTTATTTAATTGTAAGTTTTAGATTAGGTTGAACCGCACTTGCCTAGTTAAAGTTAACTATACTCGTCTTGATGATGGTGTCATGAAATACTGACGCCGGAAGAGCAGTCTCATGTTAGTTGTTAACCGACTTCAAAAAGGAGGAGGTTCTCAATTTTACTGAACATTTTTCTATATAAAAATAGAAGAGCCACTTGCTATTTTATCACAACTATTGATACTAATAAATAATTATAAAATAAAACACCGTTTACACACACCGCTTCAAAGGGATAGTCACACCTGCGATGAAGCAATAATAATGATAATAATCACCCAAAACCATTAAACAAATCAAATCTAACTCGCAACCAATCGTCTGAATCACGTTAATGCACTCGTATAGCTCAATTACGACGGATCGCGCTTGGCGATATACCAATATGAACACCGTTACAGTATATTGAATCTTATTTACTATACATTACATATGTTAATGCGATGTTAACACATGCATGTTATGAGATTTTGATAGTTCTAGTTCAATAAACGTGTATACATGTGATATTATGATAATTGTAATAATGATAATGAAGTTACTCAACTGTGTCGTCGGTTCTGCAGTAAGCTTGTTTCTTAGCGATCTAGAAAGTCCAGGAGTCATCACATCCCGGGTTACGAAAAGAATTTAACAATCAGATTTTCTTTTTTATTTAAATAATAAAATAGTTTAGTTGTGATTGAGTACCAAAAAGACAGTTACTTTCGGATTTAAATTAATATTATTCATGCGTGGAATAGTAACTAATTTTTCTAAGCTTTAATGTCATATTTATTAATATCTAATCAACTGGTTAAGAAATGGTCTTAAGCTTTCAAATGACGATACTTTTACACAACATTCCATCCCCCGTTTTAACTCCTTACAAAATTAAAAGTAGCCAATGTTTTTTATCTAGATTATTTTTTGATGACTACAAGTTGGCCCTTGACTACTATCACACCTGATGTTAAGTGATGATGCAATCTGAGATGGAAGCGATGAAATCGGTTCAGTAGTTGTAGAGTGAAAGCAAGACAGACAGACAGACAGAGTTACTTTCGCATTTATAATGTTATAGAAAGTAACTTCATATGTTTGTTACACAATAATGCCTAAACTACTGAACCGATTTCAATTTAACTGGTTACAGAGGTAGTATAGGGCCTGAGAATGGACATGGGCTACTTTTTGTCGAACTATCACAAAACCGAATTTCTTGTGGAAAGAGATGCGGGTGTCCGATAGTTATTTATATGCCCCATGCAGTATCATCATTATTATTATCAGCCTATTAAAGGTCCACTTCAGGACCAGGGCTACTGCCTCGTAGGAGAGGGGATATTGGAAACTAAGACCAACCACGATACTCCAAATAATTTAGTACGTTAATTTTAAACTAAACGAACTATAAACTAAAGCACCGACGTGTAAGCGTTACTTTTTATTTTGGTCCTACCCTCATTGCAGAAAATTACATCACTACGTTTCCAAAAGGCATCTCAAATAACAGTATCGATAGAAACAAAAATGTTATTCGATAAAATCCAATCGCAGCAAACTGTAATACGACAGAAGACACAACCGGCGTGTAGCGACGACAATAACTGCAAACAGACAGTGGAAGTTGCCTCTTTTCTATTATTATTTGTACAGACAACACGGCACACTACGAGGCGGAGTGTATTGATTCCTATCTATTTCCGGGTTTAAACGTGCCGCCATACTGATATTTTTATGCAATGACAAGTTAGGACTCGATTGTAATTTCATCTGATGTTAAATGACAATGCAATACATAAAATTTTTTAACAAAAAATAGAACCGACTCACAGCGCACTAAAAAGTAAAAAATAACTGTGTCATTTAGTTGCTTTAATTTACTTAAGCATATCTATGAAGTCGGTGCCTGCAAGTTTAAGGAACATTTATTTTACGTAGTAAAGAAGTTTGTGGGTTCTAGGTAACGTCCTTGAAAGTAGAAACCTTGGCTGGCACCGACTCCTAGATATGCTAAGTAATTAAAGCAACTAAATGACACAGTATCTGATATTTTTTGTTAAAAAATTTTATTTCTTACTTTTTAGTGATTTATCGCCACGTAACGTACTCGTGCTATACTGTCATAGTATATTATACGGCACTAGTAGCCAAAAAGCTACTGATACCGAGACAAAACCCGAAATCGCTGTAAGCGTGCCTCCAAAATTTGAAGAGTTCCTTCAATTTCCCCAGGATATCGTCATCAGATCCTAACATGCGGACAATGGGACCACCTTGGATGTATGCCCTTTCTAATAAAAAAAGAATTATCAAAATCGGACAACACTGTAAAAAGTTATGCGTGGTCATATAAAAAAAAAAAAAAAAAAAAAAAAAAAAAAAATATAGGAATCGATTGTAATTTCATCTCTACAAAATGTTAATAGTACGTTAACTCGGTATAGGTTATGTTAAAACCTAGATCCAGTCCAGCAGTGATGGAGATTGTTGATTCGTTTAAGAGGGGAGTCGCTCGATATGCAAGAAGATTTATCTTTGCCACACGACCGGGCTAGAATGGTTTATCCACGAAGTGCTAAAAAATAATAGTACAAGGGTGCTTTCGAATGTTTGTAAACTAAATTAAGTTTGGGTACTAAACTAAGTAAGTAGTGAAGGTAAAACAATGAAAAATCATTAACGACTGTATGAGAGCATACGAAAACTTTTGTAAAAGATTTCAAATGGAAAACACTGGAAAGAGAATCCAGCTATGGTAAAACGGTACGAAAACGGACCAAAAAAGCAAAGCACTTCATAAATTCGTACCAAATGTGACCGTTCGCAAGGAGCGTGTACCGTTTCCGGCAATAACGGGGTGTACGAGCTTATCTTTTCCCTCCATTAGTCGATTGAACAAGACACTTTTGTTTGGAATGCCATGCGCGGAACGCCTGCATCCTATTGTTTTGTGTTTAGCTGATAGGTCAAGTTATAAGATTTAGCGACTTAAACATTTTTTTTATTCTAAATAGGCTTACACTTGACTATAATCATGCCTACGGGAAAATAATGATGAGGTCTATACTAAAGTCAAACTCGATTGAGAATGCTTATCAACAAACAAATTTAAAATGAAGGTAGAAAATGCAACACATTTTATGCCTAATAAATTTTTATAAAATCTGATTTAAAAGATATTAAATATATTAATTAGTTTCGAGCTTACTAATCTAATTTACTGTCATGAATTCGTTATTAATAACTTAAAAAAATACTACTTCTACCTTTATTTTTAATTTGTTTGTTGACAAGCATTCTCAATCGAGTTTGGCTTTAGTATAGGTAGAGTCATCAAAACTGCAAACTGTACCCTTCTCCTGCAATCCTTTGACGCCCCAACTAAGGCAAGAAGGTACGACGCTGCCGACCGACCTGTGTTTTGTTGAGGCAGCTATTTACTGCTCTTCGTATAATAAATTTACATTTACTTTTTTTTTTGTCTCTGTTTTTATTATTTTGTTTTATTGCTACTGAAATTAAACTACTTTAAATATGGCACGGACGTCAATAGACATTAATAAACTAGTAACTGTTGTAACAATAGATTTTAATGACTTTCGTCTCTACTTTTATTACCAAAATTCACTTTTACTACTAAATTATATAAGTATACCTGTGTGTGACGTTAACGCGACAATATAAATACATAACTCGCAACATAAATACAGCAAGGCATCTCAATCTGTCTCCACTTTTATTAACGGAGCATACTCAGGTATTTTGATTGCATATTAAATTTTCACAAGTTATCAGAAAAGTCACTTTTAAAACCAAAAAATAAATCGAAATGTGAAATTTATATCCGCCACTTCTTATGAATTGTTCCTCTTCATGTAAGCAACACAAAATGAATAAACGGCGAATGACAATGTGATCCGCTTATTTGCGTTTTCTCTGTTTGTATTCTGCGGGCGGTGGACGGACCTGTGTGTGACGTTGAGGCGGCGATTTATAGCTCGCGTTATAAATACTCATACAGCGCGGTCTCTCAATTAGGTTTGTCTCTACTTTTATTAAGGTGTGTTTTGCAGGTATGTTTTTGGATTCTGAAGTTAAATTACTAATACAACAACAAGTATAACAGGTCAATGAGTCAACAAGTGGATAATAATCGAAGATAAATAAAGTCTTTTTCAAGACTTGTCTTAAAAGGTAACCTACCTATACAAAACATTAAAATATATTATGTTATTTAAAAGCTAGTAGGTACAGTTGCTATTAAAAAGTTGGAAATATTAAAAAAAAATATGTAGAAAAATCATTTTCCAATAATAATTACATGGATCAGCTTTTAAAAAATGTAATTGCGTAATATCGAAGCAACGTCTCTTAAATATTATTAATCACCCACGTTCTGTAAGATAGTGATAGGTACGCTATAAAAATAAGAAAATAAAACGAGCAATTCGCGAAGGAGTGTCTACGGTTTGCTTGTAAGTAAACTAAACCGAGCGGTAAATGCCGTGTGGAGGTGCGTTCCGACAGGCTACTTCACTAGCTCGTTCACTTCCTTTCGTGTATAGTCCGCGCCAAACTAAAAAAATAACACGTCGAACTGCGATGGTAGTTATCTCTCTCTGATACTTGATAACTTGGTAACCCAAACAAAACAAGGCCGACAGGACTGATATTACTACGTCTACGAATCCCATCTGTCCCAATAACCGTTTAATTCGAAATGCGAATTTTAGAAAAGTCTTAAAAGGCGTTTTGTTGCTTACACGGGTAGTTTTAACCTCGCCTTTGTCAAAACTTCCAGTCTAAGCTCTCTGATACCGCATGATAAAATTATGATAAAAATAACCAATTCAAAATAATATCAAATAACTAAAGTAGCGCAGGAAAATAAAATATTTTCTTCCTATTTACCTACCAAGAATATCAGCAGAAAAATATCAATAGAAAAACATTAATTGGGACCAATAAGGAAAATATTGATGCTTCATTAACAAGATTCGAAAACGGATTAAAATTAGAGTTATTTTAAGCTAATCCTCCAAAAAACCGTACATAAAGGAGGGCTTTTGACAAAAACGGTTTTGTTAACTTTTTTAAGGGAAGCGGAATTTTAAACAAAATTAATTTAGCTTTAATTAACCGACGAAAAAAAACGGAGGAGGTTCTCAATTCGACACGTATATTTTTTTTTTATGTATGACCACGCGTAACTTTTTACAGAGTTGTCCGATTTTGATAATTCTTTTTTTATTAGAAAGGGCATACTTCCATTGTCATCATGTTAAGATCTGATGAGGATATCCTGGGGAAATTGAAGGAACTCTTCAAATTTTGGAGGCACGCTTACAGCGATTTCGGTTTTTGTCTCGGTATCGGTAACTTTTTGGCTACTAGTGGCATATAATATACTATGACAGTATAGTACGAGTACGATACGTGGCGATAAATCACTAAAAAGTAAGAAATAAAAATTGTTAAATAAAAATAGAACAGACTCAAAACGCACTAAAAAGCAAAAGATAACTGTGTCATTTAGTTGCTTTAAATTACTTAAGCATATCTAGGAGTCGGTGCCAGCCAAGGTTTCTACTTTAAGGACGTTACCTAGAACCCACAAAGTGCTTTACTACGTAAAATAAAGGTTCCTTAAACTTGGCTGGCACCGACTTCATACATATGCTTAAGTAATTTAAAGCAACTAAATGACACAGTTATTTTTTACTTTTTAGTGCGTTTTGAGTCGGTTCTATTTTTATTTAAAAATTTTTTTTTTGTATCATAATTGTATTTCCTTAGCGATGTTCAATAAATTATTTCTTTATTCATGATATTATGGCATAGGTGAAACAACATAACAAGTCAACTTGCTCCAACAATATAACGTGTAAATGCAGCACCAAAGCCTGCCGCGAGGTGATACGGCCATTTTAACTTTGGTCGTATCCTTTTAACTATTTAAGTTAAGTGAATTATTTCGAGAGAGGTGCGCGAAAATGACTTTAGTTCTGTCTCGAGGGTAAAAATTATTTCTTTTTATTCGGTGATAAATTAGCGCTTAAATTATCTACTTTACTAAAAACACTTAAAATGTACTATTCTTCGGATTTATTTCTCTCTGTATTCATTTTGACAAATTAAATGTGGAGAATTTGAGTTTCATGCCGCACTCTAAGAGATAACTGCTTATTCTGAAGGGGTACGCTTACATCGATCATGTACGATATTGGGTTGGATTGGCTTGACATTGTTTACATCGGTGGACTTACAATTATGTAAAATTAATTCATATTCTATCAGCTATAATTTAAACATCTTCAATGCAAGTGATCATTGTGTATGCGAACTGCTTTCTACCAGACACGATCTCGAATTTACTATTTACAAAAATCTTATAGCTTCACCGCTAAAGAGCAGAACTCAATATTGAGAGGTAACCAATAGGTTCATAGTACGCACAATATTTACTGCCAGTTGGAGGCGATTGATAATAATAAATAAAGGAATACCGGAAGGTTTTTAAGGTGACGCGACGCAACGCAATGCAAGTCGGAAACAGCATGGAAAATCATTTTTCTCAATCAAGTTAAAAGCAAAGTAAAGTAAACTGAGAGCTGACAAACTTTGTACAAATCGGACATACCCGGTAACAAAGTTAAACAGTGTTTGCCAACTAGTTGAACAATTAGTCTCAACTCTCTTGCCGGTGGAATTATCCTACAATAACATCTGTTAGTGGCGCATGCAGCGGATTTCAGCAGATGAAATTTTCACATTTTAACTACAAAAGTTGAATATTTTACGAAATTTGCAACAAAATGAAATGGCTCGTATTAGACATTACGAAACTTGGCCACATTAAACTAATACATGTATGTGCACCTAAATGCTAATTATTATTTTGAACTAGTGAATGTTCATGACATTATCCACATGATAATTGTAATTTCTACGGTCGATTTAAGTGACAGCCTATAATACTTATAGGCTCAACACCGATAGGTCCCGAATTCGAGCCCCACCTTGGGTTAAGAGCTTAATCACTTCTATAACAGTCTTTACGACTAATTGGACATTTAAAAAATAAAAATTGGTTGTCTTTAAAGTCGGTTTACTGACGATAGTTGAACGTGACAACGTCTCAAGAAAATACTGATGGAATGGTAGCATTTAATTGGTTATTAAAATTTTTAATTTAAGTATATTTTTATAAATATTAATTTAAATTAATAAAATAATTGATTTTGATTTTATAAATTTATATTTTAAATTTATAATAAATATATTAATTTTTAATTTAAAACTAATATATTTAATAATTATATTTAATAGACGGATGTCGAACGCTGCCGAACGCAAAGGCCGATTGTGCTTCTTTGTCGCTCGTTTCGCGTTCTCGCTTGCACTTCAAGCCTTACATGGAAGCCATACAAAGCGAGGTAACGCGGCATGAGTCATGTTTTTTCGTGCGTGCAGCCGGCTCTATCGAATCATAAGACGTTTTCACGTCAATATGGCTAACATTTGAAAAAAAAAGGATGATGAGTGAGGACCGTTTTGGGATAGCATCACAATTACATTAAGTTAATTTTTTTGCTTTTGGCTTTATTGTGTTTTTTTCAAACAATCTTTTTTCTTTCCTTCTTTAAATTGCAACCCTTTTTCGATACAGGGTAGGGAGAGTTACCGTTTACCCCACTACTTCTATTCTAGCCTATCACTACATGTTAGCGTCGGTTAATTTACTCACATTTTTTATAAACAAAATCTACAACGTTACACAAATACAGGAAATAAAAATAACAATGATTGAATATTTTCCATTTGTACTAAGTTAATTAAACCTTTACCTCATATCATTCAAAACTATTCAAGTAGTGTACTGATTACAAGCACGCGCTGAATATTTGAAAACCCAAAGTAAACCTAATTTGAAAAGTTCCTAAAACTATCACTGCCTTATTTTATTCATCGGAAACTTCAAGTTTTACAAAACTTTATCCTCAATCAAGGCGAATTCCGGGCACGTCTATACTCTCTAAACCAATCAACTGATTAATTGATCAACTCGTCGACCGATCCAATCTAAATAATAATTCATTAAGCGAAACTTAGGATGTCGTATTGAAAATATTAGATACATCTAACTGATATTTTGAATGGAAATTTGTTTGTTTTTGTTCATCTATCGTAAAATTTTTGTAAAATATAGACACATGATTGTAAGATATACAGAAATTAAATCAGCAATTGATGAAAGATAATATAAATTATTTCGGATAAAATCATCTTATTCATGCTCCTGAAAAGTCGTTTGAGTAACCATGACCAATCGATTGTGATTTTTTGAATAAAACTCAAGTATGATAATTTTTTTTTCAAACAACGCGTACCGTACCGCCAAGTAGTATGAATGACGTAAGCTATTATTTCAATTTATTCTATTCAATTTTAAAAAAATATACACAGTTTTGAAATAATTAAGATGAACCGCCAACTGATCGCCCAATCCGTCGAGCCTTTGCATAATTGCTAAGTACAGTTATAATATATGCAAGAAACAAGGAAAGACATATTTTATTATTGTCTGATATACCAGAAAGTTAAGTAGGTAACTAAGAATTCCAATAAACGGCAATAACTTTAATTTTATTTCAAAATATTTGGTCGTAAATTTGTTTTAAAAAAAGAAACCGGCGACTGATCGACCAATCTTTGGTCGAGACTTTGCATAATCTATAAGTAAGTACAGTCATAACATCTGCAAGGAACTCGACGCGGGATAATTTTTCATCAGACACACTGTACCGGGAAGATAAGGAACGAGAGTGGCGGAGGAGAGAGGCGGGGGGGGGATTATTTTAAGAGTTTGTTGACGACAAAATTCTTGATACTTGTTATTAATCCCCGCCACGTCGAGTTTGTATATTGTAGTGGAATTTTCATATTTTAGTTAAAGTGTTTCGTATTTGTAATTTAGGGGAAGAAGCAATAAATCATAAATTAAAAGATATTTTCATCTTACGAACTCTTTAATTTATACTTCGAAAGAAGATACTTCCCGAGTTACTAAGAGTTCCTTTTTATTGTACCTCATGTCTTAAAAATTATCCTTTATCTTTTATTATATGTGATTTGGATTTCGAATGGAAAACAAAAAAAATATAATTTGATTACGACACTTCAATCCGAAGAATAGTTTCACTAGATTTACTGCTTTTTCCTTGTTTCACCGTGGGATAACATTCATTTATGCAAACAAGGTATGCTTCTACAATGCAATCAAGGGTCTGAATTTGTAAAAATCTTGTAAAAGCCCACCGTGATTCAAACAAAATCTAAAGATAAACGCGATTCAATGGAATCCGACATTCCAAAAAGCCTATTACAATCAATGCTTATCAATAACCCCTAGTACGAGATAGTCTCGCAAGCTTGTATAGTTTTCAATCGAGTTCTGTATGAATTAGTTCCTTAGTTATAAAGCTATAACATAGTATCACTGGCAAAAATTAATTAATTGGCAACTATATCTGTAAACTGAATACAGTACGATACCTACTTGGAGGCAACTTAACTAACTTTACTGCTGCTAAGCATCATTCTTAAGCATCGGTGATAGTAATTTCACAATTTCTGTAGTAATGAACCGTATTTCTTACCACGACGAATTTATCATCAGTAGCGCCATTCTTGAACGAAAATGGGCAGTTTGAGTTTCGCATTCGTCTCTATTTCTCTCTATTTATCTTCTTAGTCATGCACTCTTGTCAGAGTGGTCGTGGCTGCTACGATGCCTCTGACGGTTAGTTGCGTTGCGTGAACATTCGGCAATAGTATTTTCAGTTGCCTCCTTCTCTATCTATAGTGTAGTATTAGACAGAGAGAGAGATAGAGACGAATTCAAAACTCCCATTGTCGAGTTTCGTTACAGAATAACATACCAGATTTTATTGCAGTCCAACACTAATTTTCCGATATTCAAAGAACTAAAATTACTTTTGCAGTAGGCTACAATTATGTCCGATAGAAAATTAAGTTTTTTTTAGTTTACCTCAAGGTATCTCATTCTGAATTAAAAGGCGTTTAAATCGTATGGTGCAAGAAGTTGCATACTTCCTCAATCGAACGATTCAGAACCGTTATCGATACTCACAAACTATGGAAGTCGTAACCTCGTACTAAATATACAACATCGCCAAGTTAAAATCGTATTTCGCAAAAACAATTCTCCTACAAAGCAATCAGAGTAAAGCTGCGAGCGAACAAAATAAAAGAATCCACTAAAACCTTTATCAATTCAAAAGTGGACTGAAATACAATAACAACGCTTAGCTGAATCTGTCCACTCGCCTGAACTGTTTAACAAATAAAGAAAAATCTAGAATAGAAATAACAATTAAACCTTCGACCATTCATACCTACAAAGTATTTTAATCTACGCTTATTTCTTTTCGATCAACAATTTATTTGTGTGAAACACTTGATTTTTGAATGTATTTGTTTACTGTATATGCAATGTTTACGTTCTTTTGTTTTCTTATTTCTTTCTCGGACTTTAGACTATTGTCGTAACACGGTCTTACTACTAACTAGAGAGAGAGTGTTCTGAAGAGCTGTTTAACCTAATACCACCGTCAGGATTCTCTGCCCGTACCTCACGCCGCAGAAACAAATTTCATCCTCACCATCTGGATGCCTGGTACAGTACTACCATCCGCTATACTAGGTCTTTTCTGCCACGCACTTCTAAGATATGGAACGAGCTTCCATCCTCGGTGTTCCCACATTCTTACAATTTGGGGATTTTCAAGGGGAGAGTTAATAAACATCTCAAAGGCCGGCAACGCATCAGTGGCGCCTCTGGTGTCGCAGTTGTTCATGGGCGGCGGTAGTCACTTAACATCAGGTGATCCGCTTGCTCGTTTGCTCGCTATTTTTATAAAAAAAAAAAAAAAGAGAAAAGTTAAGAAAAGTCATGTTAAAAAATTTATATAGAAATATTTTAAGAGCGCTCCTTAAAAATGGAACTATAGCAGCGGGAGAATTTAAATTGAGAACATTCGGTTTATCAGTATAGCCTAAGTGACTAGAGGATTGTTACACATCCTCTAAGCTACTAATTAACTCTATTAGAGCTACAAATTAACAAACCAAATAAAATTTAGCTTAGAAGGAAGAACATTGTAGACAATATTCTTTTAAAGAAAACTAGAGCGAAGTTGAAAACTGGAGTCATAGCAGCGGGGGCATTTAAATTGAGAACATTGGGTTTATCAGTAGCGTAAGTGATGTAACAGTCCTCTAAGCTACCATTTGGAGCTACAAATTAACATACCAATTTAAATTAAGCTTAGGAGCCCGCGCCAGTAGATGTAACACACTATATGCAAATGAAGATGAACTGAACAGCGTGCCAATAAATCCGCTCGTGTAAACGGGATTTATTTCGTGAAATAGAGCCTCTAGTTTTTGAGATACCCGGCCTGAAGCTAATGAATAGATTTCCATGCGGTGATCACTTTTCAAAGTTGAAATTCGGATTTTATGAAAAATAATAAAATAATCCCTAACAACATTTAAAAGTGAATAAAATTAAGCGACATCAAGAACCCAAAGTACCTATAGACCAAAAAAATCCGAGTACCTGAGCTTAAACTCCATCAAGCCAATAATGTTTAACAAGTAACCTTTATATCGTGGCCCGTCTCTCCCCGCCCCACCGCGCGGGTCGCCCTGCCTGATGAACCGTGAACTCCCCGTGGACCGCTTGTACCCGTTGCATCATTCCTTCCACGTGATGCGTTTTATATGCGAATTCGTTATTTAAAAACTATTTCCTAACCTTTACGCTTACTTTATCAACCCAATTATGTTTAACAAGTAACCTTTATATCGTGGCCCGTCTCTCCCCGCCCAAGCGCGCGGGTCGCCCTGCCTGATGAACCGTGAACTCCCCGTGGACCACTTGTACTCGTTGCATCATTCCTTCCACGTGATTTTTATATTAGAATATGTTCTTTAAAAAAATCATATGATTTTATTTACGTGCACATTTTCCAGCGGAAAATTCAATTGAAGCTATGAGATTATTGAATGGAATCTATTTTTAAATTGTACAATAATAAATTTAATAATATTTAATAACATGAAACATTTTATTTATATGATGAAAACCACGTCGGTGAGCTTTAAATACTGTCGACATTATTCTGATAAAGTAGGCATTTTAAACGAAATATAGTAGTGATAATTTATAAATAGAGTCTATAGATAGAGATATGTCTGCAATTTCAGTTGATGAATAGTTGTACAATCTATAGTGCGAGTACACATATATAACATACAATAAAGGGGCTGTCTTTGACTAGACTGGTTCATTTTAGTCTCGAAGTGTTACAGCAGACTTGACCCAATGTTAAAAATAATAGTTTAAAAAAACTAAAAACACGCTTTTTATAGAAACCCAAACTAAAAAATAGAAAATAAATTTTAATAAATTTAAATTGAGAATAGTGTTAAAAATTTCATTAACTATAAATTAATAATAGTGTAAATAAAAAAAATTATTTTATTTTAAAAAAAGCGTGGGGTGCATGGTGTCAATATAGTTATAAATATTTTATTGACAGATATGAGTAGAGTGATTATCATGGCCTAGACACGTGGGATTATTGAATCCCTCCTTATTTTGACTATTTACACTCTCATTACCTCTATAGCGGCTGTGGCCGACTTACAATCTGTACCCGCATTTGCCTGTGCCCCACCCTTAGCACAGTGACCAAGGAAACCACAGAAACCTGGCCAGAGTACAGTCGGCACGGGAGCGAGCCTTGGAAGTCGCAGAAAAACTGCGACTGCCAGGGCTCGAACCCACGCCTGAGCGACTGTTGTACGGGCAGTTTAGCACTTAAACCGCTCGGCCACACAGTCGCTAGTAATTTATTTATTAGTGAGAATAAAATAATTATTTATAAATATTATAAATACGGGGAATCAGAGTTCAATTTCGGAGAGGGAGCCTGAGAAATGGCTACCAGAACCAAGGAAGGCCGCAGGCGCGCAGATTACCCACGGAGAGCACGATTTTGGACGGTCACGGTCAGCGTATTACACAGTACAGTACAATATTTATTTATTTATTTATTTATGTATTTATTTGTGTTATATATTAGATATAATATTTATACACGTATGTATTTGTATATTTATTTGTATAAACAATTATTATCTATTAGTGTGCCTTTTCGATTTTACATTAATATATCTTTGTTGCAATATTTTTATTGCAATTCTCAAGTGTGTTTATCTAGGTTACCTGGAAGAGATCACTTCTAGTGACAAGGTCGCCATTTGCGTTTAATTTTGTATTGTACCATTGTTTCTTTTAGTATTTGCAATACTATACACTGCGCTTTCCAGTGAGAGATTCCCATGCCAGCACCTTGGAACCATGAATCAGCTTACATTAACTAAGTATTACGGACGAGTATAGGTAATGTAACGAAGGCCAGTGTAAGATGGCCGTGAAACACGTTAACATAATTAAAATTTTATAACCTAGATATATCAGAATGTCACAAGTTTACTAATTGGCTTTATTCGGCGCTTCATTTGTTCTAGCCGAGTGTGAATCAATATTCATTAGAGCGGTCTTGTTCTGGCATGTGAAACAGACGGATTAGCGGATTTTAGCGCTAAATACAGTTAAAAGAAGATATTAACGCACTTACTCACAATCTAGTTAGACTTGTTTAAAAATTACATTAAATTAATTAATAAATCGAAATCGACAGAAAAATAAATTAAGCCCCCGCTATAAAAAAAAATTGGTTGTCTGTAAAGTCGGTTTACTGATGATAGTTAAACGTGACAACGTCTGAAGAAAATACTGATGGAATGGTAGCATTTAATTGATTATTAAATTTTTTAATTTAAGTATATTTTTATAAATATTAATTTAAATTAATAAAATAATTGGTTTTGATTTTATAAATTTATATTTTATAATTAATTTTAAATTAAAAATTAATATATTTAATAATTATATTTAATAGACGGATGTCGAACGCTGCCGAACGCAAAGGCCGATTGTGCTTCTTTGTCACTCGTTCCGCGCTCTCGCTTGCACTTCAAGCCTTACATGGAACGCCTCAAAGCGAGGTAACGCCGTATGAGTCATGTTTTTTCGTGCGTGCAGCCGGCTCTATCGAATTATAAGACGTTGTCACGTCAAAAGAGATGTTAAAAGTTAAACGTGTCTGTTTTTGTGTACGTCGGTGGCATCCTCCTAAATCATGACATGATCGAGATGTTCTTAGCTATATACGATACAAATCCGGTAAACCAATCCAATCCATGATAATAAATATATAGGCGTTTTAATATAAAGGGAAAATATTACAGACAAAACGACGCCTTAGGCAAAGCTAACTGAAACCAAATACCAGATAATTGGTTAAACAAATGAACAAATGTAGCAATTATAAATTCCTAAATTGCCTATAATTCTCGGCACCAATATTTAAGGTCTCATTGTATAATGTGTTATTTTTTTTTATCGACTACAAGTTGGCCCTTGACTGTTATCCTATCTGATGTTAAGTGATGATGCAATCTAAGATGGAAGCGGGCTAACTGGCTAGGAGCAGGATGAAATCCACACTCCTATCGCTTGGCGGTACGTTTCTGTCGGTAGGGTGATAACTAGCCACGGTGAAAGCCTCCCACCAGCCAGACCAAGACAAACTAAGAAAAATCTCAATCTGCCCCACCGGGAATCGAACCCAGGACCTCCATCTGATAAATCCGCCGCGCATACCGCTACGGGGGTCGTCAATGTGTTATGCCACGGAAAACAGGTAGTTTTAACCAGGAATATTGCGAAATTGATTTTTTTCTGGGTATAAAATCGATAGAGTCGAAAATAGGTAGTTTAAACTTCTCATAGACATTCTTTATGAATGAATGAACCAGAAAATTCTCAGCACATTTACAAACTATCATTGCAATAATAATTATGCGACAGGAAAACGTAAAGCCACGAAAGTAGGTAGTTTTAAACTCCTCAAAGGCACTCGCCGGGCTCAGCTGCTAAACAGCAAGCACTGGCCAACCATTAACCAGTAATTGGATTGCTCACCGAATCAGCCCGATTAGGCACCGTGTCCCTCTTTTTAACGTAATTGGGGTGATCGTGAACCCCAACGTGTAGGTATTCGTACTCATTGGCTAAGCTTTTAATTAGATTACTAGTAAATGACTCGGCCGTCGGGTCGACTTATTTTAAAAACAGGATCTTCTTTTTATCACAGCGGAAGAACGTTGCCTTTAAATATCACTAAAATATGAACAATCAGATTCTTACCAAATGTCATATGTAAATAAACACACCAAACTCGGTATTTGTGCAGTTAAATGAAAAAAATTATACAATAAAGTAATAAAAAGTTAAGAGTTTAAACATTTCTAAGGATTCTAGTATTTTGCACAGCTTTGTCGGATTTTAATTTCGTTTTCAGCGTACATCATTATTTTGATTCTAGTTTATAAAAAAGTACTAAACATATTTGGGTAAAATATCTTATTTTTATATATAATTATAAAATAATTATGTGGTGGCCAAAAACACCAAAAAAAATGTTCGTTACCCTTTTTACCCGTCTGCGTCAGAAGGAGGGTTATTAACTCATATATATGTCACCACGTGCTTTTTGTAGTTCTAATAAAGATAAATAATTCTTCCATACATCATTTCTTTATATCTCAAATAGATAAAGCAGCGTTTTCGATAAAAGCTCCCAGGAGGCTAAAATTTATCAAAATTTTCACAACAATTATCATGTAAATAACATATTTAGATTGATATACTTAAACTCTTTTTAGGTACCACTCTCTATTAGTGGAAACTGCGTGATGGTCCGTTCAGTAGTCTTCAAGTTTATCGCGAACAGACAGACAGACAGACAAACACTTGTGATGTGTGTCTGGTATATATAATATCTTTTATAACAATTTTATTACATGTAGGTAGGTTAGGTACCTTTCTTATACGAGTATGACGTTATGATGTAATAAAAGTTTCAAATACTGTAACTTACCTGTAAAGATACAAACAAATGATTTAAATAACAAACATTGATACATCAAAGAATAATCAGACTAAACTAAACAGTACATTGTGAAAGCTCAGTAATTTATTTCCTACTGTAAACAAACAAAAGTTGTAAATAATCAGAAATTTTCCGACCACACGTACTCGAACTAATTAAACAATACTCATCTGTCATTTACGTAAACAACAAGAGCTAGCCTTCCGTATTGGAATAAAACATATTACACTAAAAACTTTAGCCTCTAAATCAATGGCAATAAGAGCTAAATTCCGTCGTCGTATTAATTACTGTTTTGCAAAACAAACAAGTTGCTTTCGCAGTCAGTATGAACTTTATTATTATATACCGTAGAGATTTAAATCGAATACACAGATACGGAAATATAAAATGGTAATAGACCACGTGGGAAGAGGAACGCACTAGTGAAAGTTTGCACTCCAAATAGCAAAAACCACATTTTCTTGTGTGGCACAATTCATAAGAGATAATAAGTAAGTTCTTTTGTTCAAACATTAGTATTTTATACAACGTTTCTCTTCAGTGTATCGCATTATAAAATAATTTTACTTTTATCCTATGGTGTATGTGTGTGTGCGCACAAAAAAGTTTATTTTTGAAATATTTTGTTGATGGACGGCGGAATTGAATACTATTCAGAATTAATTAATTAGACTTTGAGTCTAATTGGACTCTTAATTTTTTTTCCAAATTTCAATAATACAGCTTTGTACCTTAATGATTTGAAAATAGAAGATGAAATTTGTAATTTGTAGTTCACTTATTGGACGCGTTTCTTCGCTTCCAGGCGAACTTTAAAAAAATAATTGAGTAACCTAATAAATCGTTTTATTTAAGTCTTGCAAAGACTTCACCGCAATGTGATCAATATTCTTAAAGCACCTTATTCCAAAAATACAAACTTGCAGTTTATTAAATCCATACAATCACAACACATACAAAAGTATGACAATTAATATAAATCGCTTCCCGTTTATAACTTATAATCACTTTTCCCCACTGACTGCAACGCTTCGTTCGTTCGTTGCTTGTACGAGTACTTATATTGTATTGTAGTTTTTTGTCGTACATTACGAATATTGAACGTAATATGGAGAATCGATGATGTAATAAATACACGTGTTGCGTGCTATCTTGAGACGAAGTAATCGACCAACTTGACAACATCGCATGGTACATGAGTAGTGACTAGGACTCAGTTAGTAGATCACAGGGCAATGTATCGAAGCCAGGGTATCTTACCATACTACAGACGATGGTTAAATCCGTTACCATCAGGAAAAACTATGTTAGTTAAACAAAGCTTTAATAGCTAGCCTAAAATTCTTTGTAAACTAGGCCAATGTGAAATAAAATTATTTTGTATTTTTTTATTTAAGCACTGACTTTTAGGCTTAAGGATGTGACTTCTAGTAACTAAAATAAAAGAAATCATATAAAATAAATATATTATAACTATCTCGCTGTACATATTATTGCAAATTTTCCAGTTATCAAATAGTTATATTTTATTTACTTATATTATTTACAGCGAGTATAAATTTGATATACGAATAACCTCTTAAATAATAATTGATTGGTTATTAATTAAAAAGTACTTCGAAACTAATACAAAAATTAGAACTCCGAACATGCTCTTGACCTAATTGCAATGTAGGTGAGGCTTGGCCTGGCAAATGAATCTAGA
Source organism: Mycalesis mineus (assembly GCA_034621355.1). Taxonomy (NCBI): domain Eukaryota; kingdom Metazoa; phylum Arthropoda; class Insecta; order Lepidoptera; family Nymphalidae; genus Mycalesis; species Mycalesis mineus. The sequence goes on along the minus strand of CM067898.1, from coordinate 9,511,332 downwards.
CCTCATTACTATATTAAATGGGTACGGTAAGCGTATCAGCTAGCCTATCTACCTAAATACTTAGGTTTTAATGTCTAAACCAATGGACTGAAATTAAATTTAAAAAAATAATAAAACTTACAGATAAAATGAAATTCTTATTATTAAAATAAAAATTAATCTAAGTCGCTTATCGAAATAGTAGACAATCAACTTGTACCTCCATGTACTGTTGAAACGTCAAGCTGTATTGTCTTAAGAAACCGTAGTAGAGTTAATACGGCTTTGGAAGTCACTACTGTTTTGAAGGCAGACTCTACTAACAAAAAAAAGACGCGTGGCACTCGGAGACTGCCGCGGTAAAGCTATTGCATAGCATTTTTTATCAACTTATGTTTACCTACCGACGTCATCGGGACCGTGGCCTAGCGATAAGTCGCTCTAAGTGCCCGGATTGCCAGATAGACGCGGGTTCGAATCCCGTCGGTTCTGCAATTTTTTTTTAAGCGTGATATTGCAAAAAGTCATTAATTAAAAAAAAATGACTTTTTGAAATATCACGCTTGAAAAAAAAATAAAAAAATTTCGGAACCGACGGGATTCGAACTCGTGTCTCTCTGGCAATCCGGGCACTTAGAGCGCCTTACCGCTAAGCCCACGTTCCCCGATGACGTCGTTGCCGAAATTGTGCTTTTGATATTATGTTTTTGATACTCAGGGGGTGTTAGGTTTTTTCGTTACGGAATTTCTGTATTCGGTCTCCACGCTCAAGGCCCGCGATAAAAGCTATACAATAGCTTAACAAGAAGTAATTAAGCCGTTGTAATAATGTAAATAGTGCAAAATTATTAATATTTTTCTAAAAAACATTACAAGATTCTAATAAACATTTAACTCTGCCACACGACCACTAGATCACACCGAGCGAATTCTTTATATTTATGAATATCCCATTCAGCTATTATGATCTACCATTTTAGATAGCGCTGTCAAGAGGTTAGCAATTAACCGACCAAAGTAGAGCAAACCCGCCAAGAGTGGACAAAAAGGGATTTCCCTGAGTTCGGAAACTAAAGAAGGGATGGGGGATCGAAATTTGAAAAGTTCCGTCCCGTTCGGCCCAACTAAAACTATAGCGGACGAGATATCGTACTCGTAAACTTTCCGAAAGTAAGATGTATTCATCCTTGGTATGAAATTTAAAGTCTCTCTTTGGTGCTGTACAGTTCGCAGATAAAATGCAATCCATTTATTGCATATGCAATATTTTTATCTTTTTACAACCTTTCATTTGATACCCATATTGCTAAGATAGAAGAAAGATATACACACATCCCCCCTTTTTTCCCCCATTTACAGCCGCCGTTTTGAAAATTTATATAGCCTATGTCACTACCACAATTTTTACAAATTCAACGACACCTCACATGTCAAAATCCGTTCAGCCGTTTAGGCTGTAGCGCGTGCCGAAGAAATGGACATACATACATACATACATACGCTCGAAAAACATAAAATTCTAATTACTTTATGGTACTGCAGGCGGGGGCAAACGTAGTTTTGGTAGATTTTTCTATCCCCGCAGAAAATAAAGTATTTTGTCTCCGCTTGCATCTCCATAAAGTATTTAGAATTTTATATAGATATAGTGATCCTTGTTTTTCTCTTTTCAGTTCATAACTTCTATGCAGTCGGGTGTTTTGTTTTTATAATAATAATTTTATTATATAAGTTATTACAATTAATGGCATTAATTACAATTAATGGCAAGCAGTAATACAATATAATTATGGCGAATACTGTGGTGCAATATATAGGCGAATATAAGGCCAAATAAAAGCCTCCATCTGGATTTTATTTGCATGCTTATATTATATATATTCCTAGAAACATCTTATGTGTGAAATGTATATAAAAAAATTGCAAGTATCAAATTTAGTTATTACAATATTTGCTCTATAATTTTGGAAATGGCCCCTATTATTTTTAAATTTGTCGGGCGATTTCAGTCTCTACTTTTACTTTCAGTAGCCAAACTCTATTTCTGCGAGTCGTGGCAAATAACTGACATGTATTGTTGTGCTCCATTTTCTTACCGATATTCCCAATACTTTACGAGAGCAGAATTTACCCAGTTAAACCACAAGGCGCAGCTAGTAGAGAATATAGTTTTTGATATAAAATATTTCAATAATAAATTACCACATTTGCTAGATCGCAAACTTAATTTGCTGACCGTATCTTGAACACTATTTGATTGTGTTACAAGAAGTTTTACAGGAAACGGTAACGGGATCTAAAAATCTGGAACAATTTGTCCAAAAACTCTTGCTCATTTTTGATTTACGTTCTAAGTTTTTAAGTTTGTTTAAATTGAGTTGAGCTTCTAGTCTAATTTTACTTTTATAAGACACCGATGTTTTTACGAAGAAAAGTTATAAATTTATAAACGTAGTATCGTAGTACTTAGCGCGGACTTATATTTAACCAGACATCATCAAACATAATATTGATTATTTATATTTTAGCATCGATCAACCAGTAAATGACACGTGGCGTTCGAAATGATTTTGTTTTTTTTTCTGGATAGCAAATATGTCTTTTATGAACAATTTATTCAAAAACATGTTGAACCGCAGTACATTAAAAAATCGCAATATATTTTACAAGTTACAACAAGTTAACTCAGCAAGCGGCCCGCAGGCGGTCCGGGCCGACAAGATAACGGATATAGACGTTAAATAAAGTGTCGGATATTGATTTATTGACCGCAGCGCGCCGGCGGGGCTTGTTACTACAATATTTAAACTTTTACCGCTACATATCCCTGCCTACAACCTTCATGCTTTACGTTATTTCTGTTTCCGCATCAAATACATATTCTAGTTTTCAAATCACTGGCAGCCAACAACAGATTTAAGACAGGCTCAGAGTGCGTTTCCACTAAGTCGTAACGACAGAATGTCATGCAGTTCGGAGTGTCTTAGCTTGTATGTATTTAAATGGAGGTATTTACATATAGGATGCTACTACGAACTTTGCTGTGACGACAGATTATCGTGACAATGGGAACGGCTAGCACGATAGTCGTAAAACGATAAAAATCGTCACCGACAATCCTGAACTGAAACTGAAACTGATGCCTCAAAGCCGATTTCGGCTACAGCGACGCTTCTGACTCCTCAAGTCTGGGTATTAGAATCTAGACTTTGATGGTTAGTCCTCTGGTGAGCTTTCCAGTGACTAATGTACCCTATTTTAGCTGTAAAGGTACGACCACATAGGGCACAAGTTAGCACACCATCGCGATAGTTGTATGGGACTGCAGTAGGTGGACGAAGCTTAAGATCATCACGCTTCGGAATTCGAACTCTTTTGTGTTATCCTTGATCGTTTTTCTCCACACAGCACGATTTGTAGCCATGTCCTCCCAATGTGAGGGATTTATATTGCACCGTTTCAAGTGTCTTTTCAAAACATCTTTATACCGGAGGTACTGGCCGCCAGATTTACGCTTGCCATTCTGGAGTTCTGAAAAGAAGATGCGTTTAGCTACACGCTCTTCACACCATCCTAGCTGTCGTTTAATAAGATAAGCCTCAATACCATCGACATTGGCCCTTCGCAGCACCTCGGTATTGCGCACCTGATCGAGCCATCGGATCTTCAATATACTTCTGAGACACCGAAGGTGAAAACCGACAATCCTATTACGTTATTCAGCAATAAAAAAATCCTATTACGGCACAATGAAGACCAATAAATAGTGAGAACGCGCCTTTACTAACATTTCTGTCACAGTCTCCCACGTTACATCCACTGCTTCCGTTTCTTGCCTACTAAATGCATTCTTCAAACGGGTTTCACGAACTAGCTGTGATAAAAAGTCGCCCAGTCATCTGCTGGAACTATTTGTCACCTTGTCACGTCTCGAGTGTGAGAGATTCGACTAGGTGACTGTACGAGCAAGTCACAGTGACAAAAGTCTTTATTATATAGGAGGTCCTTCAATTACAAGAGGAGTGGCTTGCAGCGATTTCTTCGCGTCTGCTTCCAAGGCATTGTTCTTTTTAAGTTTTTTTAGTTTAATATTATATTTCTGATTTGTATTAGTATTGGCATTATATAAGTGTAGTTTAACGCTTAAAAGAAGACACCAACCACCTGTGTTGAATTTTTTGCTGTTTTATGAAATTTTTCATTTATATGTACTTACTTATTATTTTTATTATGAAACTAAAAATTTATAATTATAATAATATGTTACTTTTTATTAGATACGTTTTATTTATGTCACTTACGAAAACTTTTTTCCTACATGCCCTCAGAGAAACAAACTCTACACGAGGTTACAGCACTTTTGAGCATTGTACACAAAATCTGTTTTTGTTGACGTCAGAAGAGCTAAGAGAGGTTCTTTGATTACATTGTTCGATTTAAAGGACCGATTTGGGTTTACAAATGTAACGATCGTTGGGTTATTTGTGAAATCACGTGCCTCGATGACGCCCAGCCCGAAATTTATACAGTAGGAATATAAGAATTTCAACAAATAATTCGTGCTGATGTTTTATTTAATATGATTGACGAATTAATAATTTTTTATGTAGTACTAAATAAAAAAAATTTTGCTATTTGATACAGAAAACAGTAAGAAACAGAAGGTAAATTTTTTTGTCTTTTACGAAAAAGTATTTTCTTTCAAGTAACAGATCAAATAGCGCTTCTGGCGTTTCTTATTTCTGCATAAATGTTCAAGGTAGGTACACCACCTACCTCGAAGTTTCAAATATATCTCTCATCTAATTATCGCTGGATGGATGGATTTTTTCAGTAACTGTCATTTTAATTAGCTTTTTCGTTGCCTATTTAGGAGCTCGTTTTGGGGCAATAAAATATGATAATTGTTGGCTTATTTCTGTAATAACGCCGTCCCGACATGCGAAGGTCGTATAATGGGGTCGCAATGAGGAGTCTTTATTGTTACGATTGACACAACCGACAGTCAGGAAACCTTTAGACGCTGACCCTGTGTTTGTGTGTGTGTGTCCAAAAAAAATATACTTGACTAGCGCTACTTTGTTCTCGTAGAAACTCTTAACCATGACATTCTTATTAAGTCACTACCACGTAGCAATTAAGCACGCTTTAATTTTGAAAACAAATCAGAGGGAATTAATGAACAAACTGAAATTGGCAAATGGATTAACATAATTTTATTCAAAGAACTGGGCATTCAATTTTTGCTTTCCAAAGAATAATGTGGAATCAAAATAACATGGGTCCAGGACATTGTCGTGACATTTATGAGCCGAATAAAAAAAATCCTACCTTTATACTGAAATTCTTTCATGCGACGACGCCAACGCATTTTTTCAATCACGAGTGAATGGCGAAATCAGAAAAATATGTTGAAGGTATTCGAAATATAATATTCAAGCATTATTAGTTATGATAAAAATAGAACACAAATAAATTCCACGCAGAAGCAATCGGTTAGTGCTCTCTTCAACAACACAATATAAATAATGTAGAGCTGTAAATTCAAATTCGTATATTTCAAGAAGGCATAATTTACAAACACATTTGAAAAACATCAAGACTATAATATGTGTTAACACTAATACTGGCTCGAAGCCCGGCTCTTGCTTATAAGAACCAACACTAAACTAAACAGTCAATTATTTATTAATCGTAATATACATCGAAATTCAAAAGAGCATTTAAAGAGAACCTTATCTTTTTTATAGAATATGCCTTGCAAAAAAAGCTACAGAGCAAGAGAGCACTTGGTCGTTAAAAGGGTAAATGGTTGGACGACATAAGAGAGTGAAACAAGGAAAGATATATATATCCTATCTAATATTATAAATGCGAGTGTAACTCTGTCTGTCTGTCTCTCTGTCTTGCTTTCACTCTACAACTACTGAACCGATTTAAATGAAATTTGGTACACAGTAAGTCTAGAGCCTGAAAAAGGACATAGGCTACTTTTAATTGCGAAAATAGGGTTGGGTGGTATGGTTGTAAGGGGTTAAAGGTTGAAATGTTGTGTGAAAGTATCGTCATTTTGAAAGCTTAAGACCTATTTCTTAGGCAGTTGATTAGATATTAATAAATATGACGTTCAAAGCTTAGAAAAATTAGGCTGCCGTAATACATAATTCCACGCGGACGAAGTCGCGGGCAAAAGCTAGTATATATATATGGACCTTCAATTATATAAACTCAACGCATTTATAACTGTATGCAACTAACTTTGTCAACCTCGCTGGCGCAGTTGGTAATTGCCTTGGCTAACGCAATAAGAATCTTTAAATCGACACCCAGATCGGATCAATTTAGGATTTTATATCTTTTAAATTGGCCCAGGTCTACTCTGGTGGTGCCAGCGAGTTCCACATACCCGTAGTTCTGTCCTGCGACCAGACCGAGTATACTATATCAGATGTACCGTTAAGCGATTAAGCATTCTGGTATGATGCCGCGTTAAACTATGGTTTGAAAAATATACCTCTTCAATTTGGCCTACTACATTCTTCGACTGCATTGTCACTTAACATCTAGTAAAATTTCAAAAATTAAATAAAATAAAGATCTCGCTCCAAGCGAATAAGCTGTGCGCAAAGGCCTGGTAGAAATATCCTTACAAACCACAACCATAAGATAATGTCATAATATTTTATTTACATAATTTACTAAGTTAACTTTAATAATAAATATTTTACAATGATACTTATTTCGCAATTTGCAGTTGATAAATTGCTTGTTTTGCTCGTAATGAACTGACATTGTGTTTCGGCGTCTGCGGTCGCTCGGTACATTTTGTGCGTCGCGTCGTAATTCACAATTATCCACCACATTAACATATTCTATCTACTCTCATACCATAATACATACATACATAAACATCACGCCTTGTTCCCATAGGGGTAGGCAGAGACCACATCCCTCCATTTGCCACGGTCCTTGCATAACTCCTTAGCTTCTTCCACTCTCATTAATCCTTTCATACAAGTTCGTCGGTTTAGGGTACTCTTGACCTGGCCATTATTTAAAATGTCCTGAATTTGGTCCAGGAACATTCGCCTAGGCCTTCCCCTTCCAACATTTTCATTCACCCAACATTTCCATTCACATACTCATACCATAAAACGTGAAAAAATACTTTTTAATTACATATTATTCACTGTCTGGTTTGTCTAGTGGTCAGCCTATGTGACGCGATCCTGCGTTCGAATCCTGGGTCGGGTTTTGAAATAATTCCGAGTTTTGCTTTATTGTCAGAAGTTTTCAGTATTTTTTTTGATTCATTGTAATCAAACTTGCAGTGAAGGGCTAACTACTTGGGCCCTTGACTGCAATCACACTAGACGGTAAGTCATGATGCATTCTATGATGGAAGCCGGCGATTGAGTAAGTAAATCCACATACCTTTCGGTTTTTACACGACATCGTACTGGAACGCTAAATCGCTTACCGGTTCGTCTTTGGCAGTAGGGTGGTAACAAGCCACGGCCGAAGCCTCCCTCCACCCAAATTTTAAACCCAGAGTCGGGGAGTTGGTAACATGTTAAATTCCCATACTTCAGAGAGCACGTTAATACGGACCCGGTCACTATTAGCAACGCCTAATAATGATATTTAAATAATCAAACATTGTCACCCTAAGCCAGCCGACTCGCATTGGAGCAGTATCGAGGAGATAAGGTCCATATCCCCTTTCCTATAAAGGTACCCTGGCCCTTTAGTAAGCAGTTAATAGGTTGATAATAATTGATGATGATGAAGATGATAATGACGATGTGTGTGTGTGTGTGTTTTCAGAATTCAACTGAAAGTCACTGCCCCATTATTTCTACGAGTAAGTCTGTTTAATGTATACAGCTTGGGTAAAATAACCAAGAGCCCCTTAGAGCTCAGTTAATCTTGAAAAAACGAGTGTACATGCATATTTTTCGTTTCGGTCCCACTTTGGACCATACTTTCCATCGTGTGAGATTGTTGTTGAACGCGAGCCTATCCCGAATAAAAAAAATATTCAGACACTCGTATTCTACTATTTTATTACCTAGATATATTCGAATTTGTTAGCCATCCGGTAGCAATATAGTTTCGATATGAATAGCCTGCTACCTTGCCTGCTCGTAACGTGTAGGTACTGCTGTTCCGTGAGAGCTCCACTGAGCATATAAATAATTTAGCGGGGGCCATTTGCACGCTACGCCGGTGCCTGCCTGCGATTTGTACCTACATCGATTGACGGGTGACAATCAATAGGCGAGGGAAACGCGCCAGTACAGGTACTGAGCATGATAATGATATACAGACACAACAGTAGTAAAAATAAACATCAAATTTATTTGCATCAAAAATTCTTATCATTACATTAGAAAAACGGTAAAAATTTTGGATTGGCTCATCCCGATCTTCTTTGGATTGGATGCAATTGACGCTCCAAACAGTGTTCTTGCAAGATACCTATTGTCAAGCAGTAGACGTCCATTGGCATTGATCTTTATTGTAAGAATCTTCTCCTCAAAACATCTCTCAATAGAATCAATAAAAAGCAAGGTTTTTTTTTATCAACTACAAGTTGGCCCTTGATTGCTATCACACCTGATGTTAAGTGATGATGCAATTTAAGATGGAAGCGGACTTGTTAGGAGTAGGATGAAAATCCTCACCCCTTTCGGTTTCTACACGACATCGTACCGAAAAATCTCAATCTGCCCCGCCGGGAATCGAACCCAGAACTTCCGTCTTATAAATCCACCGCGCATACCACTGCGCCACGGAGGCCGTTTTTGGAGCTAACATACGAACCAAGAACTTAAAGTTACGAAAGCAACTGAAATTCAAATTGATTTATTTCACGTAGACTTACGATATGTTGTGCTTTCCAAAAACTGTAATCTGAAGTCTTAGTGGCTTTACCAACGATTCCTGAGAAATATTTATTTTATTGACTTGGAACTCCTGTAGCAGCGACTTTCAAAAGTCGCGGACCAGTACGCTAGCTTTTTTTAACATCGTAAGCTACTTAATAAGTCATAGAATTACAACAGAAGTAGGTATATTTTTCTTGACATCGTAACATTACGTTCTAACAAATAAATGTTACATAGTTATTTCGGCAACACATAATGTATTAGTAAGTTTGCCCCTCATGTTTATATGTATGACATAAATACTCGGCCCGAAACAGGATATCGTATCAATCACGCAATCATTTCGTTTCATCTCACATTCACATATTTCCTATCGCTGATAATATTTTCAAGAAGCCAACGCCCATGACTTTGTATACAGAGATTTAGTTTTTTGTGCCTTCTTCTTTAAGTTCTACTCGTATTTCGATTAAATGTCTAAATAAAACTATTTTGTAACCCAATAACAGTTTGATAACAAATAAACCGGTAACAAGTAACTTTCTAATTTAATTTCTCCTATGGTTTCAAAAATAATTTAGTCAAAACTATCAAATTTTAATTCTAGAATAACAAAACAATTGTGCTAAGGAAAGGGTTGTTGTTATGCATTGAATAAACGTATATGAGAGCCTTCTCCATTTATTGGAAATAAAAAAAAAAAAATATATACGGTCGAATTGAGAAACGCCTTTTTTTTTTGAAGTCGTTTAAAAACGTTCGAGTACGAGTTCACCTTCGTAGCTAAAGCGTAGGCTTTGCTACGTTTACCGTAGCCGTTAAGCAGCTACGCATTTCGTAGTTTAACTCTCGTAGCAAAGTAACCTTCGTAGCACCCACGTAGCGTTACTCGTATAAGATAACTCTATGTTATTAGATATCTGTCTTATTATTCAATATATTTACGTGTATAAAAATGTATATTTAGTGACCTCTTGAATAAATTGAGACGAACGGGTGAGACAAAATTCTAGTTTTTTACACAGGTTACATACTTGTTTCTTAAAACTCAAGACTGATAAAAAACCCAATTCTAACATATTATAATATTTTGTAAACACGAGTTTGAGGTAGGGATGTTTTGTAAAGGTCAAAGAAAAGACATACAAACACATTCTTATAATCAGTTTCATCTGTCTATCTGTTATCCGTCTCCTAAAATATGAAACTAATTGCCACGAGATTTTAATATGTAGATAACCCAAGCACTAGGACATTACGACCTTGACTAACAAACAAGCCTGCAAAACAAAAGTACTGTCTTCGGTAACGAGAACAGTACACACTTTAATCAGTAACAGTCAGTACTTCGGTCAACAAAAGCGTGTTAACATAAAATACTTTATTTTGGACGTCAGCAAAAGATATAGCCTGGTACAAGTCAAAATCAAAACGAGATAGAAACCCGATATCGCAATGTGGACGTGAATCTCCGCCCTGATTGATCCTATAACACCCGACACGGGACTTATTTGAGTTATCGCTGCTCTGAAGAAAATCACAAACCAGTGGCGTATTTGACAAGTGTTACGCTGAAGGAAATAAAATAAAGTAGAATGCAGTGCTGCTCGCAAAATTTCAGGAATAGACTTACAACAAGTATAGAATAAGATGTGTATCATTTTAATAAATACATACTTCTATACTAATATTGCGATAGTAAAGGAGACTGACCATTTTGGGCCCAACACGTTACAACAATAAAATGTATCTTCAAAAATTCTTTATTATTTATAAATATAAAAAAAAAAATTCTTTATTATTTTGATTTATTTTTTATAAATCTATATATATATTATATAGATTTCAAAAAAAGAATTCACAATTGCAAACACATTTAAAAACATGCTGTAGGTTTTGGGTTTTTGTTTTGCAAAATAATGACGTAATAGTGGATCCGGCATAATTGAAACTGGCAACACTGGTAATAGTTCCATTTCCATTACTTAATGTCAACATCATGTCATCAATTTAGTTGAAAACTTATGGCTTTCAATTGAATTGAATTGAATCAATTCAATTTGACTAATAAATTATCTTTAAATCTCTATTCTGAGATTATTCGTCAGATTATGACTATAAAAATAGGTTGATAAAAATAGGTTGATAATTGCAAAGTCGTACATATATTATGTCAAATAACCCACATAACCTAACTCGTGTATTTGTGCTAATATCTTGATTATGCAATTGTCAATTAAACTCACACACACGCACACACACACACACGCACACGCACACACACTACACACACACACACACACGCACGCACGCACGCACGCACGCACACACGCACACGCACACACACACACACACACACACACACACACACACACACACACACACACACACACATACACACACTGTTTACAATATGATAATTACTATTTACTTGTCTTTTTTGCGGATTGCATCTTTGTTTTGCTTAAACGATCCATATTATATAAGGAGAGCACTGTCGCCTAAAACACAGGTTTATACCTAGCTTAGGGACAGTTGACTTCTGTATATTCATACATTTCGAACAACTTAAATTAAGTAATTCTTAAGAAGCTGTAATACTATTTGTACCTATGTTTTTGGACAATAAACAATTTATTTATTTTATTTATTTATTTAAATTTTCGGCCCAGCGATGTATGAAAAATGGTCAATGTCCTTTGTCTGTTTGTTACCCATACGCCTAAACTTCTGAAGCGATTTAGATGAGATTTGTCACAGATAAAGTCTAGACTCTAGAGCCTCAGAAAGGACATAGGCTACTTTTTGTCACACTGTCACAAAACAGAATTTTTCGCGGACGGAGTTGCAGACGTCCGCTAGTATTCTATACTTTAAAAATATATATGCACTAACGTCCTCCTTCCTCCCTTTTCGGCTTGAAGGTGCTCTTACTATGACACATTAAAAGTAGTCTATAGTTCTATTCCCATCGAAACGTAAATGTCTCGTGTTGAACTCTTTAGCCGTGGAGCTATTAAGGCTTTATTTTATATTACAATAAAGTATCAGTTAATCGCTAACTCTTAATATACAATGTATGGTAGTTTTTTTATCTATATTCAAACGATATTACTTTTGAAAACATATTGAAAATCATTCAATGGGCTGAAAAAACACAAAATAAAATTTTTAAAAATCTTCTTTTTTACTCACAGCTATCAAAAAACATAATATGAATATAAAGTGAATAGCAAAAATTTAATAATCGAGAAACTGTTTTTACAGGGACTCAATAAAAATATCACGCCAAAAAGTTAAAGCAAAACAAAAATAAATAAAATGAGAGATAATAAAACAAAGGCCTTGCGCGCGCGAATAAATCAGCTAATTCATCAAACAGTGCCAGGCAAATACATAATGCATGCGCGGCCTTATTTCCCAGAGGATTTGTACGAGATAAAAAAAATATACACCAACAATCACTTTTGATTACCTCCGTCCGCGTCCGAATCTGGATCTGCGTGGAGGTCCGTTGCGTCCGGTGGAAGAAACACTGCACTGTGGCCAATACATAGACTCTAAAAATGACATTAATTTAAGGGGACTTTTAAATACGCAGCCTGCAAATTTTGGGACGATTTACCTCCACCAGTTCGACTAGCTAAATCTTTATATACTTTCAAAAAATTAATTAAGCAACATTTTTTGGAGAGTCAGAAATTGTGATCCAATATTTTGTTTATTACAACACCTTATTTTATTATTACTATTTTCCCCCTTTTTATTTTCATTCCATTTTTTTAAATGTTTTAAGTTAAATGTATAGATAAATATTATTAAATATTATTTGTTTAAGTAATTCATGTAATTTAAATATAGGACGATCAGCCCGTGAGTTCACTCTGGGGTCATGCCTGAAAATCAGCGCTACAGCCTATACCTGTATAGCTGTAGCATCGTGCTGAGGCAGCGCCCCGTTCAGCCAAAATATCACAGGTGTAAGCAAATTTTGATTAAATACAGATAATTTAAAATATGTAAATTTGTATGATTCTTATTTTGTATTTTTTTTTTGGCTGAATAAACGTTATTTCATTTCATTTCATTTCATTACATTATAAGTAAGGTTTTGCAGTCTCCTTATATTCATTGTTAAGCGATTGATATTACAAGTCAACTCACAAAGTTTTTCATTGCAATTTTTTTATCGACTACAAGTTGGCCCTTCACTGCTATCACACCTGATGTTAAGTGATGATGCAGTCTAAGATGGAAGCGGGCTAACTTGTTAGGAGTGGGACGAAAATCCACACCCCTTTCGGTTTCTACACGACATCGTACCGGAACGCTAAATTACTTAGCGATACGTCTTTATCGGTAGGGTGGTAACTAGCCACGGCGAAAGCCTCCCACCAGCCAGACCAAGACAAATTAAGAAAAATCTCAATCTGCCCCGCCGGGAATCGAACCCAGGACACCCCCGCCTTATAAATTCACCGCGCATACCACTGCGCCACGGAGGTCGTCAAACGGCAGTTTCTACTGCTACTGTTTTGTTTTTTTAAGTTTACGTCTACAAATTTTTCATAGTTATTATTAATTGAATGTATGCGTGATAGTCACTGTTATATCAAATGATAGCTTCTCCTAGCAAGAAAACAAGAAGATTATAAGTTCTTTATCGTTAGTTAACAATTATTAGGTATATTAACGTCCTTTAAGGCCTCTAGGTAGACTAAATTGAGGTAGTAGGCATATAATGTTTTGTGCATTATGAACAACCAGATGAAAATTGTCACAACATATAATTTGCGTTCATATTCCATACTTAACGCGAGTCAAAAACACGATCGCAGCAGTGCAACTAGTAACAGCAGCTGTCAAGTTAAAGCGCAAGTTTCTGTCAGTAATTTTAAACTACCCACAGCCGCGTAAGCGACTGTTCGTTTAACAATCTCGCAAGTTGCTGTGTTGCAAGTGCCACGAGATATTTCGAGGTTGTTCAATGTTCATATCTAGCATTATCAAAAGCAAATAATGTTCAATTAAATTGCAAATTTTGACGGCATTCGCAACGCAGCGTTATAGTCGAAGGAAGTTTGTCTTACGATTTGTAAGAATGAGAGCCTGAGTTCGATTCGCGACTGCGCTGATTGAGAATACTCCTGATTGGTCCAGATCTGGCTGGCTTCCGCCGCACCTGGCTACCATTACCACCTGTCAAAGACGTACCACCAAGCAATTTAGCGTTCTGGTACGGTACACTGTAGAGTAGAACTGTAAAGGGTGCGCTGCAACAATAATATAAAAAAATACATAAAAGTCAGTTTTAGTGTATTTAGTTTGTGGTTTAAACTTAAAAGTGGGTTTCTTCTTCAACAGTTTTTAAATACCACTAGCAGATGCCTTGCTGCTATGAAAGATCAGTAAAGCTTAAAGAGAATTCCGAAAAAAATAAAAATTTGTGATAATTACGTTCAATAGTTGCTATGATTAGCAATCAAAAAATTTACAATTGTTTTCAGATATCGCCTCCTCTCAATATCATCTGATTATATTAATCGTCTGAGATTTTTGATGATCTAAAATGATAGTTTAAAAAATCATAATACGCAAGTTTAATTACAAAACTGTAGCGCAGCTGTTACAAGACGCGGGCCGCTGGAAACTAAACCAAGTTGTCAAGAGATCGGCGGACCGAAGCGAGCCGGGCCATAACAATTATATAGCAAACTCGAGAGCGAAACTTAAGTTGAGGACGTGCTCAGATGTTCAGACTAGTTTTATTTCAGTGCAAAACTTTGATTGGTGATGTCGTATAATGCGACAATACTTTCAACAACAGTCGTTGACAACGACATGTGTTATTTAACTTTTTCCTTGAAGCACGGGTGTGTCACTTACTTTCTAACTCTGGGCCCAATATAAACCATCTCAGGGTTTTATTAATTTGATTAAGGAAAGAAGGAAATAAAACAACAGTATTGTTTTTTCATAACAAAGAGTAATTCGGGGCAATCACCCAGTCAGTCAGTGGGCATAATGCGGTATATTAATACAAAACAAAAATATAACGGCCTTCATTTTTAACGGGATGATTATGGCATCAACCATTTCGCGGAGTTATGTCAATTCAAAAGATTTCGACGGTAAATATTACTTTAATCATATCGTGAAGCAGTACGTAGACAATTAATTATGTTTAGCTCTTTTTATTACAGGGTTTACTGTGACAAAATTTTTGAAAGCCACATCTATATGAATATTTCATGATCTCGCAACGGGAGACAATATTACGGTTAAATAAGTAGGCATAATAAAAGAAAAATAAAACCAATGTTTTGAATACGTCTGTCTCTTTATCTTTTTACGGTAACCTTTTAAATTACTGAATGGAGTTTGTATGCTATTTTTAACCGACTTCGAAAATAGAGGTTCTTTATTCTAACCTAATGTATATAACTATAAACGTTCACGTCCACAGGTATGGTTATACTCGTACATATGTTTGTACATTAGCGATATTCCCAAGAAGTACTGATTCGATTTGGGATGAGGTGTTATTCAATACATAATTTTAAAAGGTTCTAAACATATATTTCTTTTTCAAAGGAGGCTTTCTAATTTTTTTTCGAATAAAAATTTTTGATTTTGTTAAAAACATACACGAAAGCATCATTAAAACTGCAGTCATCGTCTTTTCAAGGGAAACTGCGTTATGTTATGGAATAAAATTTATGTACTTATTTCATTTGGGATGAGTATTATTCAATACATATATATATATAAATATATATTTTATTTTAATATGTTATATTGTAAGTGATCAGCAAAATCAAAGAGTTTATTTTATTCTAATTCCAGTAATTTTAAAAAATGTAAGTAATTGAGATCAAAAACTGAGCGTAAAAATTAACTCCACTTTGCAGTGCAAGAAATTGAGGGATAACAATGCGGAGTAAGACACTACCACGAAAGGGTTTGGCGCTGGCAGTTCAAAACGTTTTATGCCAATTATCCTGTAAGAGACTACCAAATGAAGAATCCATTATATTAAACTTTATCTAATTTAACTTTATTTAAAAACCAATTTTTAACATTTGAAATAACATTAATATTTGGGAATTTTAAAGAAACAACTTTACAAATAGTATTCTTGTATTAAAAGATTTCAGTACAAGTTGCTCGTGGATTTACATACGTTAACGTACATTTTTCTAATTAAATTACGTATTTCACACTTTGAAATGAGCGAAGCTTAAATTTTCATTTATAATGTTACGACCTAGAGGTCGGGAATTGGAAGAACAACCACACAACAGGGAGAACTAGACGTTTATTAACCAATAAATAGATAGGAAAACAAGATTCGATGCAGCACGCTGTGACGCCGTCGTTTACGCGTCTAACTGAAGGAACCCATCAGGCGGCGACATGACAACTTCGGCACCTCTCGGCCACACACCCCAACCACATTCGGTCACCATACAAAGAAGTTACACGCACACTTTGGAGAACTTTGCCTCATACCTTCAACCGTCTTGACCCAAGACAACTAGCTTTGAACTCTCAAATGTATTCTTTATTCTGACAAGTTTAACTAAATTTAAATTGTCCGTGCTTTTAACTTATTCATTTTTAACATAAATTTACTTTAACTAAATGAGGTTTCCAATTTTAAACTCGTGTAATTTTAATTCCTCCGAGGGGTCATCCATAACAATAATATAGCAAGTATTCATTGTAATCTGCCAATTTGAATTACCTACTTCAGTCAGGCTTCCCTATTTATGGGACAGGGGGAGCTTAGACCCACCAAGCTGCTCAAAAAGGGATTTGTGGGCTAGGGTTATATCTAATTGTCAAATATCAGCCAACCACTTCACTTCTTAGTAATCACATATTCAAATAATTTATTCCAATGAAATGGTTCCCAGTTCCGTGTTTTGAATAAACATAAATAAAGCATTAATGAAACGATAAATAACCATAGCATTCAGACAGGATATCCGACCGGAGACCGCCGACGGTTCATTATACGTTCAAACAGCGATAATATCTCGACTACCCTTATTTTTGATGTTAACTCATCGAAGTTCTATTTATCAAAGTAAACGAGTTAACCAAGAATCCGATAAATCTATTTCTACAAGCAATCATTTGTTAATGATAAGATTCCAGCATAAGATATACTTGTAATATATGTATATTATAATGTAATAGAAGAGCCGAGCTTTGGATTATATTAACAAGTTATAATATTTAGTAGTCCATGAAAGTGTCAGAAAACTTTACATAAATTACAACACCGTTAAGCTCTGTTATATTAGCAAATTATTAATCGCTCCAAGCTTTTAGGGCCATTACAAAATCAGTGTACACTGCATATTCAAACAATAGCACTCCCCTTCCCCGCGTAAGCGGTGTTAACTCGTCGAGAGCTCAATTGGAAATGAGTCGAATGAGAATGGGCCGTTTTGCAAATTTGAATTTGGAACAAACGTTGGCCGGTGTTATGAATGCTTTCAGAAATTAGGCTTTTGAATGTGCGCTTTTATAATTGGCCCTCGATTTGCATTTATGAAATTCCGATTCGTTGCATTTTCGTGGTATCTCTATATACCACTGTCGATGAACTATGATTATACCTATTGTTTAAAATATTAGTTGTGAAATCAGGTTAGTTAAGTCAGTTATTTGTATTTTAGTGAGTGTTTTAATATTTTTGTAGTGAAACTGAGCGATTTAAAATATATTACAAAAATAACTACACACAGAATTGAATTAAAAATATAGACTTTAGATATAGACATTAATAAGAAAATTTTATACGACGAAGGACATCTCTACATTGTAAACTGTCGGTAGGTTGAAAAATTACGCCATTAAAAAGTCAACGTAACGTCGAGTGGTCGTATGGTAGCGGAAGTGACGTCATCCGCTCGAGGGCCCGCTTACGGCGCGCTTTAATCAAGGATTCCCTTAATGCCGTTGTCAGGAAACGCATCAAAGGTGCCTCGGAGGCTGTAGAGCACTTTTTTTAACGTAAGGGCGTGGCAACGCTGCTGGCGATTTACCCATACATTTAAAACAAAAAAACGGTTCATTGTGATACTAAATTAAACAAGATTCTAAAAGTACTTTTTATTTATTTATTTATTTTATCGTTGACGGAAAATTCCTTAAAATTAGTCGTCCGTTAAAAACCATCTAAAAAGCTAGCTAGTAACACTACATTATACAAATCGTTGTTATTACACCCATCATTTTGACGGCCTCCGTGGCGCAGTGGTATGCGCGGGGGATTTATAAGACGTAGGTCCTGGGTTCGATTCCCGACGGGGCAGATAGAGATTTTTCTTAATTTGTCTTGGTCTAGCTGATGGGAGGCTTTCGTCGTGGCTAGTTACCACCCTACCAACAAAGGCGTACCGCCAAGCGATTTAGCGTTCCGGTACGATGTCGTGTAGAAACCCAAAGGGGTGTGGATTTCACTCCTAACAAGTTAACCCGCTTCCATCTTAGATTGCATCATCACTTAACATCAGGTGTGATAGCAGTCAAGGGCCAAATAAAAAAAAAAACAAACAAAAATCAGCCTGAGCCATAGACGTAGCCTCTGTAATTTCACTGGCAAGCACATCGTTCACAACGAATTATAACCATAGAATATTTATGTATGTGTGTATGTATATCAATTACTACCGATTATCTATATATACGTACGTATATTAGCGAAATATTACTGACTGACCTGTTGACTCATCACGAAATGTCTAAACTTATACATTCGATTGACTTGAAATTTAACATAGTTAATTTCACGATATAGACGCTCTCCGGTAAAGGATTTCTCGATACTCAGGCGGGAACGGTATGTATGGGGATAAAACCGTTGGGTATGGCTAGTACGTATATAATAGAAATATATATTAACTATTACAACAGAACATAAAATAGTACAAGCTAAAATGTCATAGGTACTTATATATTAATACATTAACCCAGTCCACTCTCCATCCACATAAGCCGCGCCTTAAGCCGTTCCCGAGCGTTCAACAGTTAACCTATAAAATTACTGCAATATTCAAAACTACCCTCATAATTAAAGATGCTTAATTTATTATGCACGAAGTTATCACGGCAACTAGATTGTCATCTGCGGTGTACCGCGCTGGGGAAACTTTCGACCGGACTAGGGTGTGCTCGCTTCAAACACTTTAAGAGATAATTCTCTACAGAAACAATTTTCTTATCACATAAAACTTTCTCGCTCTACTTGCAGCTGTGGCAATTTATCTGCTTGTTATACGTTTATAAAAAAAGAATAAATCCTATTTCAGCTAATCCTAGATCAAGCTTTTATAATTATGTGCGCGTAAAAATTGGTGAATTTACTTGAACCCACTTTTCACACTTTTTAGAGGGTGAGTTTTGAAAGATTCTTTATTGAAAAACGCCTACAATCTACCATCATAATAGCTATATGTTTGCCAAACTTCAGCGGAATTATTTAGTTCTTCGAGCTGTACGTTTATAAATCAGTTAGTAACGGTTGCTTTTTATACAGTTCATTGATATTAAATATCGTAGAACTAATTAATTGGAATTTTTAAATATATATTCTGTAAATTGTAGAATTTAGTTGCAACTTTATTAAATCTAATTCATAAACTACTTGCCTATTACTTACATAATAATTTACGGTCTTGAATAAAACCCAAAAGTTTATCACCCATGGCCATCCTACCCGGTGAGTGATATATGCCCGGGATAGGGTTTTAAATCTTTAAACTTGGACAAGTTTGGAGCACAGTTGTAACTAGTTCGCCCGGGGAAGATCATATGCACACCCGGCTTCGCGTTTTGAATAATTCCCACATACTTCCGCCACCGGGTTTATTTACCCGGGATACAGTTTAACTTTGTTATTCATTCGCATATCGCTGGCTTACGTTCCGATCTATATAAACTTTTACTAAGTGTTTAACTTGGTAATTACACATTAAATGAGGCGGATATCTTAGCATTCCATGGATTCACCGTGCGGGTGCCGGGTCTATCGCGTGGCTGAGAGAAAAACTCCAAACAGAGCCCGAGACTTGTGACACGGGTGCAGGTTTAAAAGAGTACTCTTAGTGACGCGCGTCAACACTCACCTCCTCTGTTCAAGTTATAACAAATAATAGTTATAACAATTAAACATTCACGTATTGACTCAAATATTAAACTCGTACTCGTATCTGTTTTCGAAAAGATTTTTTTTATATAACAAACTAGCAGTCACCCGCGACTTCGTCCGCGTGAAAAACTCTTAGGTACCCTTCCAATTGTAAAGACAGACTTTCATATAAAGTGTGCTCATTCTCTTAATTTAATTTTTTTATAGTTTCCTATGAAGCAATATCCTCCGTCCCGTAACCGTGTACTAAAGCGTAGTCTAGCTTTCATTATAAACAAAATAACTTATAATCCGACACGCAGATCTAGAGATTAGCCCGTTTAAACAAACGTACAAAATTTTTCGTATATTATATAAATACTAACTGTTTGCCTGCGACTTCGTTTATGTAGACTTCGATTCAGTAACCAGTAGATACAGTTAGAATTGATATGAATAAATAATAATAATAACTAAATTGTGACGCGAGAGTAAGCAACGTAGAGCTGTCCATGAGAGAAGCTGCTTGTCCTTAGGTCGACTCCAGCCAGTGGCGGATCCAGAGGAGTCTCAGTGCTGGTATATATCATGCTCCAAATTGTTCACGGGCTTTTTGGCTTTCTTAGTATAACTGTAACCAAAACAGATTCCACACCAAAAATAAGACAGGCACGTAGGCACGACGCAGAACGCTGGCGCAGGACTGAGTTTGGAAGAACGAAGAGCGAACCCCGGACTGCTGGGTGGAGCTTGTCACGTAAGTCGCGCGCCAAAACCGAGGGATTAACCAAAACCGCGGCCAAAATCCCGCGGCTGGACGCCTGCGACAATTCGGGAATTTCCAGATTCTACTTTAAAATTGAAAGAGTTACGGGGGCTTCATAGTTGTCAGGCGGAGAACGTTATCCAGATCAATTTTCTGACAACAGGGTGGCTTTAAGGCTACCGCAGGTCGCGCGCCAAAATCGGTGGAATCACGGATTTCACATTAAAAATCAGTTAGGCACGGGACATCGTAGAGCTCTGGTGCAAGGCAGGGTACGAAAGAGAGCAAAGAGCAAACCTCTGGCTCGAGATAGGAGGCTGACGCGAACGAAGGTCACGCGCGAAAATTTGGGGATTTGCTGATTCTACATTAAAATTTAAAGAGGCATGGGGGAATCATAGTTTTCTGACGCAGGACGTAATCCAGAAAAATCCCTTGATGGCAGAACGGCTTTAACGCGATTATAGGTTTCGTGCTAAAATCGGTGGATTAACGGATTTCACATAAAAAATCAGTTAGGCACGGGGCCTCGTTGGGCTCTGGTGCAAGGCAGGGTACGAAAGAGAGTAGGAGCAAACCTGTGGCTCGAGACAGGAGGCTAGCGCGGCCGAAGGTCACGCGCGAGAATTTGGGGATTTGCTGATTCTACATTAAAATTGAAAGAGGCACAGTTGTCTGGCGCAGGACGTAATCCAGAACAATTTCCTGATGCCAGAGCGGTTTTAACGCTACCGTAGGTCGCCTGCTAAAATCGGTGGATTAACGGATTTCACATAAAAAATCAGGTAGCTACAGGGCATCGTTGAGCCCTGGTGCAAGGCAGGGTACGAAAGAGAGCGAGAGCAAACGTGTGGCTCAAGACAGGAGGCTGGCGCGACCGAATCGCGCGCGAAAATTTGGGGATTTGCTGATTCTACATTGGAATTGAAAGAGGCATGGGGACATCATAGTTATCTGGCGCAGAACGTAATTCAGAAGAATTCCCTGATAGCAGTGCGCCCTTAACGCGACCGCAGGTAAAATCGGTCGATTAAAATCCTGTCTCAGTGCTCACTTGCTTCACTGGTGGAACCTACATACAAAGTTTCAAGTGAATCTATTAAGCAATGAAAAGTTTCAATTTGCCCCCTTTTCTTCCCTTAGGGGAAACAAATTTCCAAAAATCCTCTCTCAGTGGTCACTTGCGTCACGTGTGGAACCTATATACAAAGTTTCAAGTAAATCAATTAAGAAATTAAAATTTTATATTTACCACCCTTTTCTTGCCGTAGGGGATAAATTTCCAAATATCCTCTCTCAATGCTCAGTTGCTTCACTGGTGGAACCTACATACAACGTTTCAAGTGAATCTATCAAGAAATTAAAATTTGCACCCCCTTTTCTCCCCCAGGGGGGAAAAATTTCAAAATCCTCTTTCAGTGTGCTCAGTTGCTTTACTGGTGGAACCTACATACAAAGTTTCAAGTAAATCCATTAATCAATTAAAATTTTCACCCCCTTTTCTCCCCTTAGGGGGGAAAAATTTCCAAAAATCTTCTCTCAGTGGTCACTTGCATCAAGTTTCATCAACAAAGTTTCAAGTAAATCCATTAAGAAATTAAAATTTTCAATTTACCCCCCTTTTCTCCCCCTAGGGGGAAAATTTCCAAGAATCCTTTCTCAATGCTCACTTGCTTCGCTGGTGGAACCTACATACAAAGTTTCAAGTGAATCCATCAATAAATTAAAATTTTCAATTTACCCCCTTTTTCTCCCCCTAGGGGGGGAATTTCGAAAAATCCTCTCTTAGTGGTTGCCTACTCCCCCTAACAAACATACGTGCCAAATTTCAGCTCTCTACGGCCAGTAGTTTCGGCTGTGCGTTGTCTGTCAGTCAGTACATCACTCAGTAACGGAAGAGTTTTATATATTAAGATTGGTAACCAGACCAGTGTCATTTTATAATTATTACCTCGTCTATCAGAGTTGTAGAAAACATACAGGTCTATTCTGATACATACCTGAAACAAGAAAACAAAACATTTACCATGAGACGAACATCTTAGCATCCCATAGATTCACCGCGGGGTGAATAGGGGCGCGCCGAACAGACTTGCCGCACGGATACCCCAGGTCGTCTCGAACAAAACTTTGAATAATAGTAATTAATATATAAAATTATTAATTAAATAAAATAATCGATATCAATAGAGATAGGTAATTGGTATGCGTGTCGGTTAGTTACTCTATTATTCAGAACAGTTTCCATTGTCCCTTATTTAACATCAAATCATTGCACTAAACACAAAACAATCTGTACTATACTAAAGCAAAACTCGATTGAGAAAGCGTGGCAACAAACAAATTTAAAATGAAGGTAGAAAACGCAACATAAATGCTTAATAAATTTAATTTTTTTTGTATTTCATTAAATCTTATTTAAAAGATATTGAATATATTAATTAGTTTTTAGCTTACTAATCTAATTTATTGTCATTAATTCGTCATTTACTAGTTAATAAAAAATAGGTGTAAAATAACCAGTGATTTCTTTCTTCACTTTTAATTTTTTTTGTTGACAAGCATTCTGAATCATTTAGTATAGTGATTGGTTTTTGGAAGCCATTTATTTATAACGTAATTATTAGCATTTCATACGAATCACATAGACGATAGCCGAATTATTAATCGAATAATAGAATCGATATCAATACAGGTAAACTGATTGTACATCGCTTTGTTACTCAATTACGCATAAATAATGGCATTTGCTAGTCACTGGATACAAATTCCACAAAATAGAAAATTATCGATGAAGGAATTTATAGGCATATAATAAACTTTGATCGTAGAGAGTACGTTACTACGTCTATAATGTTCGCTTTGTGACTCAATCACGCAGAACGAGGTACACGTGCAGAATTTAAGATTAAATTTGAAAATACCCAGACACTCATAAATTGAGCTAGAACAATGACTTGTGTGAAGAGTTCCTCTCAAAGGCAACGGAAACACGCTGATATCGATTGGCTTATACAATTCTTATCGTATTCTTTCGTCCGTTTTTCAAACACGAATGCAGTCAGTGATATATATAATTTTCTATGTAATTAATACATTTCTACTTATAAATACTATACACACATTGCTATCTCGCCCAAACTAAGCTTTAGCTTGGTGTTATTATGAGTACCCGTAATAACAAGCTAAAGCTAACTGATAAATATTTTTATATAATTATCATACATTAATACTTATAATAGGTATATATCCACACTGACACTGGAAAATATTCATGCTCATATCACATATATTTTCCACAGGTGTAAATCGAACCCACAGCCTTGGACGCAGATGCCGGGTCACTAACCACTGCGCCACTTGGTCGTTAAAAATAGAAAATATCATCATCAATTCGTAATAATGAGAGAAGCAGTGCGTTTGATCATTATTATAATCATTGTAGGTCTTATTAAGTGTATGTGTGTGGTAACTTTTAAGAAAAAAATATCATTTGATAAATTTCTTAATGGCAATAAAGTGTAAATGCTTCACCGAAGAATCGAATTACGGATCGAATAAAAGACTGGATATCAATTGAGGCGAGCGAAGCGCGCGTCGGTTTTGTTACTCAATTACGTCCGTACCGTCCGAACGGGATGAAATCGTATTAAAATGGCGCGTTTATAAATATTTTAAACAGCCCTTTATACGTTCATCTGCTTCACATGAAAGCTCTGTAAGCGACATTGGCTAGTCACTTTTATATAATAATTAAAAATAAAAATTTTATTTATTATTTATTTATTTATTTATTTGGGATAGAAAACAGTTGTGTACAAGTATGTCTTAAATTAAAAATAAAGTAGATTACAGACTAGTTAAAATACACATCCCACATCACTATCCACGTATTAATTAGCAAAATATTAATGGGGCAAATGAAAACATATTAGTGTAAAAAAGTTAAATTTAACAATAACAAACATAAACTAAAAAAACAAGAAAAAATTTATACAAAGAAAGAAAATATTAAACAAAGTTAAAGATTTAAAAGCAATAATAAAAAAATTTTAACAAAAAATAAAAACGCCTTCAAAACGCACTAAAAAGCAAAAAATAACTACGTCATTTACTTACTTTAATTTACTTAATCACATCTATGAAGTCGGTGCCATCCAAGATTAGGTAAATACTTTAAAGTAGAAAGCTCGGGTGGCACCGACTTCATATATGTGATTAAGTAAATTAAAGTAAGTAAATGACGTAGTTATTTTTTGCTTTTTAGTGCGTTTTGAAGGCGTTTTTATTTTTTGTTAAAATTTTTTTATTTCATACTTTTTAGTGCTTTATCAACAACAAACATACTAATAAACCTACTCGAACTAAACCATAAGTACCAATATTCACTAGCTACTTATAACATTCCGACGTCCCTGCAAAAGTGCATATAAAGTTTGAAGAGTTTCCTCGAGTTTTCGTAGATCTCATCATTGGATCATGACATAGTAAACATTAAACTAACTGGAAACTATAACCTTTCAAACTTCTCATTGAGACATAAATTAATCGAGCCCAGTCACAAAGTAGCTACTGTAAACCGTTAAAGAGCTCCCTCAGCTGTCCTTCTTCTTCATCGCCAGATCCTCAATGACAGTCACAGCCCATCTAAATATAAAGTTCTCATTGAGACAAATTAATCGAGCCCAAACACAAGGTAGCTACTGTAAACCGTTAAAGAGCTCCCTCAGCTGTCCCTCGTATTCATCGCCAGACCCTTAGTGACAGTCACAGCCCATCTAAATGTAAAGTTCTCATTGAGACAAATTATTCGAGCCCAAACACAAGGTAGCTACTGTAAAACGTTACGAAGCTCCCTTAACTGTACTTCATCTTCATCACCAGACCCTCAATGACAGTCACAGCCCATCTAAATGTAAAGTTCTCATTGAGACAAATTAATCGAGCCCAAACACAAGGTAGCTACTGTAAAACGTTACGGAGCTCCCTTAACTGTACGTCGTCTTCATCACCAGACCCTCAATGACAGTCACAGCCCATCTAAATGTAAAGTTCTCATTGACACAAATTATTCGAGCCCAAACACAAGGTAGCTACTGTAAACGTTACGGAGCTCCCTTAATTGTACTTCGTCTTCATCACCAGACCCTCAATGACAGTCACAGCCCATCTAAATGTAAAGTTCTCATAGAGACAAATTAATCGAGCCCAAACACAAGGTAGCTCCTGTAAAACGTTACGGAGCTCCCTTAACTGTACGTCGTCTTCATCACCAGACCCTCAATGACAGTCACAGCCCATCTAAATGTAAAGTTCTCATTGAGACAAATTAATCGAGCCCAAACACAAGGTAGCTACTGTAAAACGTTTCGGAGCTCCCTTAATTGTACTTCGTCTTCATCACCAGACCCTCAATGACAGTCACAGCCCATCTAAATGTAAAGTTCTCATTGAGACAAATTAATCGAGCCCAAACACAAGGTAGCTACTGTAAAACTTTACGGAGTTCTCTTATATATAGATCGGCTCCATCATCAGATCGACTCCAGACCTTCACCAAATTGTAGTGCTTTTAAATACTTACCGGAAAAATTAACAAACGTACTTGTTGTCCCTACAATTTTTGAAAGTTCCCCTCGTTTTCTCCAGGATCCCATCATCAGATCCTGGTTTCCTTGTCATGGTACCACCACCGGACTATCTAGTTTCCAACAAAAAAAGAATTATCAAAATCGGTTCATAAACGACGAAGTTATGCGCGAACACACATAAAAAAAAAAAAAAAAAAATATATACGGTCGAATTGAGAAACGCCTTTTTTTTTGAAGTCGTTTAAAAAACAAGGCGAGTAAATTTCAAAATTTCATTTCACTTTTTCAGTGTACTTACGACCAACTTCTTAAAAGTGCCGACTCGAGTAGCGAACATGTCAATGTCACTGAAGTGCTTGTCATATGACTGTGTCATTCTAAATATCGGTGATCGTTTACCAGCATTCGTGCGACATTTAGTTGGTGCAAACAGCCGATGTACTCGGCAACTACGTACATGCGTATTATACGGCACACGATAGCAAAGTCTACGCGTTAAAGCTATACAGTCATATTTATTGTGACACAGATCATATAAAAGCATGGCTTCTAATTGCTGACGCCTAGACTTTAAGTCAAGTAGGTTATACTTTTGTAGAAGTTGGTCATAAGATAAACGATTTCTCGTGCATTTGTAGTGCATAGTTTTTAAGAATTTTTTTTGAACGGTCTCAAGGCTCTTCACGTACTTTTCATAATGAGGGTTCCAAATAGCAACAGCATATTCGAGTTGTGAACGTATCAGTGACTTATATAAATGAATATATGTTGATGCTTTCTTAAAATTATTGCTTGCTCTCAATACAAAGCCATACATCTTATAAGATTTATTTATAATATTTTGAACATGCGTGTCCAAGTGTAGTTTACAATCTAACGTAACTCCAAGATCTCTGATGGTGTTAACTTTTTCTAGGTCAACACCACACAGTGAATATTTAAAGTTACTTACTGCTTTTTTCTTAGTAAAAGAAATGAATTTACATTTATTTAGGCTTAAACTAAGTTTGTTTTCAAAACAATATTGAGTAAATCTGTGTAAATCAGCCTGAAGGTTGTGATGATCGTCAGGTGTGTTGATGGTTTTAAAAATTTTCAAGTCATCAGCGTATAGTAAGAAGTTGCTGTGGCGAAAGCATTTATGAACGTCATTTATGAAAATAATAAATAATAGAGGTCCTAGGATCGACCCTTGCGGTACACCAGACGTGATCACAACCATACCCGATTCATATCCGTTAATAACCACTTTCTGAGTTCGATTTGTTATATACGATTTGAACCATCTCCATAGATTACCACGTATACCGTTGTAAGCAAGTTTTTCAAGCATTATTTTGTGATCTACTCTATCAAAAGCCTTTTTATAGTCGGTGTAAATACTATCCGTTTGTTTGTTGTTGTCCATATTTTCAAAAAGATTAGTGGTAAACTCAAGAAGGTTAGTTATAGTTGATCTCTTTGTGACAAAACCATGTTGTTGTGTTATAATTATTTTATGTAGGATCGGATAAATGGACTTATGTACAATTTTTTCAAAAAGCTTAGCAACCACAGGTAAAATAGAAATTGGACGGTAATTTTCTACATTTTTCTTCGAACCTCCTTTATGCACCGGTACTATACGTGCCATTTTCCAATTAGCGGGGAATATGCCTTGTTGAATGCACATGCTGTATAAAATGTACAACGGTTTATAAATAGTATTTGCAGTTGACTTGAGAAAGATAGGTGGTATATTATCTAACCCGGATCCCTTAGTGATATCTAGGTTATGTAGTCCTTGCAGTACGTCGTCAACTGTGATAGTGACGTGGTTAATAATATCACAAGAAGCTTTATCACGCTCTTGGATACCATTCTCTAAATTGAAATCGTCAGTGAGATCTGAGGGCACAAAAACAGAGTGGAAAAAATCCGAGAATAATTTACAGACTTCAGTGGGATTGCCTGCTATTTCATTTTTGTAGAACACATTGCATGGTATGGATAGACCGTTTTTCCTATTTGACAGGTATTGCCAAAAGAAATTTGTGTTAACTTTAATACTGTGCTCGACTAAGTTCATATATTCATCAAAGCGAAGTTTTGATTGAACTTTAAACCGAATTCTAAACATGCTAAATACCTCATAATCAGATATGTTATTATATTTTTTCCATTTTATCCATGCTTGTTTCTTGTTTTTAAATATTTTGATCAAAGGGGAATTAAACCAAACGGGAAAATTATTTGATTTTATTATTTTAAACGGTATGTATTTGCGAATAAAACCATAAATAATTTCGTAAAATATATCGACAGCACAGTTAGCAGTTTTGTGTTCAAAAGCTTTATCCCAGTCAAGGCTTAATATTTCTTTATTTATAATAGTATAGTCAGTATTTTGAAAACAGTAGCGGGTTTGAATATTTGTGGGAATAAAAGATTTATCGGCAAAGGGAAAGAGTATATAAAAAGGCGGGTGATGCCTATCAGGTGGTACTAATGTAGTTGGCGCGTTTGATATAATACATTCGCGTTCAGTGGAGAAAAATAGATCTAATAGGTGACCATTATCGTTCTCTATATTATTAAATTGTATTAGGTTCAAGGCTGACAAAAATTGACAAAGATGTTGGCTAGCTAAGCATTGAGCATTCAATAGTAGCGGTTCCATGTGTGTACCGTTATAGTTCCATTTTATTGATGGCAGGTTGTAGTCGCCAGCAAGGTGAATAGTACAATCAGAGTTATATTGTAATATTTCATGTAAATGGTCAAAATATGTTGAATATATATCATAGCTTAGATTTGGCGGTATATATGTTACGCCCACGATATGGCGTCCGCTCTGCGTGCGTAGCTTAACCAACAGATAGTCCACGAGCGGCGATGGAGGCGCTGCGGTGGAGTGCGCGGGCGGCGGCGCGAGGCACGCCGCGGACAACGAGCGGCGCACGGCGATAAGAACGCCACCACCATCCCGCCGCCCGGTTGCCGTTCGATTCCTATCGCAACGGTATACGTGATATCGCGAGTCAATAAATTCATTGTCAAAAATGTCACAGGTTAACCACGTCTCTGTTAATAATATTATATCGTAATCATACATAAGTATATTCATATAGACTGTGTGGAGTTTAGTTCGAATTCCTCGACAATTCTGATAATAAACTGAGAGAACCTTATCCATTAATAAGGAAAAATATAATTAAAAGGATTAATAATTGTAATAATTGTACTGGACACGAGTAGTAATTTCGTAAAATATTATAAATAATACGATTTGATACAACATTTTTGTTTACTCTTTGTATGCCTAGTTGTTTATGAGTATAATAATATGCAAATAATGTTATGAGTATATATTTACTTTTTTGAGAGCCGTAATACTTAAAGACTGATTTATAAGTTAGCACTGAAATTATACAGATAAATTTAAATATGAGCCGATATATACAAAGCGTAATAAAAAATAACTTTAACTTAGATGTAAGTAGAAAATTACAAGTAGCACATAGAATACAACATGACAAATTCTTATTATTACTTTTCTGTGTCCATTTTATCGCTAACGTTGTTGGGACACTTAAATTTACAAAAGTCTTTAATAGACCGCACAGCAAATGCCGGCGAGGTGTCCGTTTGTCGCACGAGGATTGTCGCATTTTTGACCCATACATACTTGAACTTATACTTTTTTGCTTCTTCACGACATTCTCGAAAAAGGTGTTTATTTTTTAATGTAAGATGTTCATTCATATATATATGTTGCGACTGACCGGAGATACCCAACTGGTCACTTTTTACTCCTCTAGCTCTGCGAAATGCACTCAAAATATTATCACGAAGAATACGTGAAGTGAATTTAACAATGATATTTTTGGGCTTGTTATTTTGTTGGTTGGCGTGAGGCACTCTATGTATAGATACAATATCTCTTTGCTGTATAGGGTAATAAGTAAAAGGGCTTAATTTGGGAACAAAGTGCCTCAAGAACCCAACAGGTTTTCATTTCTTCGGTCTGGCATATTACAGATTTCAATATTGCACTGCCTCGCTTGCTGTTCTAAGCTGTCTATTTTGAATTCCATGGCATTGACGAGGTCCATGGCATTGCTTGTGCCACTCTTAACTCCTTCCAGGTCGCGGATTTTTTTTTCCAAGTCACTATTCTGTTCGGCCTGAAATTGGGAGGCGTTCTTCAGCTCTGTGACATCTTTGGTTAAACTTGCCAATCCAATCTTTATGTTGTCTTGCTCATTGCGAAGAACATGAATCTCATTTTTTATCTCAGTCAAAGCATTATGAATATCACCCCTGATTTTGCCGAGACTGCTATCCATATCTTGGTGCCATGCCTTGAGCATACTTTGTAGTTCTTGCTGGAAGTTGCGCCAGTCCTCGTGACAAGCGGTTCCATTATCAGATACAATACAAGTTACTGAATCTTTAGAAGTAGGGATGATTGCACTACGAACTGGTGTGTTTTCACGGTCGCCCCTGTGTCGACGGGTCACATTGCAGCAGGTGGGACATTGCCATGAGGCCAAGTCATCTTTTGTAAGAGATGAATATTGATGCAGGCTGATATTTAGACACTCGCAGTGATAAGTTTGCTTAACTGTATGTACTAAAATATAACTGTATTATAATTTTAACTGTATGTACTAAAATATAATACTGTTGGCAGCATTGCGAACCATAGAGGTGCCGATTTTCTGTATTGTTGTGGCAGACTGTAGCAAAAAGTGGCGGTTACGAGCTATATAAAAGAAGCCCTAAAGGTGAAGTGATAATTATTTTGTGTGTTCCCTTTGTGTGCAGTTATGCTGCCAGTTAATTTTGTTAAAAATTAAAGTGTAATTAAATGCAAATGCTCGTTAAGTACATTATATGATTACCGTCAGATTGTTTCATTTTGATTTGATTTTAGAAAGTTTGTAATTAGAATGTGTTGATATTTTGATTAATGTTGTTTTCCCGCTCGTGTCTTTTGAGCCTTTCTGATGATGTTCCTAAAAATACACATTTCTAAACGTACTTCTAGTATAGTATAATGCACCTCAAAATTGACTCAAAAACGCTGAATAATAACTAGTTAATAAAATCAAGTAAAATACTAGTTTGTTTTGCCAAATTGTATTTGTTATAATTTAGTACACTAAATTATTAAAAATTACTTCGTATTCCTAATTGTTAAAAATGTTATTTATCTGGCACAAAACAAAAAAATTATAAGTTATATTCACATTTCCTCACTCTTCATGTTAAAATACTAATTCTAAATGTTAACGGATTTTACATATTTACTTATTCGAAAAAGTCAAAAATGCTATTAGAACATTAAAAGTTTTGGATAAAATCAGATTTCACTTAGCCACTTACAATGTTTTGAATTAACACAGCCGGATCAAACGGAACGGAAAATATATAAATATTTCATTGGACGCAAGCACGAACGCCGCTCTACGGACGGTTACGGGATATTTAATTTAAATACCAATTTAGTAAATGCACAATAACAGAAATTAAATAGAGTACATAAAATTTTACGACATTTTAATACTTTTCATTTCAGTTACCTACTTTAAACAAATGCATGCCACTTCAATGGTGTGCAATGCAGTATTTCTGGGATTTTTTGCTTGTATTAGGTTCGGTTACTGTTATATTTGTGCATTGTTTGTATTTGATATGAATTGCATGCACAGCAAACGAATGTTTGTAAAACTTACTTCTATGTACCGGCATACGCAAAGTAAGGGCACGACATGATCTTAAAGCGGATTGCTCTCCCAGAAATGTGAATTTCTCCTTAAGATACAGTGGAGAATTTAGGTTAAATTAAATAGTACACAGCACAGTACAGAAGTTTTTTTTTATCGACTACGAGTTGGCCCATGACTGCTATCACACCTGATGTTAAGTGAAGATGCAGTCTAATATGAAAGCGGGCTAACTTGTTAGGAGTAGGATGACACCTTTCGGTTTCTACACGACACTTCGTACCGGAACGCTAAATCGCTTGGCGGTACGTCTTTGTAGGTAGGGTGGTTACTAACCACGGCGAAAGCCTCCCACCAGCCAGACCTAGACAAATTAAGAAAAATCTCAATCTGCCCCGCCAGGAATCGAACCCAGAACCTCCGTCTTATGAATCCACCGCGCTTTACCACTGCGCCACTTAAGCCATCGAGAAGTGAGAGTACGAGCAGATATTAAAAAACCTAAACTATGTAGTTGGATAACTTTAAGCCTTCGATCCTGATTATCATCAACATTGGCTGTAACTGTAACAAAACAATCATTCCCGCACAAATAAATAAAAAGGATTCATATTTAACTTCCATAATGGTAGAAACACACTGGTAATTAATTGAGCTACTCTTAATTAGCGGGTAAATTGCGCGAGGTTATGAGATTAAAATTCACTAATTAATTAATTGCGCGGACTGTAACGGAATTACAGACATTATTTGTTCTAGCGTACGCAATAATATGGTTCTTTCAGATAACTCGTACAGCCCGGCGTTGAGAAGTAAGTGGTATAACATAGCCGTGGCTTAGAGAGCACGTTAAACCGTCGATCCCGGGGCTTATCGTTAACATGCTGACAAAAAATGCGTTTTTGAGTTTAAGCACGCTCTCTTCTATCACATTAAACTTGATAAATAAACAAAAAGTGTATTTATTTCACTTCCATCATTTAACAACGTTAAGGGCCACATAATGTTAAAAACACATTGGTAATTAATTGAGCTACTCTTAATTAGCGGGTAAATTGCTCGAGGTTATGAGATTAAAATTCACTAATTAATTAATTGCGCGGACTGTAACGAAATTACAGACATATTATTTGTTCCAGCGTACGCGAAAATATGATTCTATTAGATAACTCGTCCAACCCAGAGTTGAGAAGTATGTGGTATCACACCGCTGTGCCTCGGAGAGCACGTTAAGCTGTCCATACCGGTTCTTATCATTAACATGCTGACAAAAAAAATGCGCGTTTGCGTTCAAGCACACTCTCTACTATCACATTAAACTTGATAAATAAATAAAAAGGTGTTTTATTTAACTTCCATCATTTAACAACTTTAAGCGATAATGGTAAAAATACACTGGTAATTAATTGAGCTACTCTTAATTAGCGGGTAAATTGCGCGAGGTTATGAGATTAAAATTCACTAATTAATTAATTGCACGGACTGTAACGGAATTACAGACTTACTATTTGTTCCAGCTTACGCGATAGTTCTCTTCTGACTATCAGAAGATCTTTGAGTCATCATCATCATCAGCTGGAGCGTAGACCCACAATGCTGTTCCGATGCGGGATGGTGGGCTTAGGGTCATCATCATCATTATCAGCCTATTAGCGGCCCACTATAGGGCCAGGCCTCCCTCCTTATAGGAGAGGGGATATTTTGATTGGCGGGCTTAGGATGATAATGTTTCATTTATTAACGGTCACTAATAGATGTTGAAGACAGTGACCGGGACCTACGGCTAAACGTGCTCTCCGAGAGCGAGAGAGTGTATCACCCAACTTCCCGACTCCAGGCTTGGAATGTACTGAGAATTTCATAGAAGAATGAATAACTCAGAATTATTCTGTGACCCGACCCAGGATTCGAACCCAGGACCTCGTGATCAAAGCCAGATAGGCTAACCACTAGACCAACAAGGCTTAAGGTGTTTATGTTTAATTCATTAGTAATCGCAGTGAGATGCGATTGATTCTCTCTCTCTCTCTATAACTAATAATAATTAACTGTTGTGTTTGTCAAGATTCACAAATTTTATTTGTAATGTTTTTATTGTGATAGTACTTAAAGAACTCGGATGTAGAGAACAAAAAATATTTGTAGTCATACATTTTTATGCATTTCTTATGCAGCTTGTTAATTCTACTAAACCGGAACGAAATAGTGTAAAAACCAAATTCCATACGGACAAAGTCACCGGCATAATTTAGTTTGACATAATACCTGTCACAACTTTGCGCATACCATACATTAATCGAACTGTCATACTGAAATACCTATTACATATATTCTTTTAATAGAACTTGACAAGGGTTCGCTCCGGGACCTTCCGACCAGGACAGGCCGTGACATACACCTTATGACGTAGCCGGGACCTTATTGACGTCATATTATATTATTGAGAGGGCGAAAATTCTATTAAAGTAAAGGGTTCATTGAGGGAGCTGCAAGCTTTTGATGTGTATAGAGAAATATAATATAATAGCTAATCAATAACCAGATTAGATAATTATTTGGGGGTAGAAAAAAATAATTGACGGACCGAGCAGATTTCCTGTGGGTAAGTAGAATATCATTACCTAGAAACAGAGTTACATTTTGCAGGACATACAAGGCTGTGTTCATCCACCTGAAATTACACCGGCTACTATTCATAATATACTCCTAGCGGCAGCTCTGCAAATATACCAGAGAACCCGAACTTAATTGAAGTCAATCCATCTCTCTCTGTCTCTCTCCTTTATTATCCAAACTAAAATGAGTTGTGCAATATGTAAAAGCCTTCGTTAAAATACAATCCGATGATAACAGATGATAAGCGAAAATAACGAAATAAAGATATTCAAAGGCAATTAGATCAGCTTTCAACTTTACATAGGAAGTGAAATAAATAACTTTATGTAACAACACACTTAATATTGTAAAATTGATAATATTATAAAAAGAGCAACTGTTGAGTTTCTTGCCGGCTCTTCTCTACAGGTCCTGCCTTCCGAGCCGGTGGAAGAGCCACTACAAATAGTCCAATTTGACGTTTCAAAAGTGCTTGTAATAAATCTACCAGAAATAAACGATTTTGAATTTGAATTTCAATTTAACGACGATAACAAAAGTTTGTCTACTCAGCATAGAAAAATTTTTAAATAAAAATAGAACCGGCTCAAAACTTACTAAAAAGAAAAAAATAACTGTGTCATTTAGTTGCTTTAATTTACTTAAGCATATCAATGAAGTTGGTGCCAGAGCATCAAAACGGACAACTCTGTAAAAAGTTATGCGTGGTCATACATAAAAAAAAAATACGTGTCGAATTGAGAACCTCCTCCGTTTTTTTTCGTCGGTTAAAAATGCAGTCACCTTGCACCCAGGTGCTGTATCGTACCAAGTAAATATGCAATACTACTCACCCGGACGCGTGTAAGAGGATTTGTATTCTATCCTTCTGTAAATTAAAATAAAAATGGAACTGCGTTTAAAAGTGAGTGCCCGTATTTTGTTTGTTTATTATGGACAGTTTTTACCAACTTTATTATGGACAGTTTTTGACGACCTCCGTGGCGCAGTGGTATGCGCGGTGGATTTATATGACAGAGGTCCTGGGTTCGATTCCCGGTGGGGCAGATTAAGATTTTTCTTAATTTGTCTTGGTTTGGCTGGTGGGAGGCTTTCGCCGTAGTTAGAAACCACCCTACCGACAAAGACATACCGCTAAGCGATTTAGCGTTCCGGTACGATGTCGTGTAGAAACCGAAAGGGGTGTGGATTTTTATCCTACTCCTAACAAGTTAGCCCGTTTTCATCTTAGACTGCATCTTCACTTAAACATCAGGTGTGATAGCAGTCAAGGGCCAAGTTGTCGATAAAAAAAGAAGTTTTAGTCCCCCGCCATACTATAACAAAAATTAAACGTATTTGTTTTGTGAATTTACCTACTACACGTGTCCATTTAATAAATGTTTTTACTATTATTATTTTTTTTGTAAAGTAGAGTATTATTAAATAATGCACTATTTTTTGTAGACCCAAGTTACTAAGCTGAGAACCATCCCTCTTCAGATTAAGTGAGCGAGCGATTGAGTGACTAAATTATTATTATTTTTGACCTGTTGATAAATGAGAGAGTTCAAACTTTCACAATTTCATTCATAACCCAGCGCAGTTTTCGTATTATATAAAGACATCTATTTTTAAACTGAAAAAGCCAAAAAAATCTATATGAAGCAAACGAAAAGCCGGCCGAAATTCATTTCAGTTTTCACGTTGAAATGAGAAATGTTCCCGCCTTTGTGTACCTGGCTTTCGGCAATTATGACTAACACTATACGAGTATTTGAAATTCAGTTATATTTTTTGGGCACACTTAAATTTTTCAGTGTTCTATAAGCAATATCCAACAGTATTTTTAGGAATCGACATAATGCCCGAATTTTATCGTCTTAGGTGTTGTTAACATTGCAATACTATCTCGTTTAGTTTTAAGGTACAAGTATAAGCTAACATGTAGTAGTCAAGGCAATTGGGTTTACTTTCATTTTCAGCCCATACCCATTTTAAGCCCATAATTCACACCTATCAAATTATGCCTCCCTCTGAATAGGCAAGTATAGGCAATAAGTAAGTATATGTAGTACAGGCCTGATTTGATGGCTATATAGCTCGGAAACACCAAGCTGCTTTGAAGCGTGTAAGCGTACCTAGGGATATAAAATTTAAAAAAATACCTTAAAGACATATGTATGATAAACTTTAAGTTATATAAGCCATAAACCAGAATTTATCTAAATTTTCTAACAATATTGTTCGTCTAATATTTGAATACATATACGAGTAGTTTACCAAGTTATTACAGCTTTCCACAAAACGACCTCCGTGACGCAGTGGTATGCGCGGTGAATTTATAAGACGGAGGTCCTGGGTTCGATTCCCGGCGGGGCAGATTGAGATTTTTCTTAATTTGTCTTGGTCTGGCTGGTGGGAGGTTTTTCGCCGTGGCTAGTTACCACCCTACCGACAAAGACGTATCGCCAAGCGATTTAGCGTTTCGGTACGATGTCGTGTAGAAGTCAAAAGGGGTGTGGATTTTCGTCCCACTCTTAACTAGTTAGCGCGCTTCTATCATAGACTGCATCATCACTTAACATTCGGTGTGATAGCAGTCAAGGGCCAATTTGTAGTCTATAAAAAAAAAACTATCAAAGTCATCTGCGCGGGCTACCTTCAAAGTCACGCTCCTAGTTGAGCGAGCGTGCGGTAATGAATCGGTAACTGCATATTGGTGGTGAAAGTCCGCACGTGCTCGGGAAATCAATCACCCGTGTATTTTCATTTTTAAACGACTTCAAAAAAAAAAGGCGTTTCTCAATTCGACCGTATAAATTTTTTTTTTTATGTGTGTTCGCGCATAACTTCGTCGTTTATGAACCGATTTTGATAATTCTTTTCTAAGATTAATTTTGGTGGGAAAGTTAATAATCAGTCCAGTCGCCAAAGAAGCAAATGGTTGAATGATCAGTGAACCATGCTGTTCCAAAGCGGGTTGCCGGGCTTAATGTGATAATATGTGTTTCTTATTACGATCGGTATTAGATGTAAACGATTAACGAATTTAAATTATGAATCTTGAATTTTTACACACATCTCAAAGATATAGGTTGAAACTCCTAAGTATGATAATGATTCTTTTTATACATAAAATGTTCGTTTATTATTTGGCCGTACGTTCACCAAATTTTTATAGGTTATCATAAAACTATAAACTACCAAAGCATGTCTTCAAAGTCACGCTCGTAGTTGAGCGAGCGTGCGAGATTGAAATCTTTGTGCGGTGCACAAATATCGGTAACTGCATATTGGTGGTTCAGATCCGCGCGTGCTCGGTAGAACAAACGCTCGTGTAATTTGCATTTTGCGACGATATGTCGTTGCAGGCAAACACTGCATACACAGTGGCGTAGGCCCGTTTATATAACTAGCAGATGCCCGCGACTTCGCCCGCATGGAAAATAAAGTACTGAGCCATCCAAGGAACACCAAAAAATAACTTAAAAATATATAACTTAATAATATCGCGAATCTTTCCATACATTCTTCAGTTATATCTTAAAATATTTAGGCAGCGTTTTCAATAAAAGCTCTCAGGGTGACGCAACACTCAACAACTATCATCATTATAATTTTCCACAAAATTCTAATAAATTATAAACTAAAACCTTCCCTATCACACATCTATGTGAAAACTGCATAAAAATCCGTTAAGTAAATAGACAGACATACACGGGAGTATACCTATATTTTATTCTTTGCCACTGACTCCAGGGACAAGAGACAGGCCACGAGTATCTACTATAGTGAGATAATTTCTACGGTGCAACGGTAATCCCGCACGCGATATCGTTGCGATAGTATCGCCTGGTGAAGATTGGCTCCATTGAGTTTGTGCACAATTTTGTGCTTCGGTGAGAATATTGCCAGGATTCCATAGCTCGTGAAGATAGCAATTTACTATTGAAAACTTTTAAACTTTTTTCTACTGTTGTAAAATATTAAATACAATTTATCGGCATCTGCAATCGACATATACATGTTGATTGTAATTAAAAACTGTAATTTATATTTTTAAAAAATCTGCATTTCGAGTCACTAAACAAAGTCGTATGTGACGGTTTAATTTTATTTTTAATTTTTAAACCCAACAAGTATCAGTGTAGTATGGTCGATCTAAGCTCTAAATACGTGTTAAATATTCTGATTATGAGATACATAAAATAAATACATATATAAATAAAACGGATACTGTGGCCGATAAACCCGCGAAAGCCTGCATAATTAACGTAAACAAGCATTTATTGAATAGCGATTAATTATGAAATTAATTATTATTAAATCACGGGATGTTATTCGGATCACGTATGTTTGCACCACGTGTACAGCGCCTATTGTTTGCTGCGACCACAGAAAAGGGTCTTAATTAACCGATGACAGATTGATCGAACTTTGCCCTACATTCTACCTGAACAAGGTTATAAAAAGTTTTTGGTTACGGAAATCATCGCACGGGAACCTAAGTTGCTTATCATTATGATGATAACTTTTTTTATTTTCTTAGCTTGAAATTTGTTTCAAACTATAAGAAAACTTCGTGCCCATATAAATACAAATAATTTACTTAAGCATATCTATGAAGTCGGTGCCAGCCAAGTTTAAGGAACATTTATTTTACGTAGTAAAGCAATTTGTGGGTTCTAGGTAAGGTCCTTGAAAGTAGAAACCTTGGCACCGACTCCTAGATATGCTTAAGTAAATTAAAGTAACTAAATGACACAGTTAGTTACTTTTTAGTGCGTTTTGAATCGGTTCTATTTATTGTCAAAAATTTTTATTTCTTACTTTTTAGTGATTTATCGCCACGAGCGTACTCGTACTATACTGTCCTAGTATATTATATGGCACTAGTAGCCAAAAAGCTACCGATACCGAGTCAAAAACCGAAATCGCTGTAAGCGTGCCTCCAAAATTTTAAGAGTTCCTTCAATTTCCCCAGGATATCATCAGCAGATCCTAACATGAGGACAATGGGACCACCTTGAATGTATGCCCTTTCTAATAAAAAAATAATTATCAAAATCGGAAAACACTGTAAAAAGTTATGCGTGGTCATACTTAAAAAAAAAAATATATATATATATATATATATATATATATATATATATATACCAACATGCACCTTTACGCTCTTCCTACTTATTCGTAAAATTGGG
Source organism: Mycalesis mineus (assembly GCA_034621355.1). NCBI lineage: Eukaryota > Metazoa > Arthropoda > Insecta > Lepidoptera > Nymphalidae > Mycalesis > Mycalesis mineus. The sequence continues at coordinate 9,471,452 of CM067898.1, read as the reverse complement.
TAGCTAATGACGAAAATTTCGAAGACGACTGACATTAGGTCAAGATTTTATCGTATTTCAATTCTTATTTTTTATCTTGTCTCTTTATAATTTTTTTTTCATGTTGTTCCATTTATTCAGTTATAAGTATTCCCTTGAAACCGATCCAAACTGTTGTTAAACATTGATGATGTTTCAATGATTACTTGATCTGGTTTCTAAGCGACATAATACCAAAATCTTACATAAAGCGTTTCTTCTTGCGGCTAGTTAGCCACGAAGCTTATAACCGGACAATAATAACCTCATTGTTCTTAAGCCTCATTTTGGTATTCATTTGTCATTATCTTAGCATTTCGTGTGACGTTGTTTTCAATCAAGCTCTCTCTGTCAGTGATCTTCCGTCATGTAGCAAGGCCGCGCGACACGGCTCATCTCAATATCAAAAGGGTCACCCACCGTGTAGTGAGACATTTGCAATTCAGGTCACGTTTCAGAGTTTAGCGTGCGCCGGAGATTGAAATCTTGTATTGTTGTGATCGCGCTATATGTGGCTAATGGGGCGAGAGAGTGTAAGCAACTGTGCGTAGTGTTTTGTTCGAGTTATAAATAATATTATTTAACAATGCCGATTTTCATTCAATTTATTCAATACTTATAATAAAACCTATTATTTCACTTATGCTACCATGTACCTACGGCGCACCAAGGTGCTCGCCAATAGTACTTCCAAGATAAAAACCTATGAAATTTGATCTCATTTAATTTAGGCAACACTGTAATGTAATATATATTACAGCTTTCACTTGTTATTTTTAATATGTGTATTAAATAATAATTTATTGTATAATTTTACATTTTTAATATTACAATAAATAGACTGCACTATTCACACTCAGACACACATTCAAATGTTAATGAATGAACAATCATTTATTCCCAATTGTATATGTGTGTTATACGTTCACTGATTTCTTCAAGATAACTTGGCAAACGGACCATTCGCGTAGCTAGCACACAGCAAGGTGGGCTCATCTGTACACTGTTGGCCAACATCATAACATTCACCACCATGATCGTATGTCACAGGGTTTTATGTGCGGCGCGGGACATAAAAACTAATATAGAGCGGCTCGGATTGTTGTAAAATAGACCCTTTTTGGACACCTACAGATAAGACACGCTATAAAATCAACTATAAAACGGGCTCAGGGAAAATTCAGCGCTTCAGACAACATACGTGCCTATAAGGGCGCCTATACTTCAAACATGTGCTACGATTTTGTTATGGCAGCATAAACATCATAACCCCGCAACACGTCCCATAAACGATAGGTACATCGGTGGTAACTGAAAAAATCACAGCCGACCACTTTTCAGAAACGAATGATTATACCGCTAACCAGGTTACCAAATTATTTCCGCAATCAGCCATTTTTGTGATAAAACCATGTGTAATTGATGAATGAATGAACACCATCGTTTCGCAGAAGTACTCGTAGATATAAAAAAAATAATTTTATCAGAATAATATAATAAAAAAGATTATATCTGTGTCTATTAACCCGATAAGCTGAAGTTTGGAATAGGGACAGATTAACCTTGGATTAAAACAGGATATTTTTAACTGACGACAAAAAACGGAGGAGGTTCTCAATTCGACACGTATATTTTTTTTTATGTATGACCACGCATAACTTTTTACAGAGTTGTCCGATTTTGATAATTCTTTTTTATTAGAAAGAGCATACTTCCAAGGTGGTCACTAAAAAGTAAGAAATAAATTTTTTTAACAAAAAATAGAACTGACTCAAAACGCACTAAAAAGTAAAAAATAACTGTGCCATTTAGTTGCTTTAATTTACTTAAGCATATCTATAAAGTCGGTGCCATTTTTTGTTAAAAAAATTTATTTATATGGAAATTCTCACGGGAACAATAACTACAGCTAATTTTATTCTATTTAATTCAATTCGAGGAATTGTACTGGAGACTTTGCGAAGTACTAGGTAGGGTCAACTTTGCAGTCCGGATGTGGTATTAAATTAAATAGACATGTAACGCCAAGGACCCTCCCCGGGGTACTCGACGGTAAATTCATATCGGCTAGGGCTGACACTCGCTTGCTATTTATTGTGCTGATGATTGAGATGACCGTATTTGATTTTCATCCTCTAAAATAATCGCAACACTCGTATAATATTATTGCAGTCATAGAAGACAAACAGTAGGTACGTTTTGGGTCAGGTTAAACCAAAAGTCAATATTTTTACTCATTGAAATTTTTATAATTATTTTGATTCGTCAATATGTAATTTTTAAAGAATGTTTATCTCTCTTTAAAAAAATATTTAGATTTTCACTACAGAGTTTATTTAATTAATTTAGGAATGCATGAAACAAAGGTTTTTTTTAAATTACTTTTCTATGATCTAAATTATGTAAAAGTAGTGGTGATAATTATTTGAGGTCGGAAACTTAAAATCAAAGCTAAGAGGGTTCCAAACGCGCTTTGGTTCGAAAGAGCCTTCAACATTCTCAGTCAGGTCATTTTTTTATTATCATCAATATTTTAACTAATATACATTAGGAAAAATACAATCGCCATGACATAGCGTCAATGCCATCTGCCACCAAGCAGCATTGCTGTGTTCCACTGAAGAGTATGGTTGCCGGTGTCATTCCAGACACGTGCATAAAACATAAGCATTAGTTTAATGGACAATGCGTTGATAGACGTGTTCGTAACAAAGAGTTGCCTTCCCTAAACTTCAGGTAATTAATTACAGAAAAAGGAACTATACATGCAAGTGTAGTATTACAACGTCGCATTCAAGCAAAATTAAATAATTGGTGAACTAAAAGTATATACTGAAATACAACGTACAACGAAACACAAAATATCTTATTATAAAAAAAAAATTAACAAAAAATAGTACCGACTCAAAACGCACTAAAAAGTAAAAAATAACTGGGTCATTTAGTTGCTTTAATTTATTTAAGCATATCTATGAAGTCGATGCCAGCCAAGTTTAAGGAACATTTATTTTACGTAGTAAAGCAGTTTGTGGGTTCTAGGTAACGTCCTTAAAGAAGAAATCTTGGCTGGCACCGACTCCTAGATATGCTTAAGTAAATTAAAGCAACTAAATGACCCAGTTATTTTTTACTTTTTAGTGCGTTTTGAGTCGGTTCTATATTTTGTTAAAAATTTTATTTCTTACTTTTTAGTGATTTATTGCCACGTAACGTACTCGTACTATACTGTCATAGTATATTATATTATGGCACTAGTAGCCAAAAAACTACCGATACCGAGACAAAGACCGAAATCACTGTAAGCGTGCCTCCAAAATTTGAAGAGTTCCTTCAATTTCCCCAGAATATCATCATCAGATCCTAACATGTTGACAATGGGACCACCTTGGAAGTATGCCCTTTCTAATAAAAAAAGAATTATCAAAATCGGACAACTCTGTAAAAAGTTATGCGTGGTCATACATATATAAAAAAAAATAAAAATAAATAAATAAAAAAATACGTGTCGAATTGAGAACCTCCTCCGTTTTGTTTTCGTCGGTTAAAAAAACAATATGCATCCCTACAAAATTAACAAACGTTTGTCAATTTCAAGTTACTTTAGTGCTTCCATTTCAAACACTCGAAACGCAAATAAACTCGAACACTTGGGTTATGTCAACAGGGGCAGACAATAGGCAACCCTATCAGTCCACTACAGAGTAAACTTTTATTGGAGGGTACCTTATAAACTTCCAAAGGGGCAGGACGAGGGTACGTTTAACAATTGAATCCTCGAGTCGAGTTGTTGGGTTTCTGATAGGACCCGATATACAGGAGCTTTCGACACAAACCCGATTGCGGCCATATATTACCGGAATAGTAAAATACATTTTGTCATCTATGTTTTTATCCTTTTTTGTTGATAAACTATATAAACATGATATATATTTCTTTAACTGAAAATCATCTCTGAAAAGAATTTAAATGATAAAATCAAGGTAAGTTAGTAGATTGATATACCCTTCTCAAATTCCTGAGACAGAGGCCGGCTTATTGGAGATTCTGCCCACTAAAATGTTAATCCCAACTAATATTATAAATGCGAAAGTAACTCTGTCTGTCTGTCTTGCTTTCACTCTACAACTACTGAACCGATTTAAATTTGGTACACAGTAAGTCTAGAACCTGAAAAAGGACATAGGCTACTTTTAATTGCGAAAAAAGGGTTGTAAGGGGTTAAAGGGGGGATTAAATGTTGTATGAAAGTATCGTCATTTTGAAAGCTTAAGACCTATTTCTTAGGCAGTTGATTAGATATTAATAAATATGACATTCAAAGCTTAGAAAAATTAGGCTGCCGTAATAACTAATTCCACGCGGGAAAAAGCTAGTTCTCAATAAGAGAATCTCTTCTATGTACTACGCCAGTAAGGCAAATCTAAGAGAAAAGAGAATAGGTCCTGACAATGCAGCTTCTTCCACTGCAAGCTGCTATATTCCTAGAGATTCAAAAAAATGGTGGGATAAACTGGCAAAAGGTTGTATTTTTATTAGGAAATATATAAAATCTATACGGCTCGTTGACCTCTTAAGACATTCTTAACTGTTTTAATCAGTTTTCTGTTGTGTGTTTGTTGATAATTTTGTGATGTTCGATCACAAATTTAATACAAGAATAATATATAAAGAAGTGGGTAAACAATTGCCTTAAACTGTAACAAAGCTTACCTACATACTTTAACACTGCGAGCCCAAACTAGACCATGATCGGTTGACATTATTGACATAAAAATATATGCTTAAACCAGTAAGAAGCCCTTTGTACGCAGTCCTCTATCATAATGAGTTAGTAGTAGTACTCGACCGAGTATCATAATCTACCACTCAAAACTGACGCATCTCCAAAGGAAATTCTTGAGACAACTTCACTGAGAGCACTTACTTCTTATGATGTTATAATTAACCTTGAAACGACAAAGTAATCTAAACTCTGCCAGTTAAACGAAAAGGTCGAATTTGCATTGTGTGATTTTATTACGCGAGAGTCAAAGTTGCCGGTTTAAATGACGCAACTTTGTAGTACTTTCAGTTTTCGAACGATAAGTTGAAAATTATGATTTACGATTCAATTTGTGTGTCGTTATAGTTTTTTATTGTGTGTGATTAATTTGAATAACCTACAGTGGCCTCCAAGGTTGCAATTTGCTTACTTATTTCTACCAATCTCTCAATTTATTTTAATTATCCTATACGCTCATTAAAAAGAATATTTTACGACGGGATTTTTAAGACCGGACAGGATGCAATCTTGAAAGCGAAGTGTTCGAAGAAACAATTCAATATATGCGAAGTTGATGTTTGCTGATAGTTCGAACATCATGAAAACAATTTGTATCATGTAATTTTTATAGGAACACATTTCTACGACATTTAGTCAATTCATTTGATATTTTACAAGTATGTATTACGCATTCATAAATTCATTCACGCGCATGCATTCGAATAATAATAAATAATATTTTTTATTACTAAGAATAGCCATACGTTAATAGCGGCAGGAGAGCAGGCACACTCGTTGAAGACTTTGGTCTTCAGACTTTGGGATATCGACGATTTAAGGACGTATGGCGCAGAAACGTGGACACTGACAGTTGGCCTGGTTCAAAAATTCAAAGTTGCTCAACGGGCTATGGAGCGAGCTATGTTGGGTGTCTACTCAACTCAACTAAAGTGGTAGATATAGCTCAAAGGATAAGCAAGTTGAAGTGGCAGTGGGCAGGCCATATATATAAGTCGCAGAACAGACGGTCGCTGGGGCCGGTGTGTTCTGGAGAGGAGACCACGTACTACTAATAAGCGCAGTGTAGGACGCTCTCCAGCCCGATGGTCCGACGACCTTAAAAAGGTAGCGGGAAGTGGCTGGATGAGGAAGGCAGAGGATTGTGTGTGGTGGCGCTCTCTCGGGAAGACCTATGTCCAGCAGTGGACGGATACAGGCTGATGATGAAAGAATAGCCAATATTTTCATGCATCTTTTGTAGATAATCTTACTTTCATTGATATTGCCTTTATGAAAAAGGTTTACATAAATGATCAAATTCCGCGCGTAAGAAGAGAATGTTATTCCTTTACCATAGAACGACAACGAACAATATAATGTTTTGTCTGTTCGTCGCATTTACGTCGGAAAATCGGGCAGACGTGATTTATCTGGCCAATAATACTCCAACGCTGCACGGGCACGATAATAATTCATTGAATTAGCTATGATCATATTCCTGCCAGGAAGTTTTATGACCCTCTCAATATGTAACTAGATATTTTTTTTTAACATTATCCTCTTAGTCTTTTCTTATATTATTAAAATAAATTGCTCGTTTAGCGAACAGAGACTTGAACGATTTGAATGTTCTTTTTTCCTTGTACCCTAAATTGCACTGTTCAGGTATAAAAAGAGAAAGATAAAAAGCAGGCAAACGTCTTTATTTTAAACTTGAACCAACAAGTTATTTAGTTGTAACTAATCACAGTCGAAGATTTCATCATAGAATCAGCTAAATGTCAATTTAAATACCAAAAATTTATTTACTTTGTATACAATATTTAATTTGAGGTAAATTTTTTTGAGGAAAAATTTATTTATATCTCCTCTCTTATAGAGGAGGTGAAATATTTTATAGCCCGATCACAGACATGGGATCCAGGACCTTACAGACAATAGCCGGACGCCGTTAAACAGTGAGGTTATTATTATGTAGATAAGTGTAACAAATTGTTATATTATGCACATAAAACAGGAAATGGCGTGTTACTGGATCTTCAACGCTCGAATAAGTGCAGCGAAAGTGAAACGCAACACTTTTTTTGCATTGAACGCCAGTTATAATTCTTTATAGTTTTCAAACTACCAAGAACTAGCTGCTTTCATCCGTAGATTCCCGTTTCCTTGTCATTCATTTTTTAACAGGTAATTTTTTTAAATCCTAATGAAAGCTGCTGCTGATTGTCCAAAATCATAATTTGTAATGCTGAACAAAATATGATTTTGGACAATGAAAATAGAAGGGTTACCCAAGCGTTCCGCGATACTAATTTCAAAGTATCAAAAATCATCTACGAAGGGATATCAAAATACCTAGATGGTTTTTGATACTTTGAAATGAAAATAGAAATATCCAAAAAAAATCACATAATCATTTTACGAATTTTTGTTAAACTAATCAAATTAAATGTCATATATAAGTATTGTATAGGTACCTCAAAATGTCAACGATAGAGTTGACAGAAAGGTGAACTCTATTAACTTCGTAACAAGGGCAAAATATCCCAGGTTTCTTTTACATCAATATATTTCCTGGAACTATAAAGAGACATCACCTATAAAAATGCAAGACTTCAATACTGCACCATGCTCGTCAACCTGAGACATAAAAGTAAGTGAGGTATAAATATAAAGTAGTGTAAGTAATTTCATCTAGAAATTCAGCAATGCTGTTTGTCGACAGAAATAAGCAAGGTAGTAAACCATGTCATTCAGAGAATTATTAACATTTGGTGGTGGTGCTGCTATAATCAAGTTCTAAAGGATTATCACAAACTTTTATTGAGATTCACCTGTCCCCGTATAATAAAATTTTACCCGATTTCTGATTGATCTGAAATTCTACATACGTATGTCGCGTGACAGAGCAATATTATAATGACATTAAGTTTATCTAATGCTGCAGTTGGAAGGTGTCCATAGGAACCTTGTAATAAAACGACACAACCCCATCGAGTTTGGGCTCTTTTCAATCATCTTGATAAGTATTTATATTAAAAGCTTGCCTTTAAAAAAAGTTTTGAAATTATATTTTCAGACGAGTCCAGAAATCATTTGTTAGGTTAAGTATATAATTATACTAGCTGACCCGGCAAACGTTGTTTTGCATTAAAATTAAAAAAAATATATAGATGAAAATTAGATAGTAGCCGATTCTGAGACCTGCTGATTACGTATACAAAATTTGGTAAAAATCGGTAAAGCCGTTACGGAGGAGTACGGTTACTAACATTGTGACAGGGAAATTTTATATATATATTAGTTATTATAACTTAATACAAAAGGAAGTTTTAGACCTGTTTTAACAAAAGTTGAAATATATGTGACAAAAATCATTTATTCAGACGAGGTTAACTTAACTAACTTAAGGTTAACATAACGTTTTTCTCAAACATTCTTGGAGCTCGGCTATGCTATCTTCAAAATAGGATAACTAATATTGTAAATTATAAAATACAATTTGTTACAATAATGTTTTAAAGAGCAACTGCCGAGTTTCTCTCTCAGGCTCATCTCAGCAGAATTTTGCTTCCTGGCCGGTGGTAGAGCCACTTCGCACTGACTGACATGACTTTTCTAGAAGTGCTTGTAACAAATGCCTACTTGAAATAAATGAATTTGATAAGACTCTTGTTATATTTCTAACGAAAATTGATAAAATGTGTCGCTAAATAAATATAGCTAGACACAAACACACTACACAGTAATATTCTGCTCACCCACGCGACACACATTGCGGGAATTTAGTTATTCAAATGAAATTTTCTTTATAAAAACTCCGCCATACGGGTAAAGGATGAAAATGGAATACATCGGAGAGTTACATAATAAATTCCCTTTGTATTTATAGTACCCACTACAAACAGATGTTCATATAATGCGATGTTTTTGTTGAATAATATTTTATATCAGTGAGTAGGTAGGTTCTCTCTGTCTCGGGCCTGTCTGCGATAAACACGAAAAAGTCTAATCGAATTTTTATATGATTTTCAATCTAAAATCTAAATATGATTTTCATAATTTAGATTTTTGTGTTATTGTGTGTGTGTGTTTCCGGTGTGATTCATTAAGAAATTTCAGGTATAATGACAATTCATTTGGGTTGTGTGTAAATTGACTAAACTATTACGATGAAGAATTCGAAGAAGTTATACTAACTAGGAAGTTTACTGCTGTCCTTCACCTAGTACCATCAACCAATAAAGCTGTATATCCGACTTTAGTCCAATGTCTAAGTTTAACCAAAGCTCAACAATAAATTGTACCATATTAAATCTTTGTGCCACACAAATCAGAAAATTAATTATAATTAGGTTGCATTGATAAAATACCACCTAGCTTAACGAATAATAATCTAATATATAAAATTTGGCTTGACCGATTTTGATGAAATTTTTTGTGCTTATCTGGTATCTATGAGAATCGGCCAACATCTATTTTTCATCCCCCTAAATGTTAGGAGTAGTCCACCCCTAAATTTTTTAATTTTATTTTTTAGACAAAATTTTTAATTTCTATTTTTTTATGATTAATTTTCACCCTTCTACGATCAACCCTTATTTTTTAATAGAATGTCTACACTAGAAATTACTAGGAAATTATTTATATGGCAAAACAACGTTTGCCGGGTCAGCTAGTAAAATATAAAATTATAATTAACCCGTATATACAACCGTTTAGATCTGAACAAATTAAATGATCCCTAATAAATCTCCGTCACGTTCCCTCTGGCACGTATAAGTAGGAGTGCGAATGAAAGGCAAATGTTTGCACACAGTCGAGCCGCGATCCCGAGCTTATTAACGGGGGTAGTTTGCGATCAGCCGACGATGCCCTTTGCGAGGGATTATCGAGAAGGGATTTAAAGAAATCTTTTTTCAAAATACGTTATAAAACTATATTTTGTTACTAGGTTCTTTATACTTATAATATTATAGCTAACATTATCAACAATAAATTTTTCTGATTTACCTAAAATATAGAAACTCATACAAACGTTCCAGTCACAGTTATTCACTATTTCCATGTTATATTTGTGAGATAAATCCACACCAACTATGTTTTTCTCAGGCAAACATACATAACATACGGTTAAGTAGTTTCAGGAATTGTCTAAATAAACAAATGTTTTTATAATACCTAACCTAATATTTAAATATAAATTATAAATTTTTCTGATTCATCTAAAATATAGAAACTCATACAAATGTTCCAGTCTCAGCTATCCACTATTTCCATGTTATATTTGTGAGACAAATCTATACCAACTACATTTTTAGTTTTTTTTATTTAATTAGTTTCAGGAATTATTTATATAAACAAATGTTTACTTAGACAATACGTAACCTAATATATATAAAAAAGGCACTATAAATTCCTACGGTCGGTTCTTCTCGTTTGAATATCAGTCTCGTGAATTGCGTAGAGCCATATATCCGGACAGGAATCGGATGGCAATTCGATATGCTATGACATACTAACATCAGTGTTCCCATTACAACATACAATTTCAAGAAAGTTGAAACAAAACCTCATTGTTTACCGATTTCAAAGAGAAGATGAAACGCAACACGACACCACGGACGCACGCTGTCACGGTTGATCTAATTGTGTGTAATTGCGGACGCACCCGGACGCAGCGCGTCAAACGTTTTGACAGCTGTCAAATTTGACACCCGCGTATGTAGCGCGCAACAATGGACGCTATTTCGGATTGCTTTGTCACGCTAATTGTGTTGCGGTTTCGCGATATTTTCGCGGTTTACGTGGATGCTTTTTGGTAGCCGCGGCTTTACTCGCGCTCTCTACTCAGATTATCAATAACTAAATATATTTGCATCCATTAATACATTCTTTTAAGAATTATCTACTTACTTATAATAAAAAAGTAGCGGGGCAATTCTAAATCCCGATTGTAAAATTTCTTTACAACTAATTTTAAGTAAAATCATTTACTTACTAAACTTTTAATAAAATAGATATTCAGCTATTTCAAATGATTGAAATACCGGGGCTTCATAATCACGAGTATAAATTACTCTTCAATTTCGTAAACTTAAACCAATACTAAAAGATGGTTTCGTAACATCTGCATTGTATTCCATTTTAATTTAAGTACCTACTGTAAAAGAAAGCTTCTCAATACACACAAAGTTAAAAATTGAAAATTAAGTCCAAAAAATGTCCTTCCATTTTCCGCAATAACTGAACGGCTTCGCTGAATAAACAAACAATATTTTCGAGTTCCTTAACAAGACGTGAAATATCCCCGGCCGTAATGGCGCCGGGGTTAAAAATTAGCTGAATGTGTCGCAATGTCGCAGGCCAACTTAGTGCGCTCGCCCACTGAGCAATGGCTTTGAAATAAACTAAAGGTTTACTTGTTCTTATTATAACAATAAGCCAGCCGGTAGTTTAGATTGAGTAGACTTGTACTGCAGTATGGCAGGCCAGTGGCATATTATAGGACAATTATTATAACATACATCGCTACATATCGCCCCGAAGTAAGCGTACTCGTAAGTAGCTTGTGTTATGGGTGCTATGATAACTGATGAATATTTTTATATATATTATACATAAATACTTATAATATATATATAAACACCCAGACACTGGAAAATATCAATGCTCATCACACAAATATTTTCCAGATGTGAGAATCGATCCCACAGCCTAGGACGCAGAAGCAGGGTCACTACCCACTGCGCCACTCGCCGCAGTAGTAGTAGGATATGGACTTAATATACCTAATAATCAGAACCATTTAGATTGGCCATAAAGGGCGTTGACCCTTCGTACCGACATATAGTAGAGAGTAGAGCGAGGTAAGAGGGATACTAGTTTGTCTACTCCATTACTCTCTTAGCGACATTTGGGAGTTCAACGCTTTCATGACCAATCTAAATGGTTCTCAGTACCTATAGATAAAAATAGGATGATGATCATGATAATCACATTATCCGATAGGACTTCAACACCATATTTCAAGAACTTTACCTAGTCTTAAATGTATCGGTCTCGATTGAAATATTTAAAATAAGTCGGAGAACTCTTTTACTGAATTCAAAGTACATTCCGATTTGTCATAATTCAACTTCGATCCGTCTTTTCAACGTTTAGAAGTCTAAGACGGTGATCTAATTTTGAAATATTAGTACGGAATGCTATGGGCTACTTTATATCGAAAACATAATGAGAATTCGTATGAAAATCGGCCAATAAAAGTATTTACCGTAATTTCTACAAATTATTGAGGAAAATCGTAAAGTTTGAGCTAAAGTCCCTAAATATGATTTAAAATAAAAATCAGCACCAGCAGTACTGTGAACGTTCACCATTATGTCCGAAGGCTTCTTTTGAAATATTGTTTCTACAATTGCAATTTGAGATGGTCTCGCGTTTAAGAGGAAATCTTTAGTTGTGTAATGATGGACATTAATTTGAAAGAAAGAAATGTTTGAAGTGTTAAAATAACAGTAATAAAAATTGGACCTCGAGTTTTCGGGACAAGTTTAATTGTAAGAAAAATATCTCCTGGAAAAAACTATTCCACAAACTATATCAAACGACTAACGAATAGTACACGAGGTAGATAAATTGTGGGTTGTCAACGTTTAGATGTATTTGTAGAGTATATATACAAGCGATTGACTGGTGTTAACACCTGTCGTCGCTTGTCTATACACTTAAGGAGCATTACCAATGCACAGACATTATCAAATCATTATCATCTGTCTATGAATGAACGGTTGCTAAGCAACTTAAATTTTAATACCGTAGTTTTAATTACGTCTCGTATCAATTATTTAAGAATGTATTTCAGCAGCATTGACGCTCTTTTTAACCGACGAAAAAAAAACGGAGGAGGTTCTCAATTCGACACGTATAAATTTTTTTTTATGTACGACCACGCATAACTTTTTACAGAGTTGTCCGATTTTGATAATTCTTTTTCATTAGAAAGGGCATACTTCCAAGGTGGTCCCATTGTCATCATGTTAGGATCTGATGATGATATCCTGGGGAAATTAAAGGAAATCTTAAAATTTTGGAGGCACGCTTACAGCGATTTTGGTTTTTGTCTCGGTAACGGTAGCTTTTTGGCTACTAGTGCCGTATAATGTACTATGACAGTATAGTAGCAGTACGTTACGTGGCGATAAATCACTAAAAAGTAAGAAATAAAAATTTTTAAATAAAAATAGAACCGACTCAAAACGCACTAAAAAGTAAAAAATAACTGTGTCATTTAGTTGCTTTAATTTACTTAAGCATATCTAGGAGTCGGTGCCAGCCAAGTTTCTACTAGACGTTATTTTTACTTTTTAGTGCGTTTTGAGTCGGTTCTATTTTTATTTAAAAGTTTTTATATATTTAAAGGTGATGATGCTGTCAACTTAAAACTACATTCAAAACAAAATGGACTTCCCAGAGTAGTTTGACTATACCTCATAGAGGTCTATAAACAAGAGATCAAAACACCGTGAAATTCGTCGGGTGACGTTAATTAACATGCGGCAACTACCAAACTGCCAATTATTAATTAATTAATTGGAAGGTAAGCAAATTTCGCAATCAACAGCGAAGTGTGGCCCGTAACGCCCAACTTGCATATTCCATACAGGTGATTTATTGGACGAGTTTTGCTGACATTGTCATTAGGCTAGCACGTTGACAATTGAAAATAAAACTTTTTTAATAAAAAATGCTAACAGCACAGGGACAAAATACTTTAACCTGCGGGGAAAGAAAGATCTACCAAAACTACGTTTGTCCCCGCCTGCAGCACCATAAAGTATTTAGAATTTTATACGGACATAGTGATCCTTGTTTTTCTTTTTTCAGTTCATATCTTCTAAGCAGTCGGGTTTTTTGTTTTTATAATAATAATTTATTTGAGACTTTTTAGTTTTGCCATTTTTTGTTAAAAAAGTAATATGAACATGATATGATATTTATATTTTTGAAATGGTCTTTTTACGACCTTTCAATTGGTACCCATATTGCTAAGATAAGAGGAAAAAAACACACATCCCCCCTTTTTCCCCCATTTACAGCCGCCATTTTGAAAATTTATATAGCCTATGTCACTGCCACAATTTTTACAAATTCAACGACACCTTACATGTCAAAATCCGTTCAGTCGTTTAGGCTGTAGCGCGTGCCGAAGAAATGGACAAACATACATACATATATACATACATACATACGCTCAAAAACATAACCCTCCTTCTGACGCAATCGGGTAAAAATAGCTCTTAAATATCACACTATAGGTTGTGTGTAATACTATACCCACCGCAACCACTGAACTGATTTGGTTGTTTGGAATTGATATAGATTACACCCCAAACTAATAAGGCGTTTTTCATTGCGGAAAACCTAAAAATTCTCGCAGTATAATAAAAATTATAAATCAACTTTTCACGTTTTTGTCGGTGTTAAAAATATGTACGTTGATAAACTAATTTTTTTATTCTAAACTAATCCCGCCTACCCGCATCTGATCACCGTGGTGGGCAATAAATTAAACTGATGATCATAGTTAGCAGTAATTAGTAATTCCGCAAACAGCAGTCAAGCGCGACCCGTTACAGCGAGCGTGCAATATTCGATACAGGTGATTTATAGAGCGAGCTGATTAAACCGGCTCTGTCGATTTATTAACGCTGTATCTGTATATACACGCGAAAATGGAGAAGCATTTTTACCCAACTGCGCCAGAAGGAGGGTTATGTTTTTCGAGCGTATGTACGTATGTATGTCCATTTCTTCGGCACGCGCTACAGCCTAAACGGCTGAACGGATTTTGACATATGAGGTGTCGTTGAATTTGTCAAAATTGTGGTAGTGACATAGGCTATATAAATTTTCAAAATGGCGGCTGTAAATGGGGGAAAAGAGGAGGGATGTGTGTATTTTTTTCTCTTATCTTAGCAATATGGGTACCAATTGAAAGGTCGTAAAAAGACCATTTCAAAAATATAAATATCATATCATGTTCATATTACTTTTTTAACAAAAAATGTACTAAGTGTACAGTCTCATTTCAATACCATAAACTAAAACTAAAAAGTCTTAAATAAAATTATTATTATAAAAACAAAAAACCCGACTGCTTAGAAGTTATAAACTGAAAAGAGAAAAACAAGGATCACTATATCTGTATAAAATTCTAAATACTTTATGGTGCTGCAGGCGGGAACAAACGTAGTTTTGGTAGATCTTTCTTTCCCCACAGATTAAAGCATTTTGTCCCTGTTTGCAGCACCATAAAGTATTTAGAATTTTATACAGATATAGTGATCCTTGTTTTTCTCTTTTCAGTTTATAACTTCTAAGCAGTCGGGTTTTTTGTTTTTATAATAATAATTTGATGTTGACCTTAACTATCTTATAGGTCCAGTAACCAATATTACAGCCTAATAGGATTTTGATCACAACGTTCCAGATTAGGCTATGAAATATTCAGCTTTTCTTTTTTCCAAGATATTCTCACCTCTGATTTGCCTTAGAGAGCATGCCAAAGAGCCTTCTGTTAGTGACTGTTACAACAATTACACATTCACCCTAAGCCCGCCAACAGTCTTTGAAGCAGCGTGTTAGACTGATACGAGTATAAGCTCCCTCTCTCATAATGAGAGTGGCGGGGTTAAAATTGGTTGATTACGATTATGAAAGGAAAAAGCTTAAATTTTCGTCACCTTACACACTGCCCACAAAAACGCTGTGCCACCTTGAGTTATAATTGTAATTTTTAACTAACTGTAAATTCTATAATTGTAAATTGTAATTTTTAAAACCCTTTTAAACTAGACGCCGAGATTTTTTTTTTAATGACTACAAGTTGGCCCTTGACTGCTATCACACCTGATGTTAAGTGATGATGCAATCTGAGATGGAAGCGGGCTTACTTGTTAGGAGTAGGATGAAAATCCACATCCTTATCGGTTACTACAGGACATCGTACCGGAACGCTAAATCGCTTGGCGGTACGTCTTTGTCGGTAGGGTGGTAAATATCCTCGGCAAAAGCCTCCCGCCAGACCAAGATAAATTAAGAAAAATCTCAATCTGCCCCGCCGGGTCGAACCCAGGACCTCCGCCTTATATATCCACCGCGCATACCACTGCGCCACGGAGGTCGTCAAAAGAGAGATTCAGAAAAGCTCCTGAAAACAGCTTTGAAACAGTAATTTTAAAGGCTTTTTCGAACGAGAAAGTATTCGCACGCATACACTTGTATCTAACATAACGTTCGCAAGAAAACGTCAACTATTTCTCATTAAATCGTTAACGAGTTGACGGCAATCTCGTTACAAGCGACGAGAAACATTGCCTCTATACAAAATACAAATTACGCGTAACACTATACACCATAGAGCACGCATGGTGGGGCCATGGGATTTATATATACGGGTAATAATTGATGTTATAAAGTTCTATACAGTATTTAGTTTAACGTCCTTCCCTCAGGCACTAATACATCGAATTGTAAATTCTTTCAGTGTTGAATAGCGCAAAACAGTTGAGAAAGGCTAACACAAGTATACGCAATAATAATTATACGCAAACTAAAACGCATGACATAGCTAGTTACTGAGCAAAAGCAGGAGATACTATGCGGAATTGTCTCAAACGAGAAATTAACACCCACTGTATAGCCCATGAACTAGACTCACCAATGTCATTTTATCAGTAAGCTAACACTAAGCGATAGCTGCTAGGCGGCAGAAACAAGCATTTTTTTTTATCGACTACAAGTTAGCCCTTGACTGCTATCACACCTGATGTTAAGTGATGATGCAGTCTAAGATGGAAGCGGGCTAACTTGTTAGGAGTAGGATGAAATCCACACCCCTTTCGGCTTCTACACGACATCGTACCGGAACGTTAAATTGCTTGGCGGTACGTCTTTGTCGGTAGGGTGGTAATTAACCACGGCGAAAGCCTCCCACCAGCCAGACCAAGACAAATTAAGAAAAAATAATAACAGCATAAAATAATAACTGGGTTCTATCGCAAAAAAAAAACCACCTACCTATAGTATATTTATTTAATTAAGTAAAATAAAGAACGTTATGTTAAAGCGGGTAAGTATTATCTCTGTCCTTAACTCTCGTGAGCAAAAATGTTGTAAGACTTTCAAAAATGATTCATTTGTTTTCTATCGTTGTGATGGCTAAACTGTACGCTAGGTAGCTATCGCGGAACTTCTATTTTCCTCTGAAGTTGCAACAGTCGAAGTGCGTAGACGTACGGCAGCGGTGGAACTATGTCCCACAAACACAATGCTCAGAGTTCAGGGCGCACTCGAGATTTGGCAAAATATATAAATGCTTACAAACACCCGCTATATCCGTGGCTCAAGATGTAAACCTTTAATAAAATATTCGCAATATCTTGATTATCACATACTCGAAGGCAAAGAGGCTCCGCGTCAAGCTATCGTGCAATAAGGACATTATAATTTATATACGTACGCGCGTGTAATGGCTCATTAAAGTGATGTACCGCTTTCGCTTCCTAGGTTATTAATTTTGATCGCGAATTTGACTATTTTAGGGTATACTATCGAAAAATAGTCGAAGTAATTTAAAATAGTTTGCATTCAAATAAAAATAGATCGGCATGATTGATTTTTAAACGAGTTCAAAAAAAAAGGCGTTTCTCAATTCGACCGTATATATTTTTTTTTTTTTTTTTATGTGTGTTCGCGCATAACTTCGTCGTTTATGAACCGATTTTGATAATTCTTTTTTTTGTTTGGAAAGAAGATAGTCCGGTGGTGGTACCATGACAAGGAAACCAGGATCTGATGATGGGATCCTGGAGAAAACGAGGGGAACTTTCAAAAATTGTAGGGAGAACAAATACGTTTGTTAATTTTTCCGGTAAGTATTTAAAAGCACTACAATTTGATAAAGGTCTGGAGTCGATCTGATGATGGAGCCGATCTATATATAAGAGAACTCCGTAACGTTTTACAGTAGCTACCTTGTGTTTGGGCTCGATTAATTTGTTTCAATGAGAACTTTACATTTAGATGGGCTGTGACTGTCATTAAGGGTCTGGCGATGAAGACGAGGGACAGCTGAGGGAGCTCTTTAACGGTTTACAGTAGCTACCTTGTGTTTGGGCTGGATTAATTTGTGTCAATGAGAACTTTATATTTAGATGGGCTGTGACTGTCATTAAGGGTCTGGCGATGAAGACGAGGGACAGCTGAGGGAGCTCTTTAACGGTTTACAGTAGCTACCTTGTGTTTGGGCTCGATTAATTTGTCTCAATGAGAACTTTACATTTAGATGGGCTGTGACTGTCATTAAGGGTCTGGCGATGAAGACGAGGGACAGCTGAGGGAGCTCTTTAACGATTTACAGTAGCTACCTTGTGTTTGGGCTGGATTAATTTGTGTCAATGAGAACTTTATATTTAGATGGGCTGTGACTGTCATTAAGGGTCTGGCGATGAAGACGAGGGACAGCTGAGGGAGCTCTTTAACGGTTTACAGTAGCTACCTTGTGTTTGGGCTCGATTAATTTGTTTCAATGAGAACTTTAAATTTAGATGGGCTGTGACTGTCATTGAGGGTCTGGCGATGAAGAAGAAGGACAGTTGAGGGAGCTATTTAACGGTTTACAGTAGCTACTTTGTGATTGGGCTCGATTAATTTATGTCTCAATAAGAAGTTTGAAAGGTTATAGTTTCCAGTTAGTTTAATGTTTACTATGTCATGATCCAATGATGAGATCTACGAAAACTCGAGGAAACTCTTCAAACTTTATATTCACTTTTGCAGGGACGTCGGAATGTTATAAGTAGGTAGTGAATATTGGTACTGTTGCGGACAGAAGCTACGAACCCTGCGCGGCGTCAGCAATGACTAATTCTGATTGGTCGGCCGCTGACGCCCTTCGCTCCCCGCACGCCTCTCAGCCCTCGCGATCGCCCCTCTCCCGCTCGGCCCACTCGATCTCAGTGCCAGGCGGGGGAATTGCATAAATACTGGCTCCCGAACTACCGCAAATCACTTCCGCTACGACAGTTGAACTACCAAGGACCCTGGAACCCCTGAAGTAGTGTGAAGTGAGAAGAACCTGAACCAGCAAGAACCCCGAACCCTGAAACTCAACATTATTATTGTGAACCCTGACCCTTGGAAATAGCGACCCCAAATAAATACAGTCCACTTGATCGACGGAGGGTTATTATTAAATCCCTCCCCAACATCTTTGGTCCTTCGAGCCGGATCTCTGAACCGTGAAGAAACAAATACTGATCCCTCAAGACCCGAACACTCAAGACCCGAACACACAGAAAACGAACACGCAAGATCCGAACACACTGAACAAGCACACTTCAAGATCCCTACGCGTCAAGATGGTGCTGTCTACGATTCAAGACACACAAATCAGAGATGTACGTTACGAGGCTTTTGCGTTGCACGAACCGAACCTCCGCGCGCTGAACCTGCCTCGTCCCGTGCAGCTTCGATTTGTGGAATCGTTGGGCTCCACAAGTAGCGTACCATCTCGGCAAGAACCGGAAGAGAACGCTCAAACACTTCGTGCGCGATCACCTACGCACTCGCAATGCTCCGGTATGAGCAAGGCCGAACGCATCAAGAAGGCCAAATACGAAGCGGCAGTACGTATTGCCGCTATCAGGAAACAGCAGATCCAGCTGGTTGAAGAGCTGCTGCAAAAGAAAATGGAACTAGAAGATATGCGCTCTGCAGAGCTGTGCAACACAAAAAACACACGAAGCTCTACAGCGCCGCGCAATACAAGTTTTCGCGAAGCGGCTTATTTACGTCACGCAGAACCTGCAGTTGAGCAACGATTCACCCAAGTCTCTCCTGCGTGTGACGCTGAACCGTCTAACACTGTCAGAGTCTGTCTTCGATCCTCTGATCAAAGTGAACCCCGATACGAGCAGGCTATCTTCGATTCGTGGGGTCAGAAGTCGAGCATCTCACGAGTTTTGTCGAAGATTCCCGACGTGACTCAAGAAAAAGACGAACCAACGCCTATGCATTTGGCTATGAAAACGGCAACGGAACATAGCATAGCTGTTTATTACGAAGAGCAAGATAGTACACGTAACCCCGAAGAACCCTTCAGTACAAGTCTCTACACAGACGCTCGGTCGCGCCACTCAGATCATGCACGAGGGGAGCAGTCTGCTGATGCTTCTTCTGGGCATGACGCTGGACTGCCTCACAATACTGCAACTCCTCCTCGATCCTACGAACAAGATGAGCCCCAATACAAGCAAGCAGAGATCGATTCGTCGAATCAGAACTTAAGCATCTCTCGAGTTACGTCAAAGATCCCCAACGTGATCAACAAAGACAACGAACAAACTCCTACGTATTTGGAAACCAAGCCTCGGAACATGAAAACTAATCAAGTCTTTATGAGGGGAGTGCGATCCGATCAGCTCCCCCAATCACTTCAAACGGAACCACTCACGAGATCCATAGGGCACCTATGGTTTTCAAATAATAGATGCCACAAACGCAAGAACCAACATCGTGGCGTAGCAGTAACAAATGTCTACGCAATGAAGATCGCCAACATGAAGCGGACCAATCTAGCTCCGCGGAACAAAATGAACCTGCAAGCGAAGAAGAATGAGATGCCTAACAAATGGCTCTTTTTTTTTCAAACACGAAACGATCGACATCGCAATCGTGTTGTGCTGCACACTCAACCACCCTGGCATCGCCATGCACACAACTGCCTCCCGACGTGCTTACTTCGCTGCCAACGAACCACGACCCATCGTCTCCGCAAGAACTTAAGGAAGACCCGCAGCTGCATCATCGTCGAACCAAGCTTGCTGTCCTACCCTAGGAAGAGAAAGCTGCGCGGAAGCTTCGCTGAGGGGAGAGATGTTGCGGACAGAAGCTACGAACCCTGCGCGGCGTCAGCAATGACTAATTCTGATTGGTCGGCCGCTGACGCCCTTCGCTCCCCGCACGCCTCTCAGCCCCCGCGATCGCCCCTCTCCCGCTCGGCCCACTCGATCTCAGTGCCAGGCGGGGGAATTGCATAAATACTGGCTCCCGAACTACCGCAAATCACTTCCGCTACGACAGTTGAACTACCAAGGACCCTGGAACCCCTGAAGTAGTGTGAAGTGAGAAGAACCTGAACCAGCAAGAACCCCGAACCCTGAAACTCAACATTATTATTGTGAACCCTGACCCTTGGAAATAGCGACCCCAAATAAATACAGTCCACTTGATCGACGGAGGGTTATTATTAAATCCCTCCCCAACAGGTACTTATGGTTTAGTTCGAGTAGGTTTATTAGTATGTTATTGTAGTAAAAAGTATGAAATAAAAAAATTTTAACAAAAAATAAAAACGCCTTCAAAACGCACTAAAAAGTAAAAAATAACTACGTCATTTACTTACTTTAATTTACTTAATCACATCTATGAAGTCGATGCCACCCGAGCTTTCTACTTTAAAGTCTTTACCTAAACTTGGATGGCACCGACTTCATAGATGTGGTTAAGTAAATTAAAGTAAGTAAATGACGAAGTTATTTTTTACTTTTTAGTGCGTTTTGAAGGCGTTTTTATTTTTTGTTAAAATTTTTTTTTTAGGAAGGTAAGTACTGAAGTATATAATCACTTATGAAGGTCAGAAGTGGTATGTAATGATCCAGAATTCATGAATTCCAAAAATAGTTCCGCGTAGAGAATCAAACTGCTTGATAAGGCTTCGGAGCCCGAGGTCCTGGGTTCGAGTCTTGGGTCAGGCTATGAAGTAGTAAAGTTTTCTTTTTTAAACGACTTCAAAAAAAAGGCGTTTCTCAATTCGACCGTATATATATATATTTTTTTATGTGTGTTCGCGCATAACTTCGTCGTTTATGAACCGATTTTGATAATTCTTTTTTTGTTGGAAAGAAGATAGTCCGGTGGTGGTACCATGACAAGGAAACCAGGATCTGATGATGGGATCCTGGAGAAAACGAGGGGAACTTTCAAAAATTGTAGGGAGAACAAATACGTTTGTTAATTTTTCCGGTAAGTATTTAAAAGCACTACAATTTGATAAAGGTCTGGAGTCGATCTGATGATGGAGCCGATCTATATATAAGAGAACTCCGTAACGTTTTACAGTAGCTACCTTGTGTTTGGGCTCGATTAATTTGTTTCAATGAGAACTTTACATTTAGATGGGCTGTGACTGTCATTAAGGGTCTGGCGATGAAGACGAGGGACAGCTGAGGGAGCTCTTTAACGGTTTACAGTAGCTACCTTGTGTTTGGGCTGGATTAATTTGTGTCAATGAGAACTTTATATTTAGATGGGCTGTGACTGTCATTAAGGGTCTGGCGATGAAGACGAGGGACAGCTGAGGGAGCTCTTTAACGGTTTACAGTAGCTACCTTGTGTTTGGGCTCGATTAATTTGTGTCAATGAGAACTTTATATTTAGATGGGCTGTGACTGTCATTAAGGGTCTGGCGATGAAGACGAGGGACAGCTGAGGGAGCTCTTTAACGGTTTACAGTAGCTACCTTGTGTTTGGGCTCGATTAATTTGTGTCAATGAGAACTTTATATTTAGATGGGCTGTGACTGTCATTAAGGGTCTGGCGATGAAGACGAGGGACAGCTGAGGGAGCTCTTTAACGGTTTACAGTAGCTACCTTGTGTTTGGGCTCGATTAATTTGTCTCAATGAAAACTTTACATTTAGATGGGCTGTGACTGTCATTAAGGGTCTGGCGATGAAGACGAGGGACAGCTGAGGGAGCTCTTTAACGGTTTACAGTAGCTACCTTTTGTTTGGGCTCGATTAATTTGTGTCAATGAGAACTTTATATTTAGATGGGCTGTGACTGTCATTGAGGGTCTGGCGATGAAGAAGAAGGACAGTTAAGCGAGCTATTTAACGGTTTACAGTAGCTACTTTGTGATTGGGCTCGATTAATTTATGTCTCAATAAGAAGTTTGAAAGGTTATAGTTTCCAGTTAGTTTAATGTTTACTATGTCATGGTCCAATGATGAGATCTACGAAAACTCAAGGAAACTCTTCAAACTTTATATTCACTTTTGCAGGGACGTCGGAATGTTATAAGTAGGTAGTGAATATTGGTACTTATGGTTTAGTTCGAGTAGGTTTATTAGTATGTTCGTTGTTGATAAAGCACTAAAAAGTATGAAATAAAAAAATTTTAACAAAAAATAAAAACGCCTTCAAAACGCACTAAAAAGTAAAAAATAACTACGTCATTTACTTACTTTAATTTACTTAATCACATCTATGAAGTCGGTGCCACCCAAGCTTTCTACTTTAAAGTTTTTTACCTAAACTTGGATGGCACCAACTTCATAGATGTGGTTAAGTAAATTAAAGTAAGTAAATGACGTAGTTATTTTTTACTTTTTAGTGCGTTTTGAAGGCGTTTTTATTTTTTGTTAAAATTTTTTTTCTCAGTAATTTTTAATAAAATTCTCAGCCCGGATACGGGAAGCTAGTGGTGGCACACCTTCTGCCCTCGGAGAACGGCTAAAGCCCTTGGCTTCTCACTTTTATTTACACCTGATGAACAGAATCAAATATAATCACCCTGATCCCGCTATTGGACCGGCGTGGTGAGTCTATGCTTCATATCCGTTCTTCTAAAAGAACGGTGGTCTGACCTTGTGATGAAAATAATGAAAGCAAGAGTTAAAGAAGTATTCACGCCAAAGATAACTTAAATAAAAATCTAGTGGCTGATAGAGACATAAAATGGTAACCGCATTATAACTAGGTGACCCCTCCCCCCGCGCCGCCCCGCCGTGACACCTGGGTGAATATTTTCAAAGAGTTTCATCCGAGGCGGAACGTTTATTTGTTACTCAGCCGCGCGCTAATTGCTTTCTTCCAATTCCACCCTGATAATGGGTTAGGCTAGGGGACGAGCCATGAGCGGTAGGCGGATTAGAGAATGATCCTCTAACACTATAATAATATCGAAACCTTTTCGACCTCCGTGGCGCAGTGGTATGCGCGGTGGATTTATAAGACGGAGGTCCTGGGTTCGATTCCCGGCGGGGCAGATTAAGAATTTTTTTAATTTGTCTTGGTCTGGCTGGTGGGAGGCTTTCGCCGTGGCTAGTTACCACCCTACCGACAAAGACGTACTGCCAAGCGATTTAGCGTTCCGGTGCAATGTCGTGTAGAAACCGATAGGGGTGTGGATTTCATCCTACCCCTATCAAGTTAGCCCGCTTCCATCTTAGATTGCATCATCACTTAACATCAGGTGTGATAGCAGTCAAGGGCCAACTTGTAGTCGATAAAAAAAAAAAAGAAATTAGTTTTACTTCTAGTCATATCGTTAGTACTGGCTATTGCCACTTAACGCTTTTTTGTATCACTCGAGGACAATGGTGCTTTCTTCAATGATAGGTACCCTGTTTTTTTTTGTATCCTTACTACGTAGGAATACATACAAAATATTAGGATAAACGGTTGAATAGGTTACTAAAATCACTGACTGGTAGCTCTGAAACCTGTATCTTCAAAACCACTATGAGGCCATATTACATAATTGCCTACCGGTAAGTAAACTATTGTATGCCGAACACGTGCGGGGGCACTTGGTTCGAACTGATGGTCTTGGGGGACGATGATACTAGAATGGCAACCCCGCACCGGAAAGCGCAGTGTTGGTCGACCCCCCCATCAGGTGGACTGACGACATCAAACGGGTTGCAGGGAGCCGCTGGACACATGCGGCTCAGGATCATTGTGTTTGGAAGTCCCTAAAAAAGGCCTACGTCTAGCAGTGGACGTCCACCGGCTCATAATGATGATGATGATGATAAGTAACCTATGTGTTGACAAATTTCCTGCTGGTATAAAAGGATGAAGGCCTTATAGCCATTATAGCACGTTACAATAAGTTTTCCATCGCATATAATATATGGTTAATTATATGCAATGGAAAAAAATTCTGCAACCCTGAAATCAATAAATTATTACTTTTACATTACATTATATTACTCGTCCATATACATAAAGTTATGATATTTTAATGAAAACTTTACTGCGCATGCGTAATTTCTACTGCGCAGGGATGATGGCGCAGTAGTTTTATCCATTACAGTTTATATGCAAGTGTAGTGTCAATGAATAGTTTTGTGTTATGGTTATAGAATTTATATTGAGTAAATTACGAAGTGGGAGTAGAATATATGAAATTCCGCTTCCCCTCGTAACATAGAGAGGTCATTATTTAGCGAGTTCGCGGCGGTTTTCTTGTCGCTCCGCTGTTTTACGCTTCGCTTTTAATTAAACCCATTTCTTTGGCGCCAAACTACGATTTTTCTTCTTATTAAATTAATTTAACTGTAGAAACTCCTAATTAAATAATAAAAACTGATATGAATTTATTTTATTACATAAAATTAATACAACTGGAAGTGTGTCGGAGATAAATTAATTAAAAGTTGCCGCAATACTAAAACAATAACTTTTATGACGACTTTACAGTCGCTGGTATAAGTAGTTTGATTTACAACTAGTAAATAATTAGTCTGATTCTCTTTGAGTAAAGTTTTTTTTATATTTACGTAGGTGGGTACCAGAACAATTAATGGTAGGTTGGTATACCTCAAATAAATATATAAATAAAATAAAATAAAAAAGCCTTTTATTTCTTACATAATTTTACAATTTTTGGCATGTTAATGTTGTGTTAGTATCTAAAAAAATATAGTGGTTAGTAAATCTTAAAAAATAATTTGTTAGTTTTTTTAGTGTACATTTTATTATTATGTAAGAACCCCAGATTGGGTGAAGGCCTCCTCCAAAGACGTCCATTTGTCCCTGTCCTGTGCTATTTGGTTCCAAAATGGGCCAGCTGTTTTTTTAATTTCATCTTCCCATCTTGTTATTGGTCTCCCTCTACCTCTATTGCCTTGTGGACCTCTCCACATAGTAATTTTAGAAGTCCACCTTTGATCTTTGAGCCTAGCTACGTGTCCTGCCCATTTCCATTTCATTTTTAGCGCATAGCTCAGGGCGTCAGTTGCATTTGTAATAGACCTTATTTTTGTATGTCTTATTCTATCTAATCTTTTTATTTTTAGGATGCTACGTTCCAGTCCACGTTGGCAAGTTTTTATTTTGGTTTTTGCTTTGGCTGTGTACTTCCAAGTTTGGCATCCGTAAGTCAATACTGGCAGAAGGCAAGAGTTCATAACTTTAGTTTTTACGTGTGTTGCAATAGTGTTACTTTTAAAAATTTCCTTTAGACTCCAGTATTTATTCCACGTCCGCTGTACTCTTCTTTCTATTTCCTTGTCATTATTTTTCCTATCAAAACTAATATTTTTTCCCAGATAGATGTAATTTTCTGTGTATTCCAGTAGTTTTCCATTTACGACTATGGGTGTTTTACAGGTATTTGTCATTGCCTTAGTTTTGGATAGGTTGATCTCTAGTCCTACTTTTGTGCTTGCTATTTGTAGAGAGTTTATCATTGTTTGCATTTGTAAGCTTGTCTCTGAAAGTAGAACTATGTCGTCTGCGAATCGTAGGTGGCTTAAGTAGGAGCCTTGTATATAGAGTCCTAGATTGTTCCAGTCCAACTTGCTAATGATTGTTTCGAGGAGGGCAATAAATATGGTAGGTGATAGTGGATCGCCTTGTCTTACGCCCCGCTCTATGGGAAAAATTGGGCCCAAGGTTTCTAGCTTTATTCTTCCTATATTGTTCTTATATACGTTTTTAATGATTTCTATATACACCTCGCTGACTCCTTGTCCTTTCATACTTTCCCATATGCTCGCGTGCTTTACTGTATCGAAGGCTTTTTGGTAGTCGACAAATACTAAATACAAGGGCCTATGATATTCTTGATACTTCTCTATAATTATCTCAAGGGTGTGTATATGGTCTATAGTGGAAAACCCTTTCCTGAACCCTGCCTGTTCCACGGGTTAGAGTCTATTATAGGACTGATTCTTGCATTTATAATAGCAGAGAACAGCTTGTACAGACTTGGTAACAAACTTATTGGTCTATAGTTAGCTATGTCCCCTGGGTCACCTTTCTTGTAAATCAAAATAATATTTGATTCCGACCACTGTCTAGGTGTTTCGAAGTTTAATAATATTTGGTTAAATAGATTAGTAAGTGGAGTAACTAAAGTTTTGTTTGCTGTTTTTAATGCTTCATTTGTGATATTGTCAGAGCCAGGGGATTTTTCTAGTTTTAACTTTTTTATTCCTTCTATAACTTCAGCTTCTTGTATTGGTCCTACTTTCTCTTTAATGAATTGACTTTTATGGTAATTTTGTTTTGTGGTTTTCTTTGTCACATCACTATATAGATTTGCATAGAAATCCGTCGCTAAAGTGATGATGTCGCTTCTTCTATTTAGTTCTTTGTCTGATTTTTTAAATCCTTCTATCCAAGGCTTGTTTATTCGAAGCTCCTTGAATGCCTTTTTTGTGCTTCCACTTTGATGTAGATATCTTTCTATGATATTTTGTCTATATTTAGCATAGTCATTTCTAATATATTTATAGACTAATTTGTATAGTGCACTTAATTCATTTTTTAAAGGTCGCGATTTGTTTTTAGTTTTCTGTAAATCTTTTCTTCTTTGTAAAAGTGCTATTGTACGGGACGATAAAATTTTGTGATGTTTTTGTTGATGTCTCTTTACTTTGACTGTTTTCAAGCTATTGCTAATAGCGTTCACTATGTTGTCATAAGATTTTTGAACTGAGGCTTGTTCCAGAGGAACTTTTCTATCCGATAGAATTGATGACAAGTTAAAGTTATAGATATTTTTTTCTTCTTCGTTTTTGAGTTGGCTTGCTTGCATATTTGTAAATTTTGCTCTACTTAGTTTATGCTTGGCTAGATTTACTGTTGCTCTGATTAACCTGTGGTCTAATGAGTAGTTTAGATTCAGAGTACCTATGTTTTGAAATATTTTCGGTTGATTGGATAGTATATAGTCGATCTCGTTTTTGGTTTCGCCATTTGGGGACCTCCAAGTCCACCTTCTATTTTGCTTCTTTTTGTAGCATGTATTAATTATTGTTAGCTTACGTTCAAGTGCGAAGTCTACCAGTCTTTGGCCCCTTTCATTTCTTTTACCATAGCCATATTCTTTCATAACCAAATGTTCGTCACTTTTACGAAAACCAATCTTTGCGTTAAAATCTCCCATTAGTATAATGGTCGAGTGTGTTTTCTCTAATGCTTTATCGATTGTGTTGTAGAAATCATCAATTTCGAAATCATTTGCTGATTCCGTAGGCGCATATGCTTGAATGATAGTGACCTTTAAGCCTTGAATGTTCATGTTTAGGACGGCGACACGCTCTGTCATGCCAGTGAAGCTCTCTATGTTTTTGATGTGCGATTTCTCTATAATAAATCCTACCCCATATTTACCTGGTGTATTGCCTATGTGGCATAATATAAAGTTATTGTATTCTTCAATTTTGGTACACAATCTTCGTATTTCTGATAAGCCTATAACGTCGTATTTTATTTCCTTTAATGCTTCTTCTAGCTCTAATATCCGTTCGTATGACGATAAGGTTCTGACATTGTATGTTGCAATTTTTAGTTGATTCCTTTTCTTACTGATCTTTCTTTGTTCTAGAGTGATATTCTTTAGAGGGTTATGGTCGTAATCTTCCACGGTGACCAACCGGGTTGGAAGATTTATTTTTTGTTCATTTTTTTGTTTGTTTTTATGGTTTGAGTTGGAGGAGGGGCTTAATTGTTAGTGTGGCCTGGCTGGAATTTGAGTTAGTCGCATTTGTATTGACTAGAAAATTTAATATGCTCGGTTTTGCAATTCCTTCTGTACTGCTATTTGATCTATTGATTAATACATGAGATTTTTGCATTTTGTTCTTTTTATTTATGGGAGTGATCACATCTACGTTCGAAGTTGCGGCATTATGTGGTGAAGTTTGTAGTTTTCGCTTAGGATTGTTTTTTGTAAGTAATATAAGTTTGTCGTATTTAATTACGACTTTGTTTCCTTTTTCTTTTTCTAGTTGTGCTTGTTCCTGTAGTACCTTCCTTTTTTCTAATACGTGCTTTGGATAGTCTTTCTTCACGTAATAGGTAGTGTTTTTCAGTGCGTTTCTATTTTTCAGCATATTTATTTTTATGCCAAGAGTTGTAAAGGTTACTATTGTTGGGCGCGGTCTTTCTCCTTTTTTTCCTACCCTTTTAACTTCTTGTATGTCGCTATTAGTAAGTTTGATAGAAAAGTATCGGTCTACCCAATTAATAACATTCCTTTCCAAATTCTCGTACGATGTGTCAGTGTCCTCAATTCCAAATATTACCAGATTTCTGTTTCTTGCTTGCTTTTCCAAAAAATGTATCCTTTTTTCCTGATTTTCCACTAATTTTTTAAGATTTGCATGTTTTTCTTCCCATACCGAAAATTTTTCTTCTAGCATTTTATTAAAATTCTCCGTAACTTTTTCAGTAACATTCTTCCCAGTGGCCCGGATTTCCAAACGCTGTTCATTAAGTTCGGTTTTTATTGATTTTAACGCTATGAGCACTTCTTCCATGATTGTTTTGTTCTTATTAGTGTACTGTGTAATCGTGTTAGTTGACCTCTTTGTTTTCTACCAATGTACTATATGACCAGGTATCAAAGAGGAGTTTTTTTTTATTGTCGTTCGTCTTTTTACTTGTTTTGCGAGAGAAATCACAATGACCGCGGTGATAGTCAGGTAAGAATTTGTCGTATGAATTTTTTTTTTTTTTTTTTTTTTTTTCAATATATCATTTGTATTCCGGAGTTAATATTGCATAATTTGTATTAAGTATTTTTTAAAAAATTCAAATTTAAATTTTACAGCGTTCGACGGTGGGGCTTGATCCCCGGTTCGGTGACTCAATATGCGTTGAAACTCCAGTGTTTCTACCACTAGGCAAACTGATCTTATTCTGTACTTGGCAAAATTGTGATCTTAAGAGGCATACACTTGATAGCTATTGTTGACTTAGTACAATTTTTTTATTTGCACACCGTCGAAACTGTTATGTTATTTAACTGCTGGTGATTCACTTTCTCGTTATTTTGAACATATTTAATTCACATAAACTTCGTTCCATTTACTTTTCCAATAGTTTAGCGAGTGTTTGTAGATAAAAATCACAGTTCACGTATTTTCGTGTTGTTTTAAATGTGTTTATTAAGTGTTTGTGTTGTTTTTTCACTCTTAGCTGGCGTCACTCTAAACATGTAAGTTCTCACGTTTCTCTGAAGAATTAGCTTTGCAAACGTTTTCGCACGTGAATTACACAGCACTTAAAGTTTTGATCGCACTAGCGACAAGATTTTCAGCAATTTTGAATTCCCTCAAATAAATAACAATTACTAATTAAGCTTAAAGCATACTACCGTTTTACTTCAGCTTCACTTGCGTTAACTTCATCACTACTACACAAAGCATACCTCCTTATAAGAAAAGGGATATGGAGCTTCGACCCACCACTCTGCCCCATTGCGGATTAGCAGGAAGACCCAAGATGTGCCCGAAAGCATATCTCGAGTAGAGAAAATGACATATCATCGCCCAATAGCGACGAAATCGGAAATAAATAGGGCAGGGCAGATCGGCTTGTGGAAGGTGGCTGGTAGAGAGCCTACCCAGGAGTGCCACGAGTGTGGCTGTGCCTTAGATACCGCGCAGCATACTTTGACTGAATGCCCGAGCTGGACAGAGCCTCGTGAAGCACTCGTGGCTACGATCGGTCGAGACTTATCTCTGCCCGGTATCATCAACGCCATGACAGACAATGAAAGGTCCTGGGAAGCAGTCATGACCTTCTGCGAAATTGTGATGTCGCAGAAGGAAGAGGCAGAGCGATTGAGAGAGGTTGACGTGGACTCTCATCCTATTCGCCACTGGAGAGTCGGACGTAGGCGGTTTGCTCACGACCGCCATTTACCTCCTTGACGAGGACCTCCGGGCGATAGATATAGAGAATCTGTCGCCCACCGGAGATAAGTCCTAAAGTAGATAGACACTTTCTGTGTTTTGTTTCCCATGGTGATTTTAATTAGTTAGGGTTCCTTGCCTTAGAAGAGTGCTTGCTTGCTTGTACGGTAGTAGTACGTAACGTTCCCGTAATTCAGCCCCAGGCGACAAGTTGGAACACCGTGGGGTTTTAGTCAATGCGAGTCCGACATAATCTTCTCGCCTCACCATGACGAGAAGGTATCCATGAGGATTTCCCCACGTTAATAGGCAACAAAAGGGCAGATCGGCTGACTCTATAAAGTCACAAGCATTTAATTTCCACTATTAGTTAGGGCTATAACAGTCAGCAAATAGATAGTGCGGATACATGAGCCATAAATCAATTTCACATTCAAACCGCAAATTAAATGTAAACATTAAACGATAATTGTCGTAATTAGGTTTACGACACAAATCGGTTGTAAACAACGGCGTTAATAGGCACTGCGTCTACATAGAGCGGGACGTCGTAAATTATACGCATCAAAAATATATCAAATGGACAAAATATATCAAAATTAAATGGACGTTTTTGTTTTATGACATTTTTACATCACTGAACAGTTTTAAATAGAGTCGTAAATCGACCTTAAAGTGTTTATATTTGTGTTTGTTCAATGTGTTTTTATTATGTTTCAAGTTTGGCAATAGGAAAGAAATTAGTATGTGATTAGTGCAATTATTAAAAATAAAAAAAACTTTTTTCATTTAAACAAAAGGAGTAAATTAAACGACAATAATTGTCGTAATTAGGTTAACGGTACAAATCGGTTGTAAAAAAAACTTCGTTACAAGGCACTACATAGTTCGGGACGTCGTAAATTATACCTACGGATATTTTGACAAAAAATATCAAATGGACGTTTTTTGTTTTACGACATTTTTACATCACTGGACACGTTTAACTAGGGTCGTAAATCTGCACTGACATTAAAGTGTTTAGTTTGATTTTTAGTACAACGCTACAAGCATTGACGCGGCAGTAGGATGCCGCTTTCACATACATTTTGACCACTTCAATAACGTAGTGGACTCATAAGACGGAGGTGCTGGGTTTGATTCCCGGCAGGGCAGATTGGAGATTTCTAATTTTGTCTTGGTGTGGCTGGTAGGAGGCTTTCGCCGTGGCTAGTTACCACCCTACCGACAAAAACATATCGCAAAGCGATTTAGCGTTACTTCGGTAAAAATCCTCTTGAATCAATTGCTGAAACCGTATAAAAATCTGTTGACTTCGTTTAATATGTCTAAATGTACAGGTGACGGAAAGTGACTGTTTTAGACTATGTAAAGATAGAAGGACTTCGTGTTTTGAGAAGTGAAAAGAACTTGTTGAAATTCAACTCTATATTCACAAAATCTATAATCCTTTAACTTCAGTTTGTTATAAAACAATGAATAACCACTTAACAGTCAACAGTAATCAATTATAGTTTTTAATTGTAGATTTACCAGAGACATGAATATCGCAAGAAAATAAAACTGTTGGAGTTAATGTGCACCGTGGCCGATGTTTCCAAACGATCCACTCGCCGTGATAATCAATTATAATCCCGTTAATCAACGTTCGACACAGTAATAGAATGTTCTGGACGATTCGATTAGGTGACGCGGAGTTGCTATCTAAATTGATTTTAACCCTTCTTTTTTCATCAAAAATAGGGGTAAAAGGTTTTTCGTTTAGTAGCTATCGTGGTGAACTATATACCACCAATGCCATAATGATGCCATACAAAAATACCAATGTTAAATATATTCTTACACTTAAGATTAGTTGCTACATTATTTATCATTAATTTCTGTTTATGAAATTATAAATGACAAAGATGCTTAGGACACAAATTATATCGACTTTCATTTTTTTTTATCGAAAATAAAGCGGGCAAACGAGCATGCGGGTCGCCTGATGTTAAGCGATTACCGCCGCCCATAAACATTTGCAACACCAGAAGCATTGCTAGTGCGTTGCTGGCCTTTGAGGAAAGAGTTGATACGCTCCTTAAATACCCCATATTCAAATTCCCAGGAAAAACCCGGGCGGGAAATTGATTCCACAATTTACATGCTCGATCTGGGGAATCTTGATGTCGTAGATGACCAACCATCAAGATTTCATAATCACACAAGGAGATAATAGGAGATCAATTTCTCTTCTTAGTATAACCTGCCCTTCAATCCTACGGTAGTGTCACTAAAGTCTTGAGTGGTTTGCCAGTGTGGGTGCCGATAATTAATAATAATAATAATAAAATCATTTATTCACTATAACTTTTTACGAAGTCGTAGGTACCTAAACTAAGATAATTCTTGTGATATAGGATTATATAATCGAATTAACAAAGAAGTTTCTGTATTTGAACCGTATGAATGAATGTATGTACCTATGTATTATCGATTTTGTCAAACACTTTTGCAACGTTTTTGATAGTGCCTTATTTCAAAGACTATAAGGTGAATTTCAAAGCGCTTAATTTTTCCTTAAAAAACATTTTTAATTTAATCAAAATGTCTGTCATATTTTACCAAATTCCATTACCGCTAGTCATAAAAAAGATTAAAGGTACGTGTTCACGTAACCCAGGTCGTTCACCCACATGGAGCCGGTCATTCGTCTGGCTGGCCGAAGGTCGGTGCCAACGTGTGTCGTCTACCACGTGCGTTTCAATCATCGACTACAATAACGTACACTTCTTGTTAGAGTTCCGTCGTCAAATAAACACAAACGAAAACAAGATTGTAATTTATTTTCGTAGCTTTTTAAAACAAGCTTTTATTATGAGTACTAATCAAGACGAACCAAACAAGCCCTCACTCGATGCGGTCGCGTCGCTTTATTGCGGAGTTCTTGTTTCCATCATCAAGCTTCAGTATCAGCTCAGTATATCATCAAAATATTGCATTGTCGAGATACATGCAAAATTTCAGCTCACTTTTTTAAACCGACTTTAAATCATCATGATAGACTCAAGTAAATTTGCATTACAGTTCCCGTGTGTTTTATGTTATTTATTTAATCCGAACGAATTTACCGTATTTTATTAAAAAAAAAAAACAAATTATAATATTACGACCTATAAAATAGTTTTTATAGGTTAACATCTCCTATTTTATTAAAATCAACTATTGTCAAATATAGACGACCAATAGATTTTTGACGACCTCCGTGGCGCAGTAGTATGCGCGATGGACTTATAAGACGGAGGTCCTGGGTTCGATTCCCGGCGGGGCAGATTGAGATTTTTCTTAATTTGTCTTGGTCTGGCTGGTGGGAGGCTTTTCGCCGTGGCTAGTTACCACCCTACCGACAAAGACGTACCGCCAAGCGATTTAGCGTTCCGGTACGATGTCGTATAGAAACCGAAAGGGGTGTGGATTTCCATCCTAATCCTAACAAGTTAGCCCGCTTCCATCTTAGATTGCATCATCACTTAACATCAGGTGTGATAGCAGTCAAGGGCCAACTTGTAGTCGATAAAAAAAATAGTCTGAACATTTGATGACTGACGATTAGAATTGTAAATGTATACGGAACTCTTCCCTATTCGTTTATTAATACTTACACTTGCCAACATTTTTTTAAATGTAAAACGAATACAGTTTTACATTACATTGTATAAAATTTAAAATGCTTTTGAATATAATTTTGAATAACGTACAATTTGCTCCAAAGAATTGTTCCGGAAAATATAAAAAAAAGTACAGCCGAATTTCGAGCGTCCATTTTTGAAGTGTATTAAATATGCAGTAAACGGCTGCTCTAGCCGGACGGCTGGACTCCACGTCAGTGTTTAGCCGTTTAAACCGGCTAAGCCGGTTAGAGCTCTTTTTAAAAGAGTAATTGCATAATGTTACGGCAAAAAAGCTTTTCTAAAGATTATTAAAGTATTACGGTAATGCTCATAACTAGCGAAGCGGTAATGTTCATGATGATTTTTGATAGGTTGTGTAACATAATATTATTTTGACATTACCATTCAAAGACTAAAAATATAGCAGTTTCAGATTATAACAATTTGAGTTATATTTGCGGTTAATTACAAATAATTAATTATACATTATGTATTTAGAATTGAGAAACACAAGTAACACAGATCGATAACAGATGTTGACTGTACAATGTCATATACAAAGTGTAGGATGATACAAAATAAATAATGATTTTTTTTATCAACTACAAGTTGCTACTGCTATCACACCTGATGTTAAGTGATGATGCAGTCTAAGATGGAAGCGGGTTTACTTGTTAGGGGTGGGACGAAAATCCACACCCCTTTCGGTTTCTACACGACATCGTACCGAAACGCTAAATCGCTTGGCGATACGTCTTTGTCGGTAGGGTGGTAACTATTTGAAAAATTATTTTTGTGTATTTGGACATTTTTTTTAATGGCTACAAGTTGGCCCTTAACTGCTATCATACCTGATGTTAAGTGATGACGCAGTCTAAGATGGAAGTGGGCTAACTTGTTTGGAGTAGAATGAACATCCACACCTCTATCGGTTTCTACACGACATCGTACCGGAACGCTAAATCGCTTGGCGGTATGTCTTTGTCGGTGGGTGGTAACTAGCCACGGCGAAGGCCTGCCACCAACCAGACCAAGACAAATTAAGAAAAATCTCAATCTGCCCCGACGGGAATCGTCAAACGGCACGGAGGTCGTCATTAATTATTAATTGTGTATTTAATAATAATTCAGTCAATCTAATCTCGGAAGTAGTTTTTTACTTTTTTTTGTTTGTATGTTGATAGCAAAATCTAAACGTTCTTTCTTATAGTTTATCATATATTGACGCACCCGATAAAAGTTAATCTGTACAGCTTACAACTACACGCAAAGTAAAACGGACTTACCGGAATAGATTAGAATATATAATAGAATATACGAATGTAGCTACCAAGTTCAAAGTAATTTACTAACCCCGTTTTAATAGAATTTTTCACGTATCTGTCTGCAGTTACGTAATATGCTTACGAGTACCTACGCAATTCTATGTAAGGAAAAATGTATTACGACTATGTCTTACATGCTAATAGTCGATAATTACTTTCCAGTGTTAACAGTTACTTCCTACCTATGATCATTAAGGCTGAGTTACATCATTTATGTAATTGGATTTTATTTTTTATACATATAAAAGAAACTGTTTGATTGTTAATAATAAAAAATTTTAATAAGAAAATATAACCGAATTCAAAAAGTATTCAAGCGTAAAAATTAATTGTTTTATTTACTTGTTCTTTTTTACTTTAGCATGTGTATAAAGCCGGTGGCATCCAAGTTTAAGGAAAGTTTATTTAACGAAGTAAAAAAGCATTTTGGGTTTAAGGTATCGTCTCTAAGGTGGCACCGATTTCATTTACCGATTTTTTTATTTTCATTTACCGGTTATTTCATAGATATACTTAAGTAAATTCAAGTTAGTAAATGACACAATTATTTTTAAGTATTGAGTGTGTCTTGAAGACGGTTATTGTTATATTAAAAAAAATCTTCTTTTTTCGTCTAATAATAATAATAATAATCTGGTGAAAGCTGAAAAGGAAAAGGTATCAAAATACTTGGACCTTGCTCATGAGATTACCGCCATGTGGAATGTTGATTCAACAATGATTGTTCCGATAGTCGTTTCAGTCAACGGTCTTACGGCTTTGACGGACATCTTAAAAAGCTTTCGCTTAATTGTTGGATCAAGGGTCGGATACAGAAGGCAGTAATTCTTGAAACGGCGCGTATTGTGAGGAGGTTCCTCACTCTGGAGCCCTGACCCACCGGTTGCTTGGACCCCCGGGCCCCGCAGCAGGCGGAATGAATTTTTTTATAAATTTTTAATAGTGTTTTTTTTCATAATTTTATAAGCATTGTTAAAAATTTTAAAAATAATTGTAAATTAATAAATGAGTGTAATAATAATCTAATTAAGAACCTTCTCCGATTTTTCGTAGGTTGAAAAGCGAATGACATGTTCTGTACTTTGAAAGTATAATATTACTGAAGGTTATATGAGAAGATTAAAAATTAAAACAAAAAGTTTCCTCTAGACACTATCGATTAATATATTATACTTGTAGTTAGTACAACTACAAGTTTGTGCTTTTACTTCTGTTTGTGTAAGATATTGCACGATGGTAGATCAATGGGAACATCCCATTGGTTTTCATACCCATGTTTGATGTTTGAAGTTTGCGACATAAACAAGCGTATATTTTGAGTGAAAACAAATATCAAGTAAACCAATTTGCGGGCGTTCTCTATTGTAACCCGTTTCGAAAAATATTTTTAAATAAAATCATTTTTTAATTAACACACTTTGCTTCGTTCATCGAATGTTAAAACAACAAACCGTCCCCGTTATTAAAAAAGAAACATTCCATTCGCATCACGGGACCACGTTTGTTTAGCGCCAACTGAAATAACAGTACTACCGCAAAACGCACAAACATTGGGACAAACATTCATCAAACATTTGAGCAAATATACGCCCAAACATTAGCGCAAACGTTGGCGCTGTTTTATAAGAATTAATAATGACATCGGTTGATACACGATGTGACTGCCAACAGTTCCCTTTACACTCGTCTTGTTACATTATTTTGTAACATTACAAGTTTACATTTTAAATCAGTGTTCGGCTGTTGTTTAGTAAGTAAAATGTATGCGATGACAGGTTTATGATTTTCAATGTCTGCCTGGATTTCATAATATTCAACTAACTTCTTTTTTTTTATTCTAAACAAAACAAAGCTAAGGAAGCATTGATTAAATGCATAAATTTTAAATAACTTACGAGTACATGTGTTTGTAAAAGTCATACATACCTTAACAGATTTTTGTCTATCTTGCTAATAATTTTATTGATGAAATTCCACACTTACCTGGAAAAGAACAAATGTCTTATTAGAATTTAAGCTTTAATGAATGAAACACATAACAGTGACGTAATTACTAAAAATTACATATTACATTCCTAACTATTTAGTTTATACGCGGTAGAAGTGGGTGCGAGAGGTATACCAGCGAAGTCTCTCTATAACCTGCTAAAAGACCTTGGCCTTACTAGAAGTGCAGTAAGCTCCATATTGTAACAAGTGTCCGAAGCTGCTCTAGTAAGCTCCTTTCGAATTTGGCTGGGCAGGGAGAATAACTTGAACAGAGGAGGTGAGTGTTGACACGCGTCACTAAGAGATCCCTCTTAAACCTACACCCGTGTCACAAGTCTCGGGCTCTGTTCGGAGTTTTTCTCTCAGCCACGCGATGGACCCGGCACCCGCACGGTGAATCCATGGAATGCTAAGATATTCGTCTCAAAAATACCCACTTTTTAAAGCTTAACTGGCACTAAACATTATCAAAACAAATAATATCACTCTACTCATTTAAGTACTAACATGTTATCTATTACAGGCGCGGTATAAGACGGCGTAATAGAAGCGTAGAAGCATGCTATAGAAGCACAGTTAGCCTATCGGTAGCAAATTACGGTCGTAAAGTTCAAAGCAAAATATTGTCCCTCCGAATCCCGCCAATAAGCAGCGTGGTGTGTCTAAGCTCAAATTCTTCTCTCCTAAAAGGACACAGTCCTGTTCCCTGACGAACTATCTGCGTCTAAACTAACCTACAATCTATATTCGGAATAGTGTTATCAAAATGGTATTTCCAATAACACAGCGTACACGTTATCTTTCACAGGCGCGCGTTAAGACGGCGCCATAGAAGCGGCAGTTAGCCTATCGGTAGCTGGTTAACGGTCGTATAAACGTACGGCTGGCAGTTATGCAGTTATCGTTTAGTTATATCTCGTATGGATTATAGATATTGTTCGTATATACTGGACTACTCATTTAAATAATTTTGCTTGCTATTTTTGCACTAATCGCATCCGTACCTTGTTGCTCCGCATGATCAAGAACCCAAATAATTATACATAAACCAGAAAAGTGCAATAGAAATAACGAAATTGTTTTATTGATTTTCTTGACAGCTTTCTTAACTTTTTTAGATAATTTGTCACTCATTTGTTTATTTACAATTATTTTTAAAATTTTTAACAATGCTTATAAAATAATAATAAAAAACACTATTAAAAATCATCCGTACCTTGTTGCTCCGCATGATCAAGAACCCAAATAATTATACATAAACCAGAAAAGTGCAATAGAAATAACGAAGTTGTTTTATTAATTTTCTTGACAGCTTTCTTAACTTTTTTAGGTATATTATTAAAAATTGTATTTTTAGGTATATTCCGGACTCGAACATAAGACAGTTATTTGACCCCAATTCACTGATTAGTAAGCTACATTTATTTTAACAGGACATCGAACTTTTTGCTACGAAACAAAATAAAAGAAAAGCTTTAACTCTTTTATCGCCAATCAAATCGCCAACAAACAGTCAACCCGCAGTCGTGTGAATGGAGGACTTTGACGAACCAAAACTAATTGAAACATCTTCAAAACAAGCTAAGCTATTAGAAACTTTATCACCGGGGCGATACGTACGAGATTGCTGCGCAGTTACGGTGGGAATGGTAATTTCTATGAGCGTACTACATTTTATAGGCCGTAAAATGGTTCTATTCTTAAAACGGGGAATAAGCGACTGAAATAAACGTTTGGTCGCCAACGTTTTATCATAGTTCCAATGTTTGTGAACTTTATAGACATTTTTAAGCTTTCACGCTTTATGTTACTTGCTTCGATTAAAATCTAGTCTGTAAATTCTGTATATCTGGACACCTTTAACTTAATATTCTTAACTCCGGTCAAATTAAGAACTTGTAAAATCGAAAGTAAAAATCTCGTAGTTTTATCTTGGTACGTTTATCCATTTAAATAAATCTAGGAATACCTTCTATGAGAAGGTACAGTGTTCTACTATACGCGCGTCAATATTTTTATAAATAAGTTCAAATTTGGTAATTATTTGAAATCTATGATTATTAAATTCAATAGTCGCAAAGTGAAAGTGGTGAAAGCGAGGCACCCCGCTAGTAATATTTACATGTATCCAACATGAAACTGCTAACGCGGATGGGACCGAGATAGCATCTTCATCGCACAGACCCCCTCTCCCCCAAGTGCCGCCTATTTACATAATAAAGGAGTCAAGTGTGCCCGGCCCGACTCCCAACTTAACTAATATCAAACATTCCTACAGTTTAACTTGCGAGATAATCTGAAGAGACCGTTTGCGGGCAAACGCCACTATAAAGTTTAATTGATATTTAGTATTACAATACCTACATACTGATTGAAGAAGTTACAACTTGTGGAAAATGTAATGTCTCAGATAGAAGGGTACAATCAATGCGCATTGTTGAAAATGTTTATTTTTCAGCGTTTTTGGTCTGCGAAGTGTATAGGCGAAAAACTCCTTGGTTCCAACCAACTAAGTGTGTGTTACGACCCACGTGGCACTGCTGGCACTGCCCAGGGCGAACCGAAAGATGCGACGAAGAAATGACCACTTCAAGAACATACTTCATTTTTAGGCGATGCAGATATAAAGCTCGCATCGGGCGCATAAAAATCTTTTCGACTAGCACGATATCTTTTACGTCCGATACAATTGTGATAGGTAGGATTTTTGTACAATTAATGTCCAACCCTACTCATCATTACTTCCAAAGAAAATAATTTCCAAGACAATCATTTATCCATTGTTCGTCCTCTTCCTCTTCTCCTCGATCCTCGTTAGCCTATGTAGATTCGGTTCATAAGGTTCCAGGTTCAAGAACTTGCTCGGGCTATGAAAATCGTGCGGATTTTTGTGAGCACAATTTATTACTCCCGATTCCCGAAGCCCGATTGTTAATAACTTAGTAGTATTACAGCTTTGTCTCTCTCTGTGCACGACAGATCTTCGGTTTTGGTCAATAATATTAACATTTATTAGCGATTATTGCAGAGAAACCCATTATTACCCAAAGCCCGCCAATTGAGTATTAGACCATTCAACGAGGCTACTAATGATGACATTT
This sequence comes from Mycalesis mineus, assembly GCA_034621355.1. Classification (NCBI taxonomy): domain Eukaryota; kingdom Metazoa; phylum Arthropoda; class Insecta; order Lepidoptera; family Nymphalidae; genus Mycalesis; species Mycalesis mineus. The sequence goes on along the minus strand of CM067898.1, from coordinate 9,430,602 downwards.
GAAATCAAACGCAAAAGCTTATTCAACGAGTAGCATGGAAACATCACTTCACATAGGTACGTAATTATAAGTTAGTTAAGTTACAGTTTTGAATGTATTCACACAAATAACAGTGCAGTGTACGCAACTAAACAAATAAATGGGATGTAGTCCTAATTCACACTAATTGAAACGACTGAACTACCCAACACGCAAATTGCATCACCGAGTATTGTTTCAATCAAATTATTTATCCAATAGCAACAATGTTCCAATCCTGTCCGTTGTTTGTGTAGTAAGTTATAGCTTTTCTATAATTTGGTCTCTGTGTACTTTGTTTGGACATTGAGTGCTACGACAATCAGATGGAGTGCAGCGGGGACTGAAGGGTGTAGAGGGACGAAGAGGGGTGCTTAAAGTCTTTTGTTCGTACCCCTTTGTCCCATTGCGGGCAATCTATCGCACTTTATTGAGTTTACATTAAATTGTACTGGGGAACAGGGTGAAACAAAGTTATTTATCTTTGTTTCAGGAAATTGACAACTCGTGTATTACGAGCCTATTGTGGAACAATATGTTATCGAGTTATTACGAAAGTTATTGTTTACTTTTCCTAACACGTTTGAGTTATTACGAAAGTAGACAAGTACACCAATTACTCGGAAATAGGCAAAGAAAAACAAAACAATAATCGGCTCTCTGAAAGAATTATCGGCTCTGCAGAGCAACTGTTGAGTTTCTTGTTGGCTCTTTTCGGCAAAACCTGTCTTCCGAGACGAAGTCACTATAAATGTTAAACCTTTTTTAGAATTTTAATTTAAATCGACCACTTTGACCGGTTATTATATATATAATACACATAACTCATGGCATCTATTTTAAGTTTTCAGAATAATATAAAATAATACAAATATTTCAGGATAAGTTTTCCAGGTCCCATGACATGCGCTATTCCGGCACCGATAACCCGCCCGTATAATAGAGAACATCTTGACGACATACCCGATATTATGAAAGAGATCAAAGTATATCTCCTGTCAAGTAGGTTGGTTTTTCTACTTCCTTTATTATCTAAAGTTAACAAACTATACCCATCATCATCTTAATTATCAGCCTACTTTGACGGCTAAGCCAATACAGGACCCACCACGCTGCTCAAATGCGGTTTGATAATGTTTGATTTTGTAACACCAGTCACTTTAATCACATCTCCCGTTAGTCCATAACCACCATCTATCATATAGTCCTCCTATCATAAGTGGAATTAACACTTGTAGAGCAATACTCAATGCCATAAATTCAACTCTATGATGAATCGCTACATTGATAAATAAGTTGTGGATGTAATTATAATTCTGGCTTGGTTCATTATAACCAATATTGTTCTGAGAGAATAGAAATCAATTAATGTAATTGAATTTAAGAAGAAAAAGCGAATGTGTGTAACGGCATAAGTCCAATGACATTGTTAATGCCTCCGTTCAAACTGCCAAATTGTCAATAAAGTTATTTTAAATAAATTCATTGTTTTATCCAAAAAATACCATTGGTAGACCAGTGTCGATAGGCTTAAAAATAATAAAAGTAAAAGAAAATCGCAGTAGGATGAAACCCAACACCCAAACCCAAAAGGAACAGAATATCATAAAAATGAAAGGAAAAATAAATTATGGGCGATCTGAGGTCGGGAAGGGGTAGCGGGTAAGGGTTTAGGTGTAAAAAAACGGATTTTCTCGATTTCCGGCAAAACTAAAAGTTCTACGAAAATAGTTATATGGCAAAGTTGTAGGTAATAAAAAGATCTATTAAACTTTTGTCCTAACACTTTTTCACATAACCTCGAAATTTATGTAAAAAATTCAAAAAACCTACTTTTTTATTTTGAAATTTTAAAAATAAAATTATATTTTCACAAAATATCAGCTTTTTTCAAAAAATCGTTAAAATCTCTACTTTCCGATGGTGAAAAAAGATATATATATTATATATATATATATATATATAATAAGGAATATTTTTAACCCCAAATTTGCTTTATTTACTCAGCGTAATTTATTTTTCCTTTCATTTTTACGAAATTCTCGTCAATTTCCAATGTGTTTGACTATTTTGACAAAAATATCGACTGTCCAAATGGACAAGCGAGAACGAGAAATTGTGACCGGAGGATTAATTTTATATTTAGAATAGTATTATATAACTCCAATTTCCACATGAAAACTAGAGGATGTCCATTAGTTCTCATGACAGAAAAATTAGTAAAACTTGTGAGATTTATGGTTTTTTACCAATTCTGAAATACCTAAATATATATATATATATATATATTACCATAATAAACTTTCTCAGAAAAGGCAAAAACTAGGCTACTCTTTTTTTACTCCCTCAAGGAAAACCTGACAACCATGATGCCAAGTTTACCCAATAGACTTTAGATCTGGTAACTTCGTAATTTATTTTTCCTTTAATGATTTAATTTATTTTTCGAAATACCGAATTATTAATACTACATCCAATTGGTTTCATCCTACTGCGATTTTCTTTGGTTTCAAAAATTATCGGCACTGGCCTATTGGTACATTATAGAGAAAGAGTAAGAAACAGAGGGAATTAAAATTTTATCTTATTGGAATAAAAAAGAATAGTATTATATAACTCCAATTTCCACATGAAAACTAGAGGATGTCCATTAGTTCTCATGACAGAAATAATCTAGATCTATTCTCCTAAATTCTGAAATCACACCACGGTTTCCTTATCACAAACCCTTTGTTCGCTAAATATTTACCAATACTATGTACCGAGTCCCAAGTCGGGCGCCATCTTGGAACCGATAACCCGCCGGACGTCCGTGCGTCGGATAAGAGCAAGCGCTTCGACATCGACGCTCCTACTGCGAGACATAATGCGAGAGATCAAAGCTTATCTGCCTCCGAGGAGTTAGATCGTTTTACAACAAAATGATGCGAAGTTTACTCAATAGTATCCATTTCTGGTAACTTCGGCATGTTCCCTAGTTCTCGTTGCTCATGAGAGAAATGATCTTCGATTTATTTTTCGAAATACAGAATTATTAACACTACATCTGAAACTTAGTGATTGAGATGTAGCCTATATGATGTTGCCTAAATATTTACCAATATTTTGTTCAAGATAAATGTACCGAGTCCCAAGTCGGGCGCCATCTTGGAACCGATAACCCGCCGGACGTCCGTGCGTCGGATAAGAGCAAACGCTTCGACATCGACGCTCCTACTGCGAGACATAATGCGAGAGATCAGAGCTTATCTGCCTCCAAGTGGGAATTTGCGAGTAAATTGTACCAGAGCAGATTTTATAAGACTCCACTTAAGTATTTGGGATGAACCGTCAAATCTGGACATAAAATTTTACAACGCTATACACCTGGCTACATTACTCGGAAAATTTTACAAGAAAACATATAAAATAAAGATTTTTATAAGGGTTAGAGTGGTAGTCACTAAATGTTCTAACTTTACCTTCTTACTTTTACTCAATTAACCTTTTGCCTTCTCGTATAGGGTTGGCTACGTTGTTAACTCGGTCTTTTTAAATTTTAATTTAACACGTACACGCTTTCTTACACGTAAAAATAAATTGTTGCTCGTTGGTCTGGCTTAAACGAGTTAAATTTTTCATTTTTCGTTTACTTCCTCTAATAGACAGTGGTTTAAAACTAGAAGAGAATTTGGAGAGATTTAAAAAGAGAGCATAAAATGTTTACGAACTTTTACGTTTATCTACACTTTAGCTTAAAGCGACATGATATACTCGAAGGCTTTTTTGCATTAAAATCGAACCGTAAAAAACAAATTCCATGCGGTATAGTAATTCCATCTATTGTTATAAATGTCAACTTTTATTGATAGAATGAATTCAAGATGGCACTTGAAGAAAATATTTTTGCTACGAATTGTAGCTCTACAGATTTCAATATTCAAGCCATTCTATTACAGATACGGATGATTTTCTTTTATCTCAATTTTCTGTACGTGCAGTATTTTATACATATATAAACCTCGAGAAAAATCTTTTTAAAGTCTTTGTGGGTTTTGAAATGTATCTAATGTTTAAAGATTATAAGTATTGTTGGCAGCATTGCGAACCATAGACTATAGAGGTGCCGATTTTCTGTATTGTTGTGGCAGACTGTAGCAAAAAGTGGCGGTTATGGGCTATGTAAAAGAAGCCCTAATGGTGAAGTGATTATTATTTTGTGTGTTCCCTCTGTGTGCAGTTATGCTGCCAGTTAATTTTGTTAAAAGTTAAAGTGTAATAAAATGTAAATGCTCGTTAAGTACATTATGTGATTACCGTCAGATTGTTTCATTTTGATTTGATTTAAAGAAATTTTGTAATAAAAATGTGTTGATATTTTGATTAATGTTGTTTTCCTGCTGGTGCCTTTTGACCCATTCTGCTGATGTTCCTAAAAGTATAATATTTAGTCTTCTATTGTAAGTTTATTATCTTCAAATTACTCTTAGTCATTACAGCCGCAAAAAGTATTCTTTTAATAATAAACATCTAGAACCCTTGGGTTTTTTGTACCTAATAGTAAGATTGGAAAGAAGTTAGCCGATCTAACATTGAATTAAAAAATTATCGCCTTCACCTCGCAGAGAACATTCTTTAACTGGTTCTACAATGCGCCCACCCTGAACCCGGCAACGCCTTCGAAGCAAGGGTATCCGCATTTTCTAGGCTTCTTTTACCTCATCTTCACGGATCATTAAAACGAACGTCATATTTACTAAATTTAAGGCTTAAGTACTTGTGGTGTTAAACCTGTTGATCCTGTAAAGATCTAAACCATACCCTTGACTTTGATACATAGTAATGCTTAAAAAACCATAAGAAAAGAGTACGGCAGCACTACAGGAATAGCTATGCCACATAGAAATATATTATTATAAAAAGAACAATACCTTAACAAATGTGCGGATAAAAGAACATTTCCTTCCCAGCATCCTTAAATATTACATCTCGGTATCTCCCCGCAACAGAGATTCATAAAAACGAAAGCACCTTATATTTATGAGCGGTCTACACTATAAGCAGCTCTTAGAAGATTAATGACCACCTATGCTGGGTAATTTGTTGCGCCTGGCCCCTTCAAGATATGCGAGACTCACCGGAGCCCTTCACTAGGTATTAATAGCTGACACATTACCGTGACTTGATGCGTGACAGAGTATAATATATCCTATTGTTAAACTTACACTAAAACTGTGTTTGTGTGTGAGTGTGTGTGTTCTACGTCAGAGAATAAAGGGCATATCCTCTGAATCTATTATTATTTTAGACGTTTGTCTGTATTTCCTGATCAAACATAATCATCATCATTATCTGCCTATTTTAGCGGACAAATATGAGTCAAGCCTCCTTCCTTATAGAAACGATATAGACTTTAGAATCAACCACGTTGTTTAACTGACCTGGTAACAAACAAACAAACAAACAAACAAAATTAAACTGGCTGCCTCCGCGGTGCAGCGGTGTGCGCGGTGGATCTATTGACCGAGATCCTGGTTTCGATTCCCGCATTGGCCAATTGATATTTTCTTATCAGTCAAAATCTGACTGGTGGAAGGCTAAAGACGTGGCGAGAGACGAATATCTTAGCATTCCATGAATTCACCGTGTGGGTGCCGGGTCCATCGTGTGGCTGAGAGAAAAACTCTGAACAGAGCCCAAGACTTGTGACACGGGTGTAGGTTTAAGGGTACCCTTAGTGACGGGCGTCAACACGCACAACTTCTCCCTGCCCAGCCAAATTCGGAAGGACCCTACTAGAGCAGCTTTGGACACTCGTTCCAATATAGAGCTTACTGCACTTCTAGTAAGGTCTTTTAGCAGGTTATAGAGAGACTTCGCTGGTATACCTCTCGCACCGACTTCTACCGCGTATAAACTAACACATAGTCATTTTTGGTTAGTTCATTAGTAAGGTCATAATATTTATTCACTTTGAATACATGGTCTTTAGGGATGTTTGTTTCCCACGGCACTGTAAGCTCAACAAGTACTATACGTTTGATTTGTTTGGAAAAAAGAAATATGTCCGGTCTATATGTCGATATAGCTAAGTCTTCCGGGATTTTATAGTGCTTTTCATACGTGTCCATTAGTATAGTCCAATCAGGTGCGCAGAGCCCACTACTACCCTACCGGCAAAGACGTACCGCCAAGTGTTTTATTATTCCGATGCGATATGAAGAAACCTAAAGGAGTGTGGATTTAAAATTATATAGTTTTCGTACTTAATCGAAGTAATACATTTTGCAGTCATGTATAATAAGAAATCTCCGACTCTATTGGTAGGTATAGACTGTAAAACGTCTATATCCTCTGAGTTAACTTTCTGTTACACCGGTGAATCATATTATTATATCAATGGGGATTACATTAGGCTATTACATTAGAAATTAATGCTCGATTGCATACAAATAATTATTATTGATAACAGATTACTCTAGAGAAAACCAGTGTTGTGACCACATGAGAGTACAATATTCAATAGGCCGAATTAATAAATATACCTATATAAAATCGTTCAAATTCAAAATCGCTTATTTCAAGTAGGCTTATTACAAGCACTTTTGAAACGTCAAATTGGACTATTTGTAGTGATTCTACTACCGGCTCCGAAGGCAGGCCCTGTTGAGAAGAGCCGGCAAGAAACTCAATAGTTGCTCTTTTTATAATATTATCAATTTTAGAATATTAAGTGTGTTGTTACATAAAGTTATTTATTTAACTTCCTGTGTGAAGTTGAAAGCCGATCCAATTGCCTTTGAACATCTTTGCCATTTAAAAATTCATCGATAGAATAATAACCCTGACTCAGTAAGTGAGTTTTAATATATTGTTTAAACTTAAACAATGTCAGATCTAAAACTGAATTGGGCAGCTTGTTGTAGAAGAGCACACCCAATCCTTCGAAAGATTTTTGTACTTTTCGGAGGCGATAAGCTGATATGACTAACTTATGTTAGTCGTTACTCGTTACTAATATTATAAAAGCGACAGTTTGTATGGATGGATGTTTGTTACTCTTTCACACAAAAACTACTGAATGGATTTTGATCAAACTTTACAATAATATAGCTTAAATATCAGAATAACACATAAGATACATTTAATCCCAAAATTCCCATGGGAATGAGAACTACGTAGCGGAAACCGCGAGCGCCCTCTAGTTAGATATTAAGGACATCCCATTAAATTAAGTTATATTAGTTTGATGCCCTCCGTGGCGCAGTAGTAAGTGCGGTGGATTTATAAGGCAGAGGTCCTGGGTTCGATTCCGGGCGGGGCAGATTGAGATTTTTCTTAATTTGTCTTAGTCTGGCTGGTGGGAGGCTTTCGCTGTGGCGATTTAGCGTTCCGGGACGATGTCGTGTAGAAACCGATAGAAGTGTGGATTTTCATCCTGCTCCTATCAAGTTAGCCCGCTTCCATCTAAGATTGCATCATCACTTAACATCAGGTGTGATAGCAGTCAAGGGCCAACTTGTAGTCATTAAAAATAATTAAAGTAATGTAGTGTATCGGTTTGTTGAGATCGAGGAGGTTGAAACATTAATCGATTAAATAATGAATAGTATAAATATATATAATAATTAATTAATAGTAGTATTTTAATTTTTGTCTAGTTTCAGAATTTCGGTTTAAAATATCTACACAAATTCATTGCAAAATTAAACGAAAACGTAAAATTGTTCATTGAAATGTATTGAGATAACGAAATCGGTCGGAGCCATCTAAGGGAAAGAGTTTCTCAAAGGAATATTGGAAACTTTTCAAAGAGAATTCCACTTAAAAAGCTCTGGGATGTAACGTTTTTTAGCTAAAATCTAGGCACATTAGCTAGATGAGTAACTTTGATATGTACAAACCAACTCTTTGGCAAACGGTTCGGATTAGCTTGCACTATTTAACTTACCTTCAGATTTACATTTTTATGTTTTCCATTTAATTTGCTGATAGCAATACAAGATGCCATATCGGTAACAGGTATTTAAATTATACCTTTTTTACCCGACTGCGTCAGAAGGAGGATTATGTTTTCCGAGCGTATGTATGTATGTCCATTTCTTCGGCACGCGCTACAGCCTAAACGACTGAACGGATTTTGACAGGTGAGGTGTCGTTGAATTCGTTCAAATTGAGGTAGTGACATAGGCTATATAAATGTTCAAAATGGTGGCTGTAAATGGGGGAAAAAAGGGGGGATGTGTGTATTTCTTTCTGTTATCTTCGCAATATGGGTATCAAATGAAAGGTCGTAAAAAGACCATTTCAAAAATATAAATATCATATCATGTTTATATTGCAGTTTTAACAAAAAATGGCAAAAAGTGTACCGTATCATTTCTATACCATAAACTAAAACAAAAAAGTCTCAAATAAAATTATTATTATTAAAACATAAAACCCGACTGCATAGAAATTATAAACTGAAAAGAGAAAAACAAGGATCACTATATCTATATAAAATTTTAAATACTTTATGGTGCTGCAGGCGGGGACAAACGTAGTTTTGGTAGATCTTTCTTTCCCCACAGAAAATAAAGTATTTTGTCCCGCTTACATCACCATAAAGTATTTAAAATTTTATATAGATATAGTGATCCTGGTTTTTCTCTTTTCAATTCATAATTTCTATGCAGTCTATATGTATTTTACACTAGATGTATGGATTAAACATAACCAAAAATACCATACTGTTAGCAGTTTAAAAACCCTAGAGACCGAAGCCATGTCAATAATTCTATCTTTGTGACATGACAGCTATGAGAATGGCTGCGCGGGTAAGTCTGTTGTGTCGAGCCTGAAAAATATTATTTACTTTGTTAATAAATACTCGTAATAGTGTTTTGAGTGTGTTACTGTAAGATTGTTTCATTTTGATTTGATTTAATGATGTTTGTAATTAAAATGTGTTGATGTTTTGAAGGAAGTTATTTTACTGCTTGTATATAATTAGTTTGGTATTGATTCCTCAAAATACTTATTTCAGTTTTTTAATCAAAGCCTATAGGGAAAGATTAATTATTTTATACTTTGTAGAGAAAAGTATTCTACATAGAAGATTAAATATATCAAGACAGTTAAAATAAGGAATTCCCTTCTAGCTTGCATTTTCCCTACCCACAATGTACTCGTAAGTACCTGTAATTCGAGAGTGAATAGGCATTTTTTAAGGCAAGCGCTTTTCTACCGTACCATCATATTTGATTGCAGTCAAGATGTGATGTTATATAGACAATGGTTCTTGTTCTTTGGCCTATAAGATTCGTCGGTCAATCTTGTTTTACTTATATAATAACATAAAAAACCGCGCTTTAATAACGACGACATCAAAGTCGAGTAAAAATAATATCATCTATAATATTGTCAAATAATAATAAACCAATAAGCAATAAACCGACGGTCGGTGAGGTCGGTCATTTTAATCCTAAGACAAATTTGCGCAAAGCCTCTTTTTTTCTTTGATCCCTCAATAAATTGGGCAGGGACACAATCTGCAAGATTTCCACTGAAAAGCTCGATAAACCTATAATAAAAGTGGTCGACTGAATGACGAACAATATTAAATAACTTGAGAAATTATAAATTCACCGAAAAATTACGTCCGAAGTTACTTCCATATTTCACGCCGATTTAAAAACAAAAAATATTATAATAACTCCCTCAAGCAGTCGCAGGTAAAAAGCAACGGAAAATGACACCCGATTGCCTTTCAAATTCTGACTCACCACTGAATGGATCTGAAAGTTCCTGGGTTCAAACTTCACTGAAAATACAGACAAACTTTCTACTTGGTTAAAAAGGAAGATCATTATACAAAGCAAGCAAGATAATAAAAAAAAGAAGAATAAAAAAACAGATTGCGATAAGAACGAATTTCCATTTACTTTATTACAACACCATTCAATGTGTGCGTATATTTTGACAGTTTAACAATCTAGAGTAGATAGAGCAAGTGTCGGTCGGACACATTTTCCTTGTAGCTTTCATCCGCCACATATACGATAAGGATCTTTGCTCCAAATCCAAAATTCTTTCCTTTATTTATTCAGATTGTATGCTCGGTGTTATCATCGCCATTTTATTTACCCCTACGTTATGACACGGGTTTGTAGCATGACGGATAGCGGTGTACGTCGCGGAAACTGGATAGAGACGGATATGGAAATACATACTGCACCACTCAACGGTATTTTATTGTGTTACGAATATATTGTGGAGTTTTCAGGGGAGGATCTCTGGTGACAGCTTTTGAGGCTACGTGGCAAATGGTTTTCAATTTGTCGTCCAACTGGTTGCAATACATGTTGTCCAACTCATCGAGCATTTCAAAACGTTTACTATCGTTATTTGTTAATACAATTACATTAATGAGTAAATAAAAAAAATATGTGCCATTGTTTCTAGACATAACCGCTATTACTGAATCACAATTTCCGTCAACTTAAAGAAAATATTAATAATTGGTTTGGTTTAGCTTTAGTTAAAACCGGATTATTTTATCTCGTCGTTCGCCATACTACTATTTCCCATGCAAACTGCTCGACATTCGGCATTTGACAAACCCCGCATGTTTGGACGCGGCTTAATTAAAATTTCAAATCTTTGGTTTGTATTTCAAGACAATAAAGGCGCTGACTTTTGTGAAACAATTCCTTTTATTCCGATTATTCCTAATCCAGAAGGATAAGCAATTGCTAGTCCAAATAAAAGCAAAGCTTTTATAAGTCTGATGCTAACAAAGGGAGACGTATTACACAATAAACAGTATATCTAGATATCACAGCTCGATACTACAAAGTCTTAAACCTAACCATATTGTATGGTACGTTTACAGGGATACAAAGAAACAGGTAAAGCTGGACTTACACCGAGAATTAACGTATATTTTTCAGAAACCTATCAAAGAGTCAAGTTAGCATAATCAGCATTATCATTCCAGCTTATTGCAAGCACTCACTACACAGCCATTCTTCCCCTCTCTCACATTTTTACTTTAATAATTATTTGTATAAAACGAAGATCACTGATTTACTTATACTTACTATATTAAGTTGTGAAGTTGTATGATTTCTATATAAAAATTGAAACCGACTCAAAACGCACTAAAAAGTAAAAAATAACTGTGTCATTTAGTTGCTTTAATTTAGTTAAGCATGTCTATGAAATCGGTGCCAGCCAAGTTTAAGGAACATTTATTTTACGTATTAAAGCAGTTTGTGGGTTCTAGATAACGTCCTTAAAGTAGAAACCTTGGCTGGCACCGACTCCTAGATATGCTTAAGTAAGTTAAAGCAACTAAATGACACAGTTATTTTTTACTTTTTAGTGCGTTTTGAGTCTGTTCTATTTTTATTTAAAAAAATTCATTTCTTACTTTTTAATGATTTATCGCCACGTAACGTACTCGTTCTATACTGTCATAGTATATTATACGGCACTAGTAGCCAAAAAGCTACCGATACCGAGACAAAAACCGAAATCACTATAAGCGTGCCTCCAAAATTTGAAGAGTTCCTTCAATTTCCCCAGGATCATCATCAGATCCTAACATGATGACAATGGGACCACCTTGGATGTATGCCCTTTCCAATAAAAAAAGAATTATCAAAATCGGACAACTCTGTAAAAAGTTATGCATGGTCATACATAAAAAAAAATATACGTGTCGAATTGAGAACCTCCTCCGTTTTTTTCGTCGGTTAAAAAGAGCAAGACTGTTTTTCATGCAAGCGAAATATTTTCCTATACGCAGCCCTGATCCCGTCACCCTGAGAACTCTTACGTTTCGAGTATTTAGACTATAATTGGTGTAAGTTTCAGTTTATTTATTGATTTATTATCAGCGTACGCACTAACAGCTATTTCTTGCCTTGTAATGATTTATCGACGATGAAGTTGGAATTGGAGTTACTATAAAAATACCGACATCGCTGCTTATAAATTTTGAAGAGTTTGTAGTGGCTGTGTACACTATACATACACCAACGTTTATTATGAAATGTAAAATAAAATTTTTTAACAAAAAATAGAACCGACTCAAAACGCACTAAAAAGTAAAAAATAACTGTGTCATTTAGTTGCTTTAATTTACTTAAGCATATCTATGAAGTCGGTGCCAGCCAAGTTTAAGGAACATTTATTTTACGTAGTAAAGCAGTATGTGGGTTCTAGGTAACGTCCTTGAAAGTAGAAACCTTGGCTGGCACCGACTCCTAGATATGCTTAAGTAAATTAAAGCAACTAAATGACACAGTTATTTTTTACTTTTTAGTGCGTTTTGAGTCGGTTCTATTTTTTGTTAAAAAATTTTATTTCTTACTTTTTAGTGATTTATCGCCACGTACCGTACTCGTACTATACTGTCATAGTATATTATACGGCACTAGTAGCCAAAAAGCTACCGATACCGAGTCAAAAACCGAAATCGCTGTAAGCGTGCCTCCAAAATTTGAAGAATTCCTTCAATTTCCCCAGGATATCATCAGCAGATCCTAACATGAGGACAATGGGACCACCTTGGATGTATGCCCTTTCAATTATCAAAATCGGACAACACTGTAAAAAGTTATGCGTGGTCATACATTAAAAAAAAAAAAAAATACGTGTCGAATTGAGAACCTCCTCCGTTTTTTTCGTCGGTTAATAAGCATTTTTGTGTAGCGACGCCGGGCGGATTCGCCCGCAGTGATTCAGTCATCAGTGGGTAGCCTTTAAGACACAACGCTTAATAAATCATAGTGACCCAAACTGGTCACTATGTGATTGCTCATTTACTAACCTGGTCCTAGTGGAGCACATTAGCACCACCACCAATCTACTCTTAAAGTGGTGACGCCGACGTGATCTTTTAATTTTCCCAGGATCCAACCATTAGATCCTGACCTGATGACTATTACAAGGTGGTCCTTGGAAATATACCCATTCAAACACAAAAATTTTTCAAATTGATCCAGACGTTTTCGAGTAATCGCGTAACATACATACAAAAAACACAGTCGAATTGAGAACCTTTTGGAAGTCAGTTGAAAATAAGTGAATCGCTCGGTGTGCCTCCAGACCCAATAAACACAATAGTGCTCAAATTGAACGCTCAGCATTGCCTTCAACCGCGTCTATAACTCACGGGATGAGCACAAAAGGAACAAACCGTCTCATCTTGCTCCTATTATGTATCAATTTCGGGGTACACGTGTTTTGCGCGCGACTCCACTTTGTCTGAAATTGTATTGGGTAATGCACTAATATTATTTTTTGTTAACTACAAGTTAAAAAACACGCGTGCTACTATATTACATTTCAATGTTACAACCGCGATTCTGCAGCGCAAAAATACAACCGACTCAAAACGCACTACAAAGTTAACAAATTTTTACAAAAAATAGAACCGACTCAAAACGCACTAAAAATTTTTAAATAAAAATAGAACCGACTCAAAACGCACTAAAAAGTAAAAAATAACTGTATCATTTAGTTGCTTTCAATTACTTAAGCATATTTATGAAGTCGGTGCCACGGCACTTGTAGCCAAAAAGCTACCGATACTTACACTAAAACCGAAATCGCTGCAAGTGTGACTATAAAATTTGAAGAGTTCCTTTAATTTCCCTAGGTTATCATCATCAGATCCTAACATGATGACAATGGAAAGTGTGCCCTTTCTAATAAAAAAATAATTATCAAAATCGGACCACTCTGTAAAAAGTTATGAGTGGTCATACATAAAAAAAAAATACGTGTCGAATTGAGAACCTCCTCCGTTTTTTTTCGTCGGTTAAAAATCTCTTTGTCTCTGCGAGGCTTCCTGATGTCTTTGTCATAATTAGAGCAAGACGGCCTCATTCTGTCAAAGACTACGATACTGAGTCTTATAATACAATTTTGAAAAACATCAATAACGATCCGCGAATCCATTTATAAAACGTTGGTCTGGTCTGCACCAGAGCGGGAACAACGAGCAGGTTTATATTATTTTTAGCTTAAATTTAAATATTTTGTTACTCTTTGTTTTAAGACTGCCTATACTTTTTTGTATATTTTCACAATTTTATTAAAGTTAATAATATTTAGACGACCTCCGTGGAGCAGCGGTATGCGTGGTGGATTTATAAGACGGAGGTCCTGGGTTCGATTCCCCGCGGGGCAGATTGATATTTTTCTTAATTTGTCTTGGTCTGGCTGGTGGGAGGGAGGCTTTCGCCGTGGCAAGTTACCACCCTAACAACAAAGACGTATCGCCAAGCGATTTAGTGTAACGGTACGATATCGTGCAGAAACCGAAAGGGGTGTGGATTTTCATCCCACTCCTAAGAAGTTAGCCCGCTTCCATCTTAGAATGCATCATCACTTAACATCAGGTGTGATATCAATCAAGGGCCAACTTGTAGTCGATAAAAAAAAATATATACCTATGGATTTATTGTCTGAAAAAAACAAATTATTATTATTAATAGGGGTATGCGTAATATAAACTAGTACAGAACCTCTTCTAAATTAACCCACTACCAATGAAACATCGTTCCTTAATATCAGGTCAAGTTAACTAGTCCGTATGTTGAATATTAAATGATGTTAATAATAACCAGGCCGTACAAGGAACAGTTCACATTTTTCAAGCCCCCTCGCCACCATCCGTCGACGTTAAGCACCCTGGTGACAAATTGTCGATCAAGCCAAGTGTAAACCGGCGCACGTGCTTATAGAATCCTTAATGTATTACCGTTTTTCAAGACTGAACAAATAAAAATATTCTCTTCAGGCTTTATAATTGTAAGTAGAACACTAAACTCTACATCTCGCCTAAACCTCTAAATATCTGAATATTCTATTTTGTGTGCTCTTAGTAAATCTTATTTTCATCCTAGTTAAAATGCAGCCAGTATTCTTGCCTCGTTGGCAATAAATTTTATAGACATTAGGTTAATAAGTGCGTTTAAGTTCCGTATTCTATTCTATCTCAATAAAAAAGATTAAAAAGACTAATTAACGTAATTTATAGTATGTACACTCGTTGTCACTTTTTTAAAACGGGATAGTAATATTAGCAAGAGTAATATTCTACGATTGAAAATTAATGAATGAAAAATTTATAATCATCTCTAAAGTCAAAACGGCCACTGTACTATATCGCAAGTACACTCGAAACCGTTCCCCGTATAACGCGACTCACGCAAAACGTATCAAACTCTCAACTGGTATCAAAGTTACATTTGTCGGCGAACTACATTACATCGCAGCAACAAGTGGCACATTACTCGCGCGACAAACACTTGAAATGTTCCTATGTTAAATACTATATTATGTTTTCACTATGCTATTTTAACATATATACATCAAGTCCAATAGACATACAAGTCCAATAGACATACAAATCCAATAGACTTAGTATACGTACGAAGACTTCATATCACGTGTAGAGAAAAGAGATATCGTCGTTCAATAAGGCGGAGTCTATAATTGTTATGATTAAGGATTATTTAAAATATTAAATTATGATTATAAAATGTGATAAGATAGAAAATAATATTCTTTATATAATTTTATAAAATGTTAATTGTTTTTGTTTATTTAATTGTCAAAGTTGTCAACATTTGTCTTAACGGACATACAAAAACAGTCTATTAATAATTGGTTGCGTTAAAATAATTTAATAAAAAAATAAATTATATTATTTAATGTAATTTATTTTTGGTGAATATTTGTAATTTTTTATATTATTAAAATGCTACCTAGTGGAGGGGCGAGTGAAGGAGTGACCGGAAATTTGTGGTAGTGGTTGATGACAGATATAAAAGAGGGTAGACGGAAAAAAGGAGCATTCTATCTGCTGCTACGATCTGTGTCGAAACACTGTGTTTAATTATAATACACTTTAATACCGTACTGTACTGTAAATTAAGTGTAGACTATAAAGCAATATTGCAGATATGAAACAAAAGATGAGAGTTATATTGATCTCACGACAGTTATCTCGACTCTTTCAAGAGCCACTTGAAAAGCAAATAGTCATAAAGCAACAAGGAGCGAACTCGCACAGCCTGTAGTACTTCGACTTTGATCGCGCGAACTTAATCTTTTAAATTGTCGTGGATATAATACGGATAAGTTTAATCTAACTTTGTTTCCAATCGCTACCTATGCGTCTCAATCTTTTGACGGTCTTCCGAAAAGGATAAGAATCCATGTTCAACCGTTTTTAATTAACCGACGAAAAAAACGGAGGAGGTTCTCAATTCGACACGTATATTTTTTTTTTTATGTATGACCACGCATAACTTTTTACAGAGTTGTCCGATTTTGATAATTCTTTTTTTATTAGAAAGGGCATATTTCCAAGGTGGTCCCATTGTCATAATGTTAGGATCTGGTGATGATATCCTGGGGAAATTGAAGGAACTCTTACTTAAACTACTTAAAATACTAACTTAAAATTTTGGTGACACGCTTACAGTGATTCCGGTTTTTGTCTCGGTATCGGTACCTTTTTGGCTACTAGTGCCATATAATATACTATGACAGTGTAGTACGAGTACAATACGTGGCGATAAATCACTAAAAAGTAAGAAATAATTTTTTTTAATAAAAATAGAACCGACTCAAAACGCACTAAAAAGTAAAAAATAACTGTGTCATTTAGTTGCTTTAATTTACTTTAGCATATCTAGGAGTCGGTGCCAGCCAAGGTTTCTACTTTAAGGACGTTACCTAGAATCCACAAACTGCTTTACTACGTAAAATAAACGTTCCTTAACCTTGGCTGGCACAGACATCAGTCAACTGGTTAAAATATTGCAGATATAGAACACAGAATAACAGAGACAGCTTTTGTGAGATCGATAATCTCACAAAAAGTTATCTCGACTCTTTCAAGAATCACTTGAAAACCAATAGTCATAAAGCAACAAGGAGCGAAGTCGCACAGCCGGTGCGTAGTTCGACTTTGATCGCGTGAACTTAATCTCTTAAACTGTCGTCGAGATCAGACTCTCGATTCCAATCGCTCTTTGGGTTTCGAAGTTTTTAAGATGATACGATTTTGCAGTATTAAATGCATCCTTTGACAAAATGTTTATCTTGTACACGTTTGTATGTGTTACCATTAAACAGATAGATTGCTTGTATAATACGAAGATATCTTTGGCATTGGTAAGTAGGTACCTTTTTATAAAAAAAAAAAATAATATTCGAAAAATAATTAATTATGAAAGGAATTTTTTAGCATTAACTATTTAACTCGATAAATATTGTAAGATCACAAGCTTTTCAATTTATGTAATAAATTTAAAATTATGTAAAATTATTATTATAAAAACAAAAACCCGACTGCATAGAAGTTATGAACTAAAGGAGAAAAACAAGGATCACTATATCTATATAAAATTTTAAATATTTTATGGTAATGCAAGCGGGGACAAAATACTTTATTTTCTGCGGGGAAAGAAAGATCTACCAAAACTACGTTTGTCCCCGCCTGCAGCACATAGTGGTCCTTTTTTTTCCCTTTTCAGTTCATAACTTCTATGCAGTCGGGTTTTTTGTTTTAATAATAATAATTTTATTTAAGACTTTTTTGTTTTAGTTTATGGTATAGAAATGATACGGTACACTTTTTGCCATTTTTTGTTAAAACAGCAATATAAGCATGATATGATATATATATTTTTGAAATGGTCTTTTTACGACCTTTCATTTGATACCCATATTACTAAGATAAGAGAAAGAAATACACACATCCCCCCCTTTTTTCCCCCATTTACAGCAACCATTTTGAAAATTTATATAGCCTATGTCACAAACCACAATTTTAACGAATTCAACGACTCACCTGTCAAAATCCGTTCAGTCGTTTAGGCTGTAGCGCGTGCCGAAGAAATGGACATACATACATACATACATACGCTCGAAAAACATAACCCTCCTTCTGACGTAGTCGGGTAAAAAATGTATTTAAGCACTTTGTAATGGGAAACAAAATAAGATCAAATCAAACAATCTAAATATGCTCTACTGGAACATTTTGATAACTATCTCCTTGGAGGCGTACAATCTTATATAATAACTTATATAATTGAAATTAACTCACGAATTCAGAAGAAAATCGTCACTGTTGAAACCGAACAGCAACAACTATATTTGCAAAACAGATGTAACAGAAATCGAAATTCTCCAACGATATTTAGTCGTATTGGACTGACAGCCGAGCTAAAGGTGGGATGATCGACGAGATGTTCGTACGATACATTTTTTTTTTCAAGAATCGACCTGCGGTGCATACAAATATACCTGCTATAATAAGAACCCTTCCGTTTATTTTCCCAATAAACAGTTAGAAACACGCACAACTTTCGTAAAATGCGTCCAACTTTGAAAGGGTAATATCACCTTAAGATTTTACCGCTAGAACCGTATTTGCATTATTATTTTTATTGTTATGACACCAAAGTACAGTTTGCGAGTTCTCAAACGGCCTCGGATGAATTCCAAAAAAGGCTCCACAGGGGACTGAGAAACTTTCTAATAATAGCACAAGAGAGTCTTTCGAAGGGATTGCTTATTCCAAAGCGACGTCAACTTTTGTAAGGCGAACATGAAAATGCCTAATATATTTTAGCTTTACTCGTATAATCGATAGGTTTTATTTCCAATCAACATAATATGTTTCTATCTAAATTAGCTCACGTATAGACTAGACGACGACTTCGGCTTGTTCGATACCACTCCCTTGACCTAGCGCCAAGCGATGGAGTGTTAAGGTAGTAGGCAATCCGCGGAGAAAGCATTATAATATGCGGAATAAACCTAGTTATCATCTTAGTCGTCTTAGTTATGGTTATTTAGCGGCAGGCCGAGGTTAGAAGCTTTAATAAAAGGTTTAATAAAAAAAAACAAAAAGAAAATAATTATCCATCCGGTTCGTGACAAACTTTTTTTAAGTTCACTCGATATAAGTCGCATTAAATTAAATAATACCTTAAAAATATTTTTTAACAACTATTATGTCATATTACGATAACTTTGTACACCACGAATGAAAATTCTTCTGGTTTCTTTGTCTCGGAAATTCTAGAGTTTTCCACCGATATATAAGGGCGTTTACTAGTTTCTTACAAAACTACGTGAAACTCCTCTCGAGTTATACAACAATCACAATCAAAGTATATAGGTACAACAAAAAGTAAATCGAGAAAACTTTTCCACAGCAGTTACTCAGTTCGTCCGGAAACTATCCAAGTCGAATCAAATTTGAAACTATAACACTTATGATAGCGTCCCCGGAAGTTCCGAACTGACGCGACGCGATCGGCCGCTGCAAAGAACGCTTGGGCCACGAAACTATCGCTGCGATGAAGATTTCTATTAGCTAAAAGTAGCATTTCCATTTTTATACTTATTTTTTACTATTGGTCTCAGATAAATTCAGCGGGTAATGTAGCGAGCTACGAGTACTCTCTTTTTTACATGATCGAATAAAAAATAAGAAAATCAGAATTACTGACATAGCTTATCGAATCACAACGCTGAACATTGGCGGGGACTTAGTTCGAAGAGCCGATGGGCGTTAAAGTCCGTAGATGTTTGTTTATCAGTACGTCCGGAGACTATTCAAGTCAAATTTGAAAACAATAATACTTATAATAACACGAAACCTGTCACTCTGGTGAAGATTTCTACATAATTATTATTAATTTTTAAAAGCGTTGCGCATGAATACAATGATAAGATCTTAAATGGGACGCGCTTGCCTGTAAAATGCATATAGTAATTGCCTTGAAGGGTGTTTAAGCTTCGTTTCGCTCGTTCGTTGGCTTACTACGTAGTTCGCGTCTTGTGTGATGATTGTTTGGGTATAAACGTTGTTGGCTATAAATGGCCGATGCTGCCGCTCGTAGCGCAGTGTGATTTCACTTCAAGCGTTACTTGTCATGGCCCATTTGTTAATCTGATAATAATACTTCAGACGTGTCTGAAACAATTCCTTCTACAGTGTTAGAATGATTTGAGAAAACTCCGAGTGTATTCCCGCTCGACCCACATGCACGTAGTTTGCAGCAGTCTTATGATTCTTTAATAATATAAGTGCAGTATCATCTCAGTTGATGGACTAACACGTCTGCACTTATTTGATAACACCTTCGCATTGTGACACTGAAAGTCGCATAACTCGTTTAAAATTTAATTTTTCATTGCTATTTCCTTCCTTAGAAGATATAAATGCTGAATATTTTTCTTATTGAATTTTCGTACTGGCTGTCTAATGTTGAAAATATGATACAGGCTTTTTATTGGGAGCGTAAAAACTTACTAAATACAACTCAACCCTTAGAACAACAGAATAAAATTAATAGTATTTAATAAAGAATAATTATTCCGCCAACCAGCATTGGAGCAGCGTGGTAGGTGTACGCTCCATATCCCCTCTCCTATGAGGAGGGAGGCCTGGTCCTTTAGTAGGCCGTTAATAGGCTGAGAATGATGATAATGATGAATCATTCCGTCAAATAAGATTATTCTTCGGAAGCTTTAAAAAGCTCACTTTTAAGTAATACTTAGAAAGTTTTTTGAAGCAACAACAAATATTTATTATATTAGACTTGATTCGGAAATCGAACCCTGGAATTTATAAGCCGAACAAAGTTACCACTGGACCAACGAAGCAGTTGAGCAAGGAAACACGTAAAAGGGGGATCGGATCGTGTAATGATGCGAATCGACCAAGTTGGCATTCATTCAAGCAACAGGTCCCTTGATTGTTGTTTTTTTTCCGTTTATAAATCGACGGCTCCCAGCCGGCGCGGGGATTGGTCGCAGTTGAATAAAGTGTTTAGGCCTATTTGACACTCCACTGGGTAACTTGTAACTTTAAATCCATACTAATATAACAAAGTTTTCCGCATTGTTTTGTTTTAGTAGGAAATGAGTATACTTGTATTATCAATTAAATAATTAAGTGTTTTAAACCCCTGTGGTTTTAACGTCAGTGCTCATTGGACCCATGCGCCACTGATCAGCACCACTTCACTTTGGTGTCCACTCTTTGTAAGCTGATCAAGAGTTCAAAATGTCACGTGGTCAGCGAATAGATGAATAATTTTTAGCGAATAGTTAATACACAACGCAAGTAACTGCAACAGTTGGGTTGGATGCAGCTTTGTTAAACAGTAAACATTGCGTGATCAGATGAGTAATTTGAAACGTGAAAAACTTGCAGACAGCGCACGTTCCATTGCACACCAGTACCATTACAGCCCGCAGTACAGACCAATAGTAAACACACGTCAAGGCTGCGAGATTTGAGTGGTTAACGAGTGGTTCACACTGCGCCCACGTGTGAACAGCGTGTGGTCCACACGGCGCCCGCGCGTGGTCAGCGATCAAGCGAAGCGCTCCGATTGCGAGGTAGCGCTGATTGGGCGCCGAGTGGTTCTAATGAGCTAGGACCTTAAATTAAAAGCAAGGTAATAATATACTTTATGAGGATAATAATGAAACTTACCACAGTGATAGGATAGGCTGGGTTGATGATGGTGTAGAGCAGGATGTGGTTGGGACGGGCAGGCGGCTCTCGCTTGCGCCGCGGCTCACCCGACATATAATTGTTTCCATTACTCTGTAACAAACAAACGGATTGATTAACGTACTATTTCGTGGGCAATATGTAATGAAATCATCATAGTAATCATCCTTAACAAAATTATATTACATAGTATATTTTTTACTTTTATAGTAAAGATAATTTCTGAATAAATGGTTTTTAGAAAAGTAAGTAGAGGAGTACACTACCTACAGTGAGTCTACTTTACTAGTACTACCTACTTTTTTTTTTTTTTTTATTATGAAAACTTGATTCTGTCGTTATTTATTGTACGACATCTTTCTACTCTGACGTAGTACTATATACACTACTATACTTTTACCTACTATACTTTTCTAAATGATCGATGACACATGCGCGTGATTGAAATTCTTAATTTAATTTGTACATTTTATACTTGTTTTTAAGAGTTTGTTAAATTATATCAAGAAATGTATGAGAAGGCACATAACATGGGTATTAAAATCATCAAGTCTATAAGTTCAAGAAAGCAAATTGTAATTAAAATTCGCCCTTTGCTTTTTATGTTAGCTCTAAGTGATATTGTACCTTCCTTTTGTTCTTCAATAAAGTTTTTTAAATAAAAAAATAAAAAATAAAAACCCTTTGAATTAACCTTTATTATTTAAAAAGCAGTTTGGACTACTAGCTATTACTGCTAATGTTGCTACTTCAACTCATCTTCGCATAATGTAGGTACGGGTTGACTTGTGAATCATCCACGATGAGCCATTTTTAAGCCAAATGAAAACGATAAAAGAAGACAAGTCCATCACGCACAGAATTAGCACGAGCCAATCGCACATATTGTGTACACAAATAAATAAAATGACGTCTATTTATGTCCTCGTCACTCTCGCTTTCCGTGACTCATCGCAGGAGCATGATCACACGAGCGACACGAGGAACATCGATGTTCAAATCCAATTGGATAGGCTTTCAACTTCACACAGGAAATAAAATAAATAGCTTTATGTAACACCACACTAAATGTAAAAGTGATATATTATAAAAAGAGCAACTGATTGCCGCTTAACTATCATACAATAGTCATTTACTTTAAAAGTGCTTGTACTAGCCCACATGAAGTAGATGATTTTGAATTTTTTTTTTTTTTTTTTATAACAGAAAAAATACTATCGTTCCCGAGAAATAAAATATAATAATTTGCAGGCAATAATAAGGTTAGGTACCTACTTCCTCACATCAAATGATTGAAATTAACAATTAGGATTTTTAAAAATACTGTCTTAGACCCTCACTTAAAAATAATTTTTTGGACGGCGCAAAAAAATGTATGCAGTGCATTTAAAAAAATATGAATTAGGTAAAAAGTCAAAGCTGTCCACTCCACACCAACACATAAATTAAACAATTTTTTGTCTACAGGTATAAGCGAATGAAAGGTACATAATACCTACATAATTGAAAGTATAAGATGAAGAATAGCATTTTCAAACAGCGGTGTATGCCAAACCTGAATATTTAAAAACCCGTAAAAATGAATATTTAAAACGTGCGCTGTGTACACGCGTGTTTGATGATAATTTGTTTGATGGGCGACAACTTGACAGTTATATTTTTTATGACAGATTACGACGTCTTTTAAAGTAAGCACGTTCTCTTTTAGGAAATTCTGAGATATTTTTCTCTGACCGCTTTGCACGAATCCTTGAGACAACGATGAAATGAAGACATTAACAGAGCAATATCTGCAGTATTTTTCAGTTCAATGTAAAAACAGCGACTACCTTAACTAGAAAATTTATTAGGTACATAGAATTTGAATAGTTTCAGTTAAATGAATGCCATTTTCTGTGCATATCGACTAAACATAATACAATACAATTATACACATGTACCTAATTATTAAATACGATTATCAAAATATACCCAAAAACGTACGTGCGTGCGTGTGTACGAGGAAGCAAAGACTCGTAAGGAAGGAAAAATAAATTAATGAAATCAATCGCTTACTAATTTACTAAGATAGAATGCATAATATGCCTGAAGCCTGCATTATAGAGGCTTGTGCCAAGCGCGAGTCGTCAAAAATATCATCGCTGATCACGATTTCAAATTTGCACTGCTAATAACCGTAAATACTCGTAAATCTCGATGTTTTGTAAAATTCAAGGAGCACGCGAAGATGTATGGATACCGCATAAATACTTCACTTTGCGCACCGAAGTCACGCCATGAATCAAAACACGCCGGCATCGAAAGCAATTAAACGTCAGTGTGTCACAAGCCTATAAATCGGAATGCAATGCGCAGAGCACTCTACGCGCAGAGATATTTAATTGACAAGTGTATGGTGCCATTAGTAACCTCTACACACTAGCGTTTTCACCAGCAACACTCGTCTTTTATCAAAACACGCTCAAGTTACTTCGATTTTAACTTAGTTATCAGTTCGTATCTATAAGTCACTGCTTTAACATTACATATGCACAAAACAAGCAATTTGTAGGCTTAAGATGATTAATGAATTCGTTAACGTAAGACTATTATTAACGGAGTCGTTTCACGATAAATATCACCATGGCTAACGAATCAGATAATAATAAGCATTTCATCGTCGCAAAGAAATCTGTTGTCCATCATCAAAGCGGCTACCTCCGGAGTTTCTCGTGAGTCTGCGTAGTTTCTTAAAATTGTTTGAAATTAGTCATAAACATTGAATTACGGGCGGCCCGATCACGCAACTCAGGAGATCAAAGTAACAATATCTCTTAGTAAAGGGCGCGTGCCTGATTTCGTAAATTGGATTTTTCAAATATCTTTTCAATACGTACGACCTCAATAAAACAATTTATACGAATACATTAAATCTACTTACCGACTGGCAAGAAGTTGCTCATTTATAATTAATTATTTATAAATAATTAAAAAAGTATACCTATTTAGCCAAAAGTAATACAAATGCTAATTAACTTATTTATATTCAATCAACTTAATTTTGTTCCAAGGTTTCCAAAAAATTCAGAAGTCAGTGAAGGTATGTATCCCTGTCTATTTGTTTTCTGAAACAATTTCTTTAGTTTTATCAAAACTCTCGCTTTTTTTGCTGTTTTATTCAATATACATACACCGTTTCCACTGTTATATAACATATATCGACTCAGATGCTTCCACAACAAAGCTTTATAAATCAATCTATCAGTAAATAACGTCGAAGTGTCACTGACCTTTAAACGAGCATACATTAACTCAATTTTACAATAAGGCTTCTAAGAAAATATCAACGTCTAGGTTTACTGAGAACAAGTTCTTTAATTCTTGTCAAACCCCTCACATATTTAGTTATTTTATTGAATGTCACACAGTTTATTCTCTTTTATAATATGCATAGACTCAGATGCAAATGGCGTCGGCAACAAAGCTTTATAAATCAATCTATCAATTAAACGTCGAAGTGTCGCCGGCCTATAAATCAGCATGCAGTGCGCAGAGCACTCGAGGCGCAGAGAAACATAATTGACAAGTGAAATGGTCGCAGCACGGTGTGACACGTGTGTCGTATCTCGTGTCACGTCGATATTGACATGTGCATGTACATAATCTGTACATATGAGCATAATAATTTACCAAACGTTTGTATCATTAAATTAAAATAACGTAATAAAATAGGAAAGGAACAAAAATTGTAGTTTTGTCTGGCTAGCAGCTCGTGCTCATTTCCAAAACTTATAAACGAAATTACATACAAACAAATCATACCTACATACCGATATAAAAAAGGATTTAGTGGATTTTTATGTAATATTTAATTCTGTAACTGAACTTCACTTTTTCTTGCTATATAGACCACTGCTGATGATCTTGAGATGCTGAGACTTGTAGCACGTTTGTCTAAAAGATAACTATTCACTATTGCTTTGAGGATGCTCAAACCTTATTTAGTAAGAAACTGCAACAGTCCCTACTACAGCGAAAGCGTTCTACGTAAATATCGTGTATAGCTGAAGTTCTCTCTAAAAATATGGCCATTCAAGAATATTTTTTCGCGGACTTTCTGTGAAATGTCTAATTCCCCTGACCTACTGACCCTCTTGACACGTAACATTAAAATCATAATAGAGGAGGTCAAAAATATGCTCCAGGCTAGTACGGATAATATAAGGCATTCAAAATGCAACAAGTCGTCAAATGCTGTACTATTCACATAATAAAACAGTTTAACTATAACAAAAGTGTGGAAACATGTAGACTATACCTTCTTCATATTAATTAAATACCTGTTGCTTTTAGGTAATCATTATTGACATCTGATAACTATCGTTACACTTTCGTCATCGTTATAGCACTATATTATCGCATTATTACAGAGGGAACCTTATAGGAGAGGGAATATGAAGCTTAAATCCACCATGCTGCTCCACGGGCTTAGGGTTATAATTAACAACTGGACCTACGAGGCACATCGTTACATGTACACACTATAACTGCAAGCCCTTCCATTTACACAGAAGCAACATGATGGGGAGTTCTCACTGTTTTTCAAGACAGATAATTTTAAAATTAGTCAAATGATGATGACATTGATTTAAATTCTTTACGAATAAAACGAGTCTCTATAGAGCAACCTGCTCTATGTAAACAGCGCATCATTACTGTCATATCTAACTGTCAAACAAGAGCGAGTATGCTAACTACGCGTGTTCTCGGAAAAGCCGCGAAAATTCAGCCACTCTCTCTTTAATTAGCAAGGTTTAATTACTTTCCACGGCCCCTTGGCGAGCCCGATTGCCATATACACTACACATGTCTCTTTGAGACTCTACGGTGATTTTTTTTTGGTTTGTTTTAACTCTTTTTTTCTTTTATTTGGTGTGAATGTCAGCGTTTAACTGCAGTGTGATTAATGACACAAATTGGTTTTTTATTTATTTGTTCTATTAGCAATGTTTAATTAACAATAGGCACATATTTTCAATAGGCGAGCCATATATATTTACAATTGTTTGAATTGGTTGGTTGAATCTGACTCATTAATCTAATTCACTTTTGAAAGGTCATGTTCGACCATTCGTAGTGACCCCACCACCGGCTCGGAAGGCAGGTTCTGGTGAGAAAAGCCGGCAAGAATCAAACAGTCAAAAAAATTGGATGTCTGTAAAGTCGGTTCACTGACGATAGTTGAACGTGACAACGAAAATAAGATAATACTGATGGAATGGTAGCATTTAATTGGTTATTAAAATTTTTAATTTAAGTATATATTTATAAATATTAATTTAAATTAATAAAATAATTGATTTTGATTTTATATTTTAAATTTATAATAAATATATTAATTTTTAATTTCAAATTAATATATTTAATAATTATATTTAATAGACGGATGTCGAACGCTGCCGAACGCAAAGGCCGATTGTGCTTCTTTGTCGCTCGTTCCGCGCTCTCGCTTGCACTTCAAGCCTTGGAATGACGAATGATGAAAAACATGGAACGCCTCAAAGCGAGGTAACGCCGCATGAGTCATGTTTTTTCGTGCGTGCAGTCGGCTCTATCGAATTATAAGACGTTGTCACATCAAAAACAAAACACCGAGATTTTTATGTAATCTAATACATCTCCTCCGAAGGAAGCGGCTTGATCAATTATTTTTGCGTATGTTTGATAAATTCCTGCACAGGAATTGACAGGAATTATATGTAGTATACTTATATAAAACCATTTAAAAGAAGCTTCTTTTATCTCGTTTAGAACAAGCATAAATAATTTTGAAAGTTTTCTTTTTAAAAACTCCTAAAACTGCGTATTACAAACAGCTTTAGGTTAAAGCTCGACAAATATATTCAATTAATATATACACCTCATAACAATATTTGGAAAGGAACGTCAAATCCGTATCGCAAAGTGATCATTTACCTACAACGGCAAAATGCCAACGGATAAGAAACCACCGCCGTACCTACTTTATTCATATTCAAAATCCGTCTAAAACCAAATTAGGACTGTAACTAAATTAGATTGGGGCCCGAATAACATTTTCCATTTTCTTGGCTGTCTTGTTTATTGGAGTTAATTTATAGACTTTAAGCGGTTAAACTGTAATTACAATTGCTTTCAGTTCATCCCGCTCGGTACCAAAGTAAAAAAATTCTACTTGAAAACGCGAATATAAAGTACAAAAAGGTGTAGCTCATATACTTCATACCTTGAAATCAGCTTCGCGAGTTCTCGTTTTTAGGGTTCCGTAGATCAAAAGGAAAAAACAGAGCCCTAAAAATGTTTTGTTTGTCCATCCGTCTGTCTACCTATCAACACTCATTTTCTCGGGAACACGTATTTTGTTTATAAATAGATTTGTTATTTTAAACATATTATGCTATAAAACCTTTACTTTCTTTGTATGGAACACTCGGCGGGCGAGTCCGGCCCGCACTTGACAGGGTTTAATTTACAATTATGTAAAAATACATATCAGTAATAGAAGCAGGACGAAATCTGTTTTCATTTACAATAATATACGACCCTCCCCCACGTTGGTAATAATTTTGCTCCAATTCCGCGTCAGCTTATGACTTAATTATATGTATAAGTCTTGTAAGCCGTGTTGATGAATATTCATACGTTGTTTTTACTACAATTGTTTAATGCAGTTTAGTTATGTTTATGTTTTTGTGAAACATTAGGCGTGTAGGTTTAGCTAGAAGCAAATAGCTATTTTATAGCAGAAGTCAATCTGTAAACATAGGTATCCAACATGGTTAACATTTAATACAAGTGTCTTTATTTTTATGACAAATTTTCGTTAGATAAATCTCAATTTATGTTAAGAGACGTTCTTTCCTAAGCACGTTATTGGTACGGGTACAGTTTGATATGCAAGGCATCGTATTTAAACGCTAAATTGGAACGCCATTGTCGATATTGTGGTAGCTTACCAACATTCGAAATTCGCCAACGGCAATATCGAAACTACATACTGATTCCGAAAATGTTAGTTTCTGTATAAAATAAATATTGCCAAATATTGTTACGTAGTCCTGCGCCTATTTTACTTGTACAGTTCCAATTGCATGTTGTAAGTTTAATGCAGACTAATATTTAAATGCAGACTATATTTATAGGTTTCGACCGCTGGCTGACGCAGGCTCTAAGCGGTCATGGAGTATTTAAAACTTTTTTTTGGTAGACATTGGTATGTCACAAGACGAGGTTTGCTACTTCTGCGACAAAGAAGATACCCCAAGGCACGCGCTCTTCGAGTGCCACGGCTGCACAGACTTGAGAGCAGCTGTCGTAGGAACCAGTGACGGGGTGGATGCAGGCAACCTTGTTACCCGCATGACTTCAAGTGAAGAAGAGTGGCAAAAATGCGCCCTTAGAGCCACAATAAAAAGGAGAAGGAAAAGAGAGAGAGGAACATAGAAAAATAGAGGTTACACAATAATAGGAAGGTCAGCACGAAGAAATGTTAAACGGTTCCGCGCGAGAAGCGGAAGGTTATTTTTAGTCCGTGCAAGTCGGACGTGCCCGACCGACCAGCCGGCAGAAGTCCGTAGGGTTTTTTTCCTTCCCAATAATAAAAAAAAATTAATAGGTTAACGAAGTCGAGCATAACGTCCTACCAAAAACTCTATAAGTAGCGCTAAGTACCTGACAGTGTGCTTCTATCTATAGTATCGCGTCAGACGAAGAGAGATAGAGACTGATCCGAAGCTCGTGCCATTGGGTTTTGTTACAGAATAGGGCTGGACATCTAACATCCCTCAGTCGCCACCGTGATAAAAACAGTGGACGTCACAGCAATAAGAAAACTGCTGGCTTTCATGACATACGCCATATCGGGGGCAAGCCATGATGATGAATATTCATTCATCTTATTACGAATGTCGGCTGATAGTGGATTGTTTGGGGCGATTAGAGCGGGTGCAGCGAAGCCAGATTCTGATTCCGAAGCAAACTGATTGATACCGAGCTTTCCTCACTTACTGCAGTGTTGAAGGCAGCTGACGTCACAGCAGTAGGAAATCCGCTGTCTCTCATGACATACGCCATATCGGGGGCAAGCCATGATGATGAATATTCATTCATCTTATTACGAATGTCAGCTGATAGTGGATTGTTTGGGGCGATAAGAGCGGGGGCAGCGAAGCCAGACTCTGATTCCGAAGCAAACTGATTGATACCGAGCTTTCCTCACTTACTGCAGTGTTGAAGGCAGCTGACGTCACAGCAGTAGAAAATCCGCTGTCTCTCATGACATACGCCATATCGGGGGTAAGCCGTGATGATGAATATTCATAGGGCGTCTTATTACTATTGTCGGCTGATAGTGGATTGTTTGGTGCGATTAGAGCGGGGGCGGCAAAGCCTGACTTTGATTCCGAAGCAACCTGTTTGATAGCGAGCTAATAACTGAGTTGTCGATAACTTTTTAATAATAATAATAGTTTGGCGTAGCTTAAAGAGGTTTATTAATGTCTACTAAAAAACTAAGTTCATGCAAATTGTTTTTTTAGACAATTGTGTGGATACATAGAGGGCAAAAACATCACAAAGTCTAGGGTGATAATACTTAACGGACAAAAATCAGATTGAAATATAAAAATCAATGGTACCTACAAATAATTCCGGATTTTTTTAAATTTATTTATTAAAATATAAGTCACTGATATATCATCATTTTTTGAATGTAGCCGCAAAAATGTCGGTATTATATAAACATCAAATTATAACAGTAAATTTTTAACATCTCAGATAGAATATAAATAAAATGTTGTTTAAAAATGTTGACAAATGTTAGCATAGATTTCACGTAGATACAATTAATGAAAAATGTTTATATCGTTACGAAATACCAACAATATCAAGCGGTAATACCACCCAGACCCGATATTATATCTACGGATACGTGTATGTTTAACTTCAAAACGAAGCATCCCCAGAAGTTTACTTTGCAATATTCATTGTTTACAATTGTGACTTTACAATGTTAAATTGCTTACTCTGTGACAATTTTATTTATTCTACTAGGTAAACTCCTTTTGTTTGATACTAAACTGGAATCTTGCCCTACACCTACTGGAAATTTGTAGGAATATCTACGTGAAGATTGAACCTAGAATTTCACGTCCAAAGTTAATAATTGTTAGTGCAAAAGTCAGTCCAAAAGTTTGAGCATTCTCCAGCGTCACATCTCAAGATCATATTTTGTTTCACTCTCGCGCAGAATCTGAAGCGTAGATTAGTAGATCTGAACATAATTATGCTGAAACTAGTGGCCTTAGTTATGTTTTATGCATAGCACGTAATTTTAATTCGTAGTAACTGGTCTTAAGACTTTCAAAAGAGCTCTACAAGTATCAAAAAGTGTAGTATTAATAACATAATCCCCAAAGCATTAGCTAAACCCCGTGACACGGATTCGAAGGGTAGGTATGGATTAGAATAAATTAACTGTTAAAACCACAATCTGGAGTATGAAACTTGTCTTAATGGGTAAACAGATAACATAAACAGGTTTTATTGTTATTGTTAAATGTTCGCTGCCGAGGCAATTATCTGCCGCTGTTACATTACTTAGTTCGTAACTTACTACATTTATCTACAACGGAGAATTTATAGCTATAGAATATTACACAAGCATTAGCTTACTGAATGTATCTTTATTATATTAAAAAGATGGCGAAGACTGTTAAATTATTTTGGAAAAGACGAAATAAAATCTATTTGTATTATTGAACCATAACTCGTATCTATCTGTCTCTGTTTGTATGGTTTTTTTTTAGTTTTATCATTCTCTTATTTTGGAAGTTAAGGGTTTACATTTTACCACTTCTGTGTCTCACGCGCAAACTATTCGGATTAGAAAAAACAGAAACATTAATATCATTTTTAAAGATCTATCCATATACCCCACACGTAAGGTTTGTTCTATTTTCTCTATTTGAGTGAAAATCTTAATGCGGTTCACAGAATACATCTACTTACCAAGTTTTACTATGTTGAGTTGAGTGCAGTTGTAGAGTTTCCTATACATTTAGTTATCAATGTCTTTTACATATATTTAACTAACTTACAACGCCTTAACGTTTTGCGCGGTCTCTTAACAATCTCGCGTTTCTCATAGGCAATGGAAATTTAATTGCACCTATACGTATAACCATGTAGTGCCGGCAGCTGTGCGTTAGAGATAAAAAGACGCATAGCAATGGCAAAGAGCGCTATGTGACGTCTGAATAAAAGGAGGCAGATCCATCAAGACAAAGAGTCGTCTTGTCCGAGGCTTTTCTCTATCTTTATGTATGGAGTTGAAACTTGGTCCATAAAAGCAAGAGAAAGGCAAAGAATTGATGCGTTTGACATGTGGTGCTGGAGGCGCATGCTGAGAATACCTTGGACAGCTAAGCCCACCGCACCTATTCTGTCGCAGCTCGGAATCAAGGTCAGGCTCTCATCCATCTGCTATCAACGGATTCTGGCTTATTTTGGACACATTATGAGGCGGGAGGACAGTAATTTAGAAAAGCTTATAATAACGGGCAGCACGGACGGGAAAAGAGCTAGAGGCCGTTCCCCAACACGATGGGCTAATCAGCTGAATCCAAGCAGTCATTCTATTTGCTAGCAAAGATAGCCACCAGCAGGAACAGGTGGAAGGCGTGGACTCGTTGGAGACTTGGATCGTACCAGGACCACGATCTTCAGCCATGAAGAAAACAACTGCAGAGAGATACGAATAACTAATTAATTAGATAGCAATCACACACGATATGATAATAATTAAAATAAATTGTATTTAAATACATACTTCACACAAATAATAATTAATAAATTATTAATTGCCGCTAAATATTATGCAAACTGCGAAAGCGGCATCGCGTGATAATTTATTAAAATATGATATGCTAATTGTTACTGTGATTTAAATATATAATAATTTACCATTTAATTACCTACGTATTTTATTTCATTAATAAAGTTTGTTTGGGGTACATATTATTAATTTAGTACAAGTTTGTAGACCTTTCACTTGGATCTTTATTGCCGTTATAATAAGAAACAGTTTTTTATGCGTTTCTTATAGGAAAATTAAACAAAGGCTAATTTTTTAAGCTATTGTATAATAACTAACGGATCAAGTCCGCCTGATGGAAAGTTTGAAAAAACCATCGCCTAACTTCGGCTAAGTTCATTTTCATACTATTATTGTCATATAAAATATAAAATTTATAAGAAGGAAAAATAAAACTATTATAAATTAGGGTTTTTTTGTGATACGCTGCCGGCAGTGACTCGTGTCTCCGTCTGAATCAGAATTGACGTTCCTCAATTCGCATTTAAATTATTCGAAATATATTTTTCAATACTATTTTTAATTTAATCGAATTCCAACTTGCCAGGCAGCGATTATTTTAATTTAAAATATATAATTTGTCGTTGAAACCATCGTCGAAAGGAGGTTGCCACAAAATTCATCCGATATCAGCAAAAACTTTGTAAAAACCACTTATCCTCCAAGATCGTATGGAAACGCAAACCTGTCATCAATAAATAATAAAGACTTTCATCCCGTTAACAATTTTTAGAGCTTATTTGAATCCAGCGCCCGACGGGCACCTTACAGTCTACTTCTGTGTTACAAGCTAAACTAAATTTCAACTCTATCACATAAAACATTAAACACACATTCCCGTGAGCATAAAAGAATTACACATGCAATCACTCGGGCGTACATTCAAATTTGCACTTTAACACAAACGATTTAAGTCACAGTATTGTTTATTGATATTGCTATTCGATATCATTTTTGTTACACACTCCATGTGAGCCAATTTTTACTTTATTTTTATAGCAGCATAGTGTAATGTCGCATACGCGAATAACATAATTCTTTCAGACTACAGTGTAGTGGAGTCGCAAAAGTCTGAAAGTATTTTATGCGGCAATGCCATGTAACTTGTGCGAGACGTATTTTATAATTTAAATTCCAACTTTAAAGTTCAACGCCAGTACAGTTTACGCAAGCACATTGTGTATGTAAGCGCGGTTGTTTAATAATGTCTAAATTAACATGAATCAAACGCAACTTTACTTATTTTGGATTTAACTTGTTAAAACTTTATGTGAGCGTTTGAAACCTTCAATTCTTAATTTGAAATTAAACTAGAGACCGCCCTCGTTTTCACTCGCATAGTTATCGTTCCCTGAGACAGTCTTGAATATTAAATTATTTATTTGGATAATAATTTATCAATGATCACTTTTGAGTCTAGCTTCAAATTAAAATGTTTTATTTCCAGTATATTAGTATAGTCGCACTTTTTAGAAATTTTATAATATCTCCGAAACTATATAACTATTTAACATACTGCAAAAGGCAAATCTTATCTCTATAATATTCTTGTGCTTATTAAACAATTTATGTTAATAAGGATTTAAGTTTAGTCGTATAAATAATGACGTAAACGTAAGCATATGAATTAAAAGATTTTTTAAAACACAAAAAGTTATATATCTGCCAAAATATAAAAGATAGACATACGCTATCGCGGACGTTTTTGTACAACTTTTTCAGATGCATAAAGTTTTCATACAATGTTTTCAATTATATCCAATAGGTAAGACAGCGCACGCGATTTACGCCGATTTAATAAATTTCACGGTCCAACTCACGCGACAAAAACTGTGATAACTCGGGTAATATATACAATACAAATATAAAATATAGCCTATGTTACTCAGTGATAATGTAGCTTTCTGATAAAAAAGAATAATTAAAATCGGTCCAGTACTTTTTGACTTTATTCGTTACATACAAAAATACAAATCTTTCCCCTTCATAACATTAGTATACATGTAGATTGGTAGTACCCGTGCCCCGAAGAGCAGGTTAGAATACCACCACCGATAATAATAGGCAGATGATAATAGTAATAACTGTAACACATACATACCTTTCTAAAAATACCATAATTTTAATAGTATAGAAGAATAAAAAGGCGACCGGGTCTAAATTCCCGCGTTTATGTAAGCCTGCTAATTGGGTCCCGTGTTCGTGTTTTTTTCCCGCCTTTTTATTGGAGCTAACGAAGTCGCCATTTTGGACGTTTGTGTAACCTTATCATAATAATAATTTTCATCGTGTTCATCACAGTAAATTTTTAATTTTTTTTTGCCAGCCAGCCGGTCGGTCTTTTTGAATAAGTTTGCAAAAACTGTACTTAGTCAGACTGATTGCTTGTTTACATGTTTTTCTGTACTTTATAATAAAGACGTTAAGACTACTCTATTCAAATATTATTGTAAAACCTGGATGGTTTAAATAGTCAATATCGAGTCTCGACAGTGCTAGTCTCGACTTGTCTTAATATTTCTCTATCTGTAGTATCGTGTTAGACAGAATTTCGTTACAGAATAGACATGAAGAATATTATAAAAGGACGTGCGGGGACTCGAATTTGAATACATGATATCTCGGTTTCAAGATCAGCCTCTTATCCATGGAGCTATAGCGGCTTCAAATCTATTTTGATTCAGTGAATTTGTTTTTCATTTAACAATGTTTAAAATTTTCTCCTATAGGTATTACTAAAATACTATGATGGTACTAACATCGTTTTACATACTGTCAATAAATGTAACACATGTTGCCATACTGTTTCCAAAGCTATTATTTTTATTTTAAAAATCTGTTCCAAATGTAGCCATTATATTGTACTGATTTGAATATCAAAATCCCGATTACATTGACGGTTTGACATTTTAGGCATGGCAACACTCGTAGGGCTGAATTTATGTTTTTAACTATCTAATGTAATGTTTGGCATTTATTGTCACATAGATAAGCGAATAATATATTCTCTTTTATTATATTGGTCCTGACCAAATAAATATACACATTAAAATACATCTAATGGTCTAGTTCTAAAGTTTAATATTCCGTACTCCTGTGTATATTATTCAAAAACCATAGATTCATATTAATAACACCAGCAGTCCATTTCCCGTACCAAATGTATCCTTTATCGAAGTATTTCGAATGAAACCATAAAATAAAAATTTTTAAATGAAATAAATCTTGATTTTCAGTCGAATATTTTGTGCCGCTTTTTATTTCCGAACGAGCTTATTGTTTACAGTAACCATAAATTTAAAGATATTTTCTAAACATCAAAAATGAAGTCTCATTGACTGGTCAAAATAATCTTTTTCGGATTATCCATTTAAGATTTTTTCATGGCTTTGATTATTTTTTAATAACAGATGTTAGTGGCATCGAGGCCTACCTGATGAGGCGACAGTTGCGTTGGTCAGGGCATGTAGTGCGAATGCCCAACGTAAGGTTAGCCAAACGCTTATTCTACTCTGAACTCCAGAATGGTAAGCGGAAACAAGGCGGACAGTTCCTGAGGTATAAAGATGTGCAGAAGAGGCATTTGGCTAACTGTAACATAGATTCTTTGCATTGGGAGAGGTTAGCCGCAAACAGAGCCGGGTAGAGGTCCTTAGTTCAGCAGAGTACCCCTAGTTTCGAGAGCAAGCGGAGGGCTGATCTAGATTTGCGCTATGTACATCTTAAAGCGACCCTCAAATATCACGTACAATTACACTAACTTTTCCACAATGCGCTAGGACATTCGGCGCGAAAATAGGGTACATAAGTCACATGAGGGCGCACGACCGAAGCCCCCGAGTGAATTAACAGAGAATCCAGTCGCTGTTGCCGAACACGGCAGAGAAGTAATGATGGAATAACAGATATTAATTATAAGTTTATTATCAGAATGAATAAAACTCATGATGATTATGATTATGAATAATAACAATTTATAAATCTCAATATTTTGATACTATTCTAACTTATATATAATTGGCCTGCAAGAAAACGAAACGAATGGATAACCACGGCTATCGCGATCTAAGGACACGATAGTGACCTCGCCAAGACGTAAGAACGGAAGTGTAGGGTACTATCACAAAAATCGAAAACGGGTGTTAATCTCTAAAATAAATCTACCTCCAACTACACAGACTAGCCTGTCCGGCATTCAGTTTTTAAAACATGGCAACTCTACCCGCAGTCCATTTCCCGTACCAAATGTATCTATGTTTTATCGACATTTTTCGAACGAAACTCGAAAAAGAAACGCATTCCAGCGCCGGATTAGCAATCGATCGCTATAAAACACGAACACGACGCCCCGCTTGGCGCCCGCACAAAGAGATGGAAAGCCCATCAAATTGAATTTTAAACCTCAATACTGAGCTTGTTCTGTGACGCATTGATTGCTGTTGACTAACAATAGGATTTAAAAAAATGGGACTTTTTCAAAAAGGAGCGCCTGATATTTCTAACGCGTTCCGTTTTGTTTTTAACCCGAGTTACTGTCAGTTGAAGCCCTTACAGTACAGTCATTTTTAACCGACGAAAAAAAACGGAGGAGGTTCTCAATTCCACACGTATTTTTTTTTATGTATGACCACGCATGACTTTTTACAGAGTTGTCCGATTTTGATAATTCTTTTTTTATTAGAAAGGGCATACATCCAAGGTAGTTCCATTGTCATCATGTTAGGATCTGATGATGATATCCTGGGGAAATTGAAGGAACTCTTCAAATTTTGGAGGCACGCTCACAGCAAATTCGGTTTTTGTTTCGGTATTGGTAGCTTTTTGGCTACTAGTGCCGTATATTATACTATGACAGTATAGTACGACTATGTTATGTGGCGATAAATCACTAAAAAGTAAGAAATAAAAATTTTTAACAAAAAATAGAACCGACTCAAAACGCACTAAAAAGTTAAAAATAACTGTGTCATTTAGTTGCTTTAATTTACTTAAGCATATCTTGGAGTCGGTGCCAGCAAGGTTTCTACTTTAAGGACATTACGTAGAACTCACAAACTGCTTTACTACGTTAAATTAATGTTCACTAAAGTTGCTGACACCGACTTCATTGATATGCTTAAGTAAATTAAAGCAACTAAATGACACAGTTATTTTTTACTTTTTAGTGCGTTTTGAGTCGGTTCTATTTTTTGTTAAAAAATTTTATACGATTTAAACTCGAACCGAAAGGGAATAAGCTGAGTTCAACATAATACAAAACAAAATTACTTCCTACCGTCAGTACCCGATTAAAATAATATTTTAACTACGCCCCGTTTCTAATGCGTCGTTCATCAACAGTTCAATCAAATGTACACTAAGCCACCGCCCATAGGCGTCCTCAAGCTTGTGCATAAGCCACAAATGGATCAACTTGAGTAGCGCTCACATATGCTATGAAGTTCAATCGCGTATTCCATAAAGACCATAAATAAATTACCTTATATAAATTTTCAAAGCTTAATAAATAAATAAATAAATATTATAGGACAATTACACACATCGCTATATAGCCCCAAAGTAAGCGTACTCGTAAGTAACTTGTGTTATGGTAGCTATGATAACGGATGAATATTTTTATGTATATTATACGTAAATACTTGGTCTAAGCCAAGTATTTATGTAACTGTACTAACAAGGCGACATGTTTATGTATGTATGTATGTATAAATACTTATAATATATAGATAAACACCCAGACACTGGAAAACATCTATGCTCATCACACAAATATTTTCCAGAAGTGTGAATCGAACTCACAGCCTAGGACGCAGAAGCAGGGTCACTACCCACTGCGCCACTCGGCCGCTTGTAAGAATATGTAGTTAAAATGCCTAGTTAGCAGTACTTGGCTAAGAAACAAAAAGTACGTTATCTATCGCCAGAGTAACAAAGTATAATAAATGAATAGGTACAGGGTCGTTTGAACGATCAACACTTACCAAAAGTTTTATACATGAATTTTTTGTAACTTCTCTTTAGTGTATTAAAAAGATATGCTGATAAAATCTATAATTAATCCAAATCATATAACGGAAACGTGAATTTCTAACTAACTAACCATAAGTCGTCAACCCGCCACCGCTACAGTCATTTGGCAAACGTACAACTTGTAACACGGGTCGTTATTACCCTAACTGTTACGACATCTTAATTTGTTAAGAAAAGAAGTCTGTAATTGTTCCACAACATTTAAAGACAACAAGTACCTCGCTAGTGGCTACGCGGCGGCTGCTACGAAAAATAAAACGCATGCCGTAAATATTATCTGTGATCTTTTCTCAAGGTTGGATTTTTATTATATTTATACGGAGGTATTCAAATAAAGAACTTCAATATTCCTCAAGTTACTTAACGGAAAATATTTTGTATCTCCGCACCGATATGCGATTGGAATTTACTACGAAAGAATATTATCCTTATGTATGCTAAAGGAATAGACAGACGATTTAAAAAATTTTAACAAAAAATAGAACCGACTAAAACGCACTAAAAAGTAAAAAATAACTGTGTCATTTAGTTGCTTTAATTTACTTAAGCATATCTATGAAGTCGGTGCCAGCAAGTTTAAGGAACATTTATTTAACGTAGTAAATCAGTTTGTGGGTTCTAGGTAATGTTCTTAAAGTAGAAACCATGGCTAGTACCGACTCCTAGATGTGCTTCTATAAATTAAAGCAACTAAATGACACAGTTATTTTTTACTTTTTAGTGCGTTTTGAGCCGGTTTTATTTTTTGTTAAAAATTTTTATTTCTTACTTTTTAGTGATTTATCGCCACGTAACATACTCGTACCATACTGTCATAGTATATAATACGGCACTAGTAGCCAAAAAGATACCGAGACAAAAACCGAAATCGCTGTAAGCATGTCTCCAAAATTTGAAGAGTTCCTTCAATTTCCCTATCCTAACATGATAACAATGGGACCACCTTGGAAGTATGTCCTTTCTATTAAAAAAAGAATTATCAAAATCGGACAACTCTGTAAAAAGTTATGCGTGGTCATATATAAAAAAATAAAAAAAAAAATATACGTGTCGAATTGAGAATCTCCTCCGTTTTTTTTCGTCGGCTAAAAAGTTCTATAATACTGAAAGTGTATGCATGTACTTTCAATCATAAATGAAAAATCACGTGTCATATTAATAACGTACTTTCACACTTGCAGTATAAAGCGCAAATCAAATGCATACAGAACCAAAACTACTAATTTATAAAAGCTTTCACTGTAGATCTAATTTGGTTTCTTTATGTGGGTAAATATATATTCTTAAGGAGTAAATTTCAAAACGGAAACGGAAACTAAAAGCAGCATTTGAGAATTTCCAGCAAACTATCTGTACGTCGTCAACCCGCTACCGCTAAAGTCATTTGGCAGTCGTACAAATTGCAACACGGGTCGTTATTACCCCCTAACTGTTTCGACATCTTAATTGGCGATACGTTAAATAAAAGTGTCAAAATAAACGTGCGATTATGTATTACGACGTTTAACGAGTTGTAATGTTTTTCATTCCATGTAATTGCGTGCGAAATATATTGCACGTGGTACAATCTTGTAGATTAATAAAATAGAAGCAGAGAAATATTTTATGACTGAACTGTTCGTAAGTGTGAATTCTAGTTGTTATTATATAACGACATTACTGGTTGTATGTGTATTTTTTACCCGACTGCGTCAGAAGGAGGGTAATGTTTTTCGACCGTATGTATGTATGTATGTCCATTTCTTCGGCACGCGCTACAGCCTAAACGGCTGAACGGATTTTGACATGTGAGGTGTCGTTGAATTCGGTTAAATTGTGGAAGTGACATAGGCTATACGAATTTTTTAAAATGGCGGCTGTAAATGGGGGAAAAAAGGGGGACGTGTGCATTTTTTTCTTTTATCCTAACAATATGGGTATCAATTTAAAGCTCGTAAAAAGACTATTTCACAAATATAAATATCATATAATGTTTATATTACTGTTTTAACAAGCAATGTCAAAAAGTGTACCGTCTCATTTCTATACCACAAATTAAAACTAAAAAGCCTCAAATAAAATTATAAATATAAAAACAAAAACCCGACTGCTTAGAAGTAATTAACTGAAAAAAAGAAAAACAAGGATCACTATATCTATATAAATTCTAAATAATTTATGGTGCTGCAGGCGGGGACAAACGTAGTTTTGGTAGATCTTTCTTTCCCAGGTAGTAAACTATTTTGTCCACACCTGCAGCACAATAAAGTATTTAGAATTTTATATAGATATAGTTATCCTTGTTTTTCTTTTTTCAGTTAATTACTTCTAAGCAGTCGGGTTTTGGTTTTTATATTAATAATCTTAAAAATCATTTAGTTATAACTAGACGCAAGCGGTTTCACCCGTATAGTCCTTGTTCCCGTAGAAATTTCAATGTGTTATTCTGATATGTAAGTTATATTACTGTGAAGTTTCATCAAAATCAATTCAATAGTTTTTGCGTGAAAAAGTAAGTAACATCCATACATACATACAAACTCTAGCATTTATAACATTTGTAGTAGTAAGGATTATACTAGCTGAAGACTACGACTTTGTTTGCGTGATTTGTGAATTTTCTTTATTCCGCTAAAAATCTGTAGCAGGTACTCTTCCGTGACAAAAATTCACTACGACATTAAGTTCTAATCCAGCGTATATTCTATCTCCATTCCAAATTTCAACTACATTGGTTAAGTTGCTTATTTAGGGAACCTTTTTTCGACTTTTATTGTGACTTGTGTTATCTTGTCAGGTTGAGATCATTTTGGGGCGATAAAGCCACCTATTGTAGGTACTTATTTCCATTTTTTATTGCTTTTGCATTATAATATATTTATTACTTTACAATTACTCTAATAAAGTATTATAATTTATTATCAAAATTGTTTATTTAAAAAGCTTTTAACTCGATAATCGGTAGATATTTTTTCATTGTTATAATAGTATGTTTCAGAAGGGAACGTCATATTGTGGTCTACCACTGTCGGTGCTATAATTAGTTAATTAAAGGTACCAGACTTCATCAATCTATTCGCTAATTTAATTTGTTATTTAATGTACAACCCAATTTACCTATCTCTTTTATTAAGGAATAATTGCCTTGACGAAGTAGGTAATTCAAAAATATAGTTTGCAATATTTAATTCATTTTCAAACAAACACGAACAAAATTTATTAATTATATTAAATCATGGACTTTCAGCCCCGATTTTATTTAAAATGCTACATAACTCTGCACGCAGAAAATAAACAATTCCTTTTAAACGTGCTGAAATAATTATCATAACACAACTTCATTATAAAATTTAAAATTAGCATAGCAATAACACGTAGCATGCTAATAGGCAAACATTTGCACGGTTACGGAATTATTTAATTAATTAATTGAAAGGAGAAAACCCTTTGCACGAACGAGATGCAAACTTTACATAGACGTAAGAAACGACTGGCAATTACACTCTTTATTTACATTCTACCTAGTACATACAGTTCTTAAATGGTTTTATTATTTATAAACAATTTTACAGAAATATCAATTGATCTTTAATAAAGATGTAGCCTAAATAATAGCGAGCTAACCTGACAAAAAATAATTTATTCAGTTCGGACCACTTATTGGGGTATACGAGTCATCGTACAAGTAAGCTTAACTGCGTGGAGACACTTTAGTCACTAGTGCTGTTTGTATAGAAACAAAGTATAATATAAGGCTCATAGCCCTATTCTGTAACTATGTTATTATTAGTTGACATTGTAACTATTGAACTTGTCTTTACCTCTCTTTATGTATAGTATCGCATTATATGGAGATACATGGAGTACAAGAGATCCAAAAGAGTCGTGGTGCGTCCGTTATGGGCCTCACTATACTAACAATAATATATGGAGAGACATAGAGCCGAATTCGATAGTCACAGTGTTTACTAATAAAAACATACTTACAGAATGGGAGGGCAGGTTTTATATTAAATATAATACTACATGATCTCATATGCAATGGTCCCAAAAATTAAGCAACGCTCTACGCCACATAGGTAATTAAAACCTCAATAAATTACTTGACACTCACCCACGGAGACGCATGAGCCAGGAGAGAAGTCTACTAAAATCCATCATCAACCCATAAACGTTTAGCCGCAGCGTGATACAAAGTTGCAAGATCGTTAATAGCACACCGCAATGACCGCATTTGAAAATTGCACTAAAATGCCACGCGGTTTCCATTACGAGAGCATAAAATATCAGTTTCCCTTGCTTTAGCACGGCGTTTACTTATTATTTTTAGCAAACGATCGTAAATACGTCATGTTAACATGTCTTCGCATCCTTCTTTTATTACATTAATTGACAGAGAACATCATCATTACGACTCGATGCAAGATGTCTTAAGTCTTAAGCTTCGAGTGAATGTAAGGGTTACATTCAATGTTTATCACATTGAAAGTAACTCTTACAATGATATTTTCATGTACCTAAATATATATTGTATTTTTCTTACAAGATAATTAATTCCCTATTGGAGTAGATATTTTGGAAAAATTTTTAACAAAAAATAGAACCGACTCAAAACGCACTAAAAAGATCATATCTAGGAGTCGGTGCCAGCAAGTTTAAGGAACATCTATTTAACGTAGTAAAGCAGTTTGTGGGTTCTCGGTAATGTCCTTAAAGTAGAAACCCTAGCCGGCACCAACTCTTAGTGTGCCTATAAAATTTGAAGAGTTCCTTCAATTTTCCCAGGATATCATCATCAGATCCTAACATGATGACAAGATAGTACCATCTTGGAAGTGTGCCCTTTCTAATAAATAAATAATTATCAAAATGGGACAACTTTGCAAAAAGTTATGCGTGGTCATACATAAAAAAATAAATATACGTGTCGAATTCAGAATCTCCTCCGTTTTTTTCGTCGGTTAAAAATTATGATAGTAGTGCAACCCAGTATAGATTATCTGGTCCATCAACTGAATGTACAAAGACATAAATTATTGGAAACGCTTGTAATCGCATCGTAGTAAGTAAT
This sequence comes from Mycalesis mineus, assembly GCA_034621355.1. NCBI lineage: Eukaryota > Metazoa > Arthropoda > Insecta > Lepidoptera > Nymphalidae > Mycalesis > Mycalesis mineus. The sequence continues at coordinate 9,387,081 of CM067898.1, read as the reverse complement.
ACATCACCAATCGCTTACCATATTTATTTACACTGCTACAAACAAGCGATAATGTATTGCGTTTTTTTCACTAGAGAATAAAATATAAAAACAAATCATCTATCAGCCGGTAATCAGCACATTACGTCCATCAACAGCCAATAAACATTTGGCTTCGATACAAAATAGCAAGATCGTTATTACCCCACGATCTCTCGTTTAAATGCACCGATGGGGTCATTAGAGGCGCAGCGCTTGTATCAGACGGGTTGATATCGTTTCTTTTTTTGTCTACGAAGAAGCGTCATTAATTGTACTATTTATTTTTATCCGCTTTTATTTTTACACTATCTTTTGCGTACACGAACATTAGTGTCATATTTTATACGATCGGAGGAAGTCGGTACACACATTCACGCGCTGTACCTTACAGTTGTCAGTTGGTAGTAAAACATGGCAAAACAAATTTAATATAAATTGTCGTTTAAAACCAACAGTTTAAGAAATTTAATTTAGTTTTTATTATGTAAGTAGGTATTTAACTGACCAGTAGTAATTAATTCTATTTAACAATGAGCTACGTTTTGGCAAACAACAAACGGACCCCACTATCACTAGTCCCTCAGCACAAACGACCCAGCGTCGTTTGTAGTGTTAAATTGCCGGAACGAGGTCGCTTATCAACCCTTCCTTACACTCAATGAACTTGCTATCGTTTGTTTTTTTATTCGAGATCTAGTTAGCGCTCGACTCCCACTCACCTGACGTTAAACGAAACAAGATATAGCCATTTTTTATTGTTTTTATTTCACCTTATAGCACTATAGTTCAACTACCGAAACTACAGAAAACAAATTCTGAATCATTCTTGCAAATCTGACACCATTTCTCCTATGCCTCGAAATTCAACTACTGCTGAGAAGAGCCAACAAAAAACTCAATAGTTGCTTTTTTAATATTATTCATGTCTACAATATTAATCAACTATACCTATATTACATAATTCTACTTCCTATCTGGAGTTGAAAGTTGATCCAATTGCCTCCAAGTATCTTAAGACATCAAAATAGACAAGAAAAAGTATTCAAGCAATTAATTCCCAAGCTTAAGGTCAGAACACACGTTTCTTACGTAACAAAGTTCAACGAAACACAACAGATTTGGAATCTTTGTAAGAGTCCTCGTCAAAAAGGTCTACAGGAGTACACAATTAGGTAATCCAGAAAGCCTTAGCTTAGTGGACTAAGCGCCAACGCGGCATATCAAAGCAACAGGCCCCTCCACGCAAATGACCCTTCCAGAGGATTAAACTACCGGAAAAAGTGCTCTTATCATCCCCCCATCTTTATTATACTGTCTGTGTTGAGTCTATTTGTTTTTAGGGCCGTACAGTATGTCGTATCTACATCTATACTATATCTACTAGTATACTGTGTAGAAAATTCTGTATTGTTTAACGAATTAATAATGTTCACTTAATATTTTTCATTTGGTATAGTGGCCAATATATAACTTTAAAAGCAATTTGAGCTTTTACTTAATAATTGGACAAATTTTTGACCCCAATTGTAACATTACAACTATTTTTAACCTTTACATAATTGTTCTTTTTGTTTCGTTAATTATATTTTCGTGTGTCTATCTGTGGCATCATTACTACTAAACGACTAAATGAAACAGTTATTTTTTACTTTTTAGTGCGTTTTGAGTCGGTTCTATTTTTTGTTATATTTCTTAATCTTGTTCACCTGTATAGTGGCCAAAATATAATTTTAAAAGAGATTTGAGGTTTTACTTAATAATTGGACAAATTTTTGACCCCAATTATAACCTTTACATAAACCGCTAATAATTATCTGTTTTTTTTAAAGAGAACGTGACTAATATGGTTTTTATATACGATTAAGACCATATATGAAAATCAGTGGATCCCTATTAACATGGAAAGAATTTCTAAAATAAAAGTCGTTCTTGCTAAAGTTATGAATGTGTAATATATATTTAAAATTTTAAAATTTTTAATTATACACAATAAAGTCTATTTTTAAGTAGAGTTAACACCCCGCACCAATCTACGACGAATAGAAATTCCAAATGGCGGCCGACACAATCTTTTGATTCCATCGAAGAATAAAAAACTAAAACAATAAAACACCCCGCGAAGCTTATGAGGCACTAATGAGCCATAAATAGCGTGGAATTTCAACCCAATTATTTCAGAACATTCCAGATGAAATCTGCGAGTTCCACCCGTTTTCCATCCACCCAACGCCACCTCGCATGCATTCAGTTATTCCAATTTCACACCCGAACGAACAAAACTGAATCCGGGCATTTATATGAAAACGCGGGTCGCGAGGAATAAGTGACCTCGGCATAAATGTGATTGATTTCATATTTTCAATTTAATTTTAATTTTATTCATTTTATCATTTAAATAATGGCTGCACCCAAAAGTGTAATTGGTTCATTAAATTAAAACTTTTATCAGCTAAGTTTACTTGCAGGCTCTTCTGGGTAAAATTAGCTTTTCGTGCTCCTTACATTTCTAAAATCTATTAAAAGCCTACTATTAATAAATTAATTTAAATTTCAATTCATATATACAGGCAGCTGATGACCGTGGCATTTAGAAGTTCCTATAGAAGGCTTATGTCTTACAATGGACGTCTTTGATTGACATTACAATGGATAATAAATCGTTAAATTAATTATTTTCCTAGCACTAAGCTGGATATTTGCAACTTAGGCTAATTTACTTTTACGATTTGCATCCCCGTCCCTTCGACAGCACGCTAAACCGTTGTTCCTAATCATTACTATTAAAAGCTAATAATGATCGATACTACATAGTCGAACATTATCAACCTGACACATCATTACAGTACACTCAGGAGAATTTTAACTGTATATTAATCCTCTCTCGAAAAAGGAGGAAGTGGCCGTTAAACCTAGTTTAGGAAAAAGATCCTACTCTTTATGGATCTTTTGCCAAAACTTTCTAAACATTATTAATTATTGAGTTATTATCGAAAAATTAAACATCTTTTTTATTATTGCAATTTTTTATTTACTCGAGGTTTTTTTTCTAGACGTCATTCCGAATCTAATGAGTATGTTGATCATACTTTAATCGTAAAGTGATGTTTGCAACATTGACTTAGTTTATAGGGTCTACAAAGGGCAATAACATTTCACTACCTTCCCGCCTTACTTAGAGAAAATTTGGTGAAACTTTAGCGAAAACTTATTACACAATAACAGTGCAATTAGGGACTAACAGCCAATATAATACATCTCGTGACTTAGAAAATATATTAAGCCGCCGTTTGGTTATTCCAACTCACAATTAACGTTAATCGCTTTGTAACAATGTATATAATTGATTTATTTTGCAATTCTCTGCTGACATATATTCCTAATGTTTAATGAAAGCGGTAACGCCATTAACTATATTTAGTGACCTAATATTAAACATATAATTTAATTTAATGTATTGGAGCTATTGATAATTTATAAATATGATAAATATGTAAAAAAGCTCTATACATATATTACATTAGCTTAACTCCAAAACCGATGTTTTCTTAGGCTATGTAGACTTTACTTTAGTAGTCGCTTTCGTTCATAATAAACTTCAATCTATATCAAACTTTCCCCATAAAATAAAATATCTACTAAAACAAACATAGGTATCAAAATGAAAGCAGGGTAATAAATATTAAGTCTACATTTTAGTTAAAGTTTTAGGAAAACTTCATCGAAGTATGTATATTGTATAAAGATACTCTCAGCTCTCAATATCCCAGCATTCTTAGCTAAGCTGCGTACACACAAACAACAACATATTGATATCATATACGTAAGGCCGATATATAAGACAAAACCCCTTTATCCACTATCTCGTATTATGTGTACAGCACTTAAATACCGGGCTTAGATAAGGTGGAATTTAGACGTTACGATCTGCATCAGATCCGATCACTATTATTGTAAGAAGTTAAAAGCTTGTGTGCTATCATCATTCTTATTCTTCGAGGCAGGACAAGATTAATAGATTTGCTCGTATTCATAACGCTATTTTAATACATGGGTTGAATTATAATTTAATCGTTATTTATAATATTTATCACTATCCGACTAAGATTGGGAGTTTAATTGAGATGTTTCGGTCGATGTAAAATCACTGAACTGCTACTAAAAATTTCATTAAAAATAGGAAAATATTATAGCCCGACTCAAATCCTAGAATGTCATGATCGAAAGTTACGTTAGGCTAACAATTGAACCAAAGTGTGATAATGTGTGTGTATTATTTTATATTTTTTATATATATATACAACGATTTTCCATGTCAGTAAGTATAAACTTTTTACATTTAAAAAATCCTATGACGTATTTAAACTTTACTACGATACAGTACAAATCGTACGACAAACCTGTCGCAAATTATAAACGTCTTGGGCTTATCGAATAAGTTCAATTCGGGCGGGCGGGGGCTAATAAAAGGTCCATTCGAGATTGTATTGACGGATCGCGGGCGGATGGGATCACTTGATTTAGTGCGCCCTGATTTGGTCCATTCGCACTTACCGGGGGATTCAAATACAGATGTTTATTTAAGGTTAAAGAAGTCTCAATGCGAGTAGCTAGACGAGGAAGCTGGCACAGTTGTGTAAGTGTAACTTTATAAATGGATACGGCTCAATAAATAAATAAATATTATAGGACAAATACATACATCGCTATATAGCCCCAACGTAAGCTTAAGTAGGTTGTGTTATGGGTACTATAATAACTAATGAATATTTCTTTATATATATTATACATAAATACTTATAATATATAGATAAACACCCAGACACTGGAAAACATCCATGCTCATCACACAAACATTTCCCAGAGGTGGGAATCGAACCCAATGATTTCTGGCTTCTGTAAATGCGGGTATTTTTTAATCCTCTATCAGTGGCAATCTCACAAAGATGTTAACGGCTTCTTACAAGGCTTAATTGATGATGCAATCTAAGATAAAAGCGGGTCAAATTGTTAGGCGAAGGATGAAATTAAAACCCCCCTTCGGTTTGTACATGACATCGTGCCGGAACGCTGATTCTCTTGGCGATACGTCTTAATAGGAATTTCTCGATAATCTCACGGGAACGGGATCTATGTGGGCGGCAAAGCTATAAAAAAAAAATAGCCCGACTTGAATCCAGGATTCTAACACAGAAACTCTATAATACCAATACTAATATACGAATACCAGATCAAAACCAATAGCATTATATGGTAACCATGGGTTGTGATTTTAAAAGCGTAAAAGCATCCCGCAAATTCGCATTGAAACGTGGTAAGCCTTTCCTTACCCAATAGAGTGAGGCTTCTCTGTAGTGGACCATTAGAATAGACCGATATTGATGATATCCAAACACGTACTTATTATCCCAAATATCCTCGTAAGCAGTTCCTAACAAGAGAAGCTCTCAATCCGTCAAGTTAACAACTTTTAACGACAGATCGCGTTACGCCCCGTCCGAAAACACCGGCCTTTCACGTCCCGGGCTCCTGTTTCAACGGCAAACAATCCCTCCGAATGAAGGGGAGATGCGTTGAGGAAGTTACGCTGATTTTTTTTTCATAGAGCAACTGTTGTATAACAATTTTCAGTATATTCTACCTTCCGTACCATAGCAGAGTCACTAATATTCTAGACATTAAAAGTGCAAAATTATTTTGGATGTGAAATTGATGACATTATTTCCTTTTTAAAAGTAATAGTGCCTGAAAAGTATACCACATAGTGTAAACAGAATTTAACTGTTATTCGATTTCATATATGGTCGCAATACCATAGCAAGCATCGCGAAGCGCATATCAGTTCCTAAAATGAATGTCTGGTGAGGTATTGTTACATCCATAACAATAGACCTCAAGGAGACATTCTTCTTTTTGTAGTTCATTTAATGTAACCGCGGCATCAATGTTTAAATTATACTAAAAAATGTCAACGACCACTGGGTCTTATATATGTCTAAACCATGGTAAAAGCTTGCTTAAAAAAATTCGACGCTGTACAACGTGAACTCATGTAAAAAAAACAATTGTTATATATTTCACTTGCCTTAGTCTATACTAAATGTGAAAATATAAAACGAGTTTTCCAGCGCTGTTCTTGTAAAAATATAATATCATATCTGTATACAAATTCAAATTAAATATTATATAACCAAAGCTAAATGTTATAATTACTCATCAATGTTGGCTAACCATGAACAAAATCACAAAAGCTAAAAGTCGTTTTCTATTTCAGGCACTTTATATTCGTCCTATTTTCGTCACTATGGCACCTCCTAACCGTATTACTCGAAGTACATCAACAGTGGAAAGTTCCATCGTGACTAGAGATATATTTTTTAAGCGCTCAAGCTGGAGGGCCAAGTTTGTTTGGGCGGGACAAGGCATTAGGATCGTGTTATCTTTATATTCGTCCAACTTAAGTGCCTTTATTAAATGTTTTTATGGTACGGTTTAGTATTCACAATTCTAGGGCGAAAGGTTGAGCTATTATTATAACTATGAACAGATAGTAAAGTGTTGCTGACAGCCAGGAATAAGTTAAAGAGAGTGACTACAAGGTAGTCACAAATTTATATTTAACCAAATAAATGATTAGATCAAACTGTTCCAATTTTAATTTTAAACTTTGCGCAAGTTTCTGGCCTTGTATAAATCCTTGCTACTACTTGCAGCACTCAAATGTAATTTTTCTAGTGATAAAAGATAAGCCTACTTCTACAGTGCTAGTAGTAAGAGCTTATTGTGAGTTTGACGTGCGGGAAGTAATACAGTCAGTACAAAGCTTGTCCCAGCCGCAGGAGATTTGCTAGCTGACTATCTAAGCCCCAGTCAGGTGGATGGGCGCAGGATATTTGTCGGACATTGTAGAACGTTTCGTAATAAATAAAGGTAGTTAGTTAGCTAGTTACCACCCTACCGACAAAGACGTATCGCCAAGCGATTTAGCGTTCCGGTACGATGTCGTGTAGAAACCGAAAGGGTGTGGATTTTCGTCCCACTCCTAACAAGTTATCCCGCTTCCATCTTAGATTGCATCATCACTTAACATCAGGTGTGATAGCAGTCAAGGGCCATCTTTTGGAATACAAGAAAGTTCATTTATAATAGAGCACCAAATACGAGTATTTGAACACTCGAGTTTAAGAGCAGGCTCAAACACAAACACTAACAGTTTACATGTTCTGTTTTGTTCCGTTCTATAGTAGGTAGGTACTTCACAGACTGCAAATGGTTAGACCGCGATGTACTATAGTCACAATCAGAACTCAGAACTTCTTATCTCATTCGTTTTGCGCCGGCACTAAGGCTTGTAACACAGAACATATTTTCTTTTCAACATTTTTCGAGCACGCAACACATCTAGTTTCGAGAATTCAGAGTGTCTAAGCTCTCTCTTTCTGTGTGCGCAGGTCCTAAAGCTTGCAATGGACGAAACATTTTCTTTTCGGCATTGAGTTTTAGACGATAATAGCTTACCAGCAAACGACGTCAAAGTTCCTTCCCGGCCTTAGCAAATATGTAAACACGGCCTTACCTGTAAACAAAATAATAAATGTATCAAACAACCGCAATGAGTCCCTAAAGCCAACTAGGACTAGGGTTGTCAGTCAAATTTGAACAACTACATTGCAACGTACGTTCATATTTTTAACCGACGAAAAAAAACGGAGGAGGTTCTCAATTCGACACGTATATTTTTTTTTATGTATGACCACGCATAACTTTTTATAGAGTTGTCCGATTTTGATAATCCTTTTTTTATTAGAAAGGGCACACTTCCAAACTGGTCCCATTGTCATCATGTTAGGATCGGATGATGATATCCTGGGGAAATTGAAGGAACTCTTCAAATATTGGAGGCACGCTTACAGCGATTTCGGTATTTGTCTCGGTATCGGTAGCTTTTTGACTACTAGTGCCGTAATATACTATGACAGTATAGTACGAGTACGTTACGTGGCGATACATCACTAAAAAGTAAGAAATAAAATTTTTTAACAAAGAATAGAACCGCAAGCATATCTATGAAGTCGGTGCCAGGAGCAGTTTGTGAGTTCTAGGTAATGTCTTTAAAGTAGAAACCTTGGCTGGCACCGACTCCTAGATATGCTTAAGTAAATTAAAGCAACTAAATGACAGTCATTTTTTACTTTTTAGTGCGTTTTGAGTCGGTTCTATTTTTTGTGAAAATCTTTTTTTAAAAGTACAAAAACAATTTTCAACTGTAGATATTGAACTTTTAAAAAAGGGTTACTTTATGCTGCGCTGAAATTATCTTCCATCTTTACAAAATATAATATGTAAAGGTAGATACTTTGATCCCGCATAAATAAATAATAATTAAAGATACGTTATCCTAAAAATATAAGAAAGTAATAAATTCTCCTAAGTGAATTGAAGAACGCTACACATTCTATCAACCATATTTAATGAAAGTGCTATAGAATTTGGCACCCGTTGCGACTAGGAATTCATAGATGTCCTGTTATAAACAACCTATCTGCAACTGTCTGAAATCTTTTATCTTAAGTTTATTCTATCAAAGAAGCATGAACTCATAATATTAATTTTATCTGAGAAGATTTTTTGGCTGCAATCTTATCTGATGATAAGCGACAATACAGCCTATGGTGCGGTCTATCTTTGTCTATATTCTTTCTCTTGATAAAATGAATAACAATATATCACAATGACCCCATAAATAGTAGTCAAAACGCAATATAGTTATAAAATATAGAGAGTTACATAGGCAGACACCATAATTGAAAATAGTACATTTTTTCCACGTAACCATTAAATATGGGATGGGTAAATACTTTATGACGAAACGCTTTTAAAACCCTTTCATATTAATGTTACATGCGTAAAATATTAAAATGATAAACAGTGCTGAAAACGTTGTTATAATTTATGAGGAGATTACCAAGTTATTTAAAATAATGGTATCATAAAAATAGACCTACTATATAGTCTTATGATCATGGAGTTTTTCATTTAGTTACTTCTCTCTTTCCTCAGTCTCTCGTGAGTGAGGGTCGTGATCACCCAATGTGGCGATTAATCCTCCTATAGATAATGTGATAGATAAGAAACGAGGGAGGATTTTTTTAATGGAAAAGATAGATTACAAAAGATATGGTCATTTCTGTTTGACGTGTGGCGGATTGCTGTACAACTAATAGATTCGTTTGAATTATAACAATAATAAGACTTTATTGTAATTAATACTGTATAGACGTAAGGTAGCCTGATCGTCAAAGTTATTATACTCAATCTATTTCTGGAAGTCTTTGACTGTGTAGTTGTTAGGTGAAGAGAAACTTGCGATACGCCGTTGGGTGTGTACAAAGCAATAGTGCTAGCAACATTAACAATACCACTATTTTCAAAACCAAACGTACTTCCACGGATCTATTCTCGTTACTTTCCAAGAGTCTAGATATTTCTTCGACATTGTGGAAGATCTGTTAGCCAGTTAGGTATATTCAGTTGGTAAAATGAATTATTCAATTGTTTAAAATATTCATGACAAGTAAATGATTTGACAACCCTAAATAAAACACACTGTTTAAATAATGAAGTTGTTTCATTTTCAACCTTAATAGTATAAATTGTAGAGCTTTATTTCAACCAACCGTCAACAGTATTACACATTGGTCAGTCAAAATATAGAGGGACGAAATAAAATATTTGGACTAGAGGTTTTCCTTTTAAAAACAAAAGGGGCGGCTTTTAGGGGATATGAAATAATAATGATAAAAATCGGTCACTGGGGTATTGAGAGCACGCTTTAGTTTTCTGTACTAACAGAATTTATGCGGCTTTTTATTATAAGCTTTTATTTCATGGCTTTATTGCATTTAATGCTTTAATCTCTATGCAATAATTTTAAAAACTGTAGACATATATTATTGATTCTTATCGTATTATAACTTTGATTTTGTGTGCAAATGAGTGGGTATTTTTCGTGTCGTGCCTTTAGAGATCATTGTAAATAATGAGCACACGGTCATGTTTCTTTTTAACCGACGAAAAAAAAACGGAGCAGGTTCTCAATTCGACACGAATATTATTATTTTTTTATTTTTTATTATGTATGACCACGCATAACTTTTTACAGAGTTCTCCGATTTTGATAATTCTTTTTTTATTAGAAATGGCATACTTCCAAGGTGGTCCCATTGTAATCATGTTAGGATCTGATGAGGATATCCTGGGGAAATTGAAGGAACTCTTCAAATTTTGGAGGCACGCTTACAGCGATTTCGGTTTTTGTCTCGGTATCGGTAGCTTTTTGGCTACTAGTGGCATATAATATACTATGACAGTATAGTACGAGTACGATACGTGGCGATAAATCACTAAAAAGTAAGAAATAAAAATTTTTTAAATAAAAAAATTTTTAAATAAAAATAGAACCGACTCAAAACGCACTAAAAAGTAAAAAATAACTGTGTCATTTAGTTGCTTTAAATTACTTAAGCATATCTAGGAGTCGGTGCCAGCCAAGGTTTCTACTTTAAGGACGTTACCTAGAACCCACAAACTGCTTTACTACGTAAAATAAAGGTTCCCTAAACTTGGCTGGCACCGACTTCATAGATATGCTTAAGTAATTTAAAGCAACTAAATGACACAGTTATTTTTTACTTTTTAGTGCGTTTTGAGTCGGTTCTATTTTTATCTAAAAAATTTTTTGGTTTTGTATTGGTTTGAAGGGTAAAGGAAAAAAGTATGGGGTTTAAAAGAGATACGTACATCAGTTTTATCTATAATATACCTCTGATTGACAGGCGCAGAGAAATCACTATCTCATTTAAGGACAAACATAATATCTACAAAGAAAAAAATGTTTTCAAATAATACTACAAAACTAGAAATCACATTTTATGTGAGCTAAAAATACAAAATTCCACGTGTAAGGCTTTGGGGGTAGTACCTACAAATTCAATTCCCTAATATAGTTTTCTGCAAAGTAACATCTTATGTTCAATATTTTACTTACTTGTCACATTTAGGCAGTACGTGGTGGCTACGTTTCGTATGGAAAAAAGGTTTTTCTTGTTTATACGCGTTGCCGCGGGGTCACGCGACATTCTATGATATCAACGCATTCCGCTTGATTTTATCATGGGGGTCTGAGGGGTTTGACACTTATATTGCCACTGAACACGGTTTAATATAAAGTCAGGACAATGGAAATACTGATATCAAATTTACATATTCCTTTTTTACCCAAAAAAGAGGATTATCAAACGCATTTTTAGATTTAGATTAGACTTAGATTGTAGAAGTTATGAAACGTCATGTTTCAAATGTAGGGTACGCTCCAACTTATCAATTTTAAGCCTCAACTTAAAATAAAGGCATAAGTTTTAAACTCAAAGGATTGGAATTTCAAGATATTTTCAACCTAAATATTCAAAATAATACGTTTTCAAACATTGCTTACAAGATGAGTTGACTTGAAAATTAAATATAACTTAAAAGTTAAAATGTATAAATTCATGGATTTTTCTTTTAGAGGCCATTTTTCTTACTTTCTTAAACCCAAGCAAACCAAAATCTTTTAAGCCAAATCCGCACACTTATCGCCCGCTAAGCTCTGACCCCAGTAAACCAACTCCGTGACGAGTACAAAACGTTAGTGGATAAAATCTAGCGCGACTTAAACCCCGGCCAAGTTACTGAACTGTGTACACAAGACCGTCTTTGTCCTGGTTAATTAAAAGATACACAGATTCAACGACACTGGATATATTCTGAGGCACGGAATATTGTTGAGGGTATGATCTAGTTTAGCTAAATTGTAAGGAGTGATCGTATTAATGTTAGAATATCTCAAGGACTTTGTTGTAGGATTACTTTTCCATAGCGTAGCGTAGGGTTAGTTCCAAATACTACTGATTTTCGCGGAATCTTAGGTTAACAATGGCAGTCATGAGTCTCCGACCTCTGACATTTCTTTCTTTTTCACAGAAGACATGCTAAGAAATATTTTTTATATTACTTATAAAAGCTGCAATGTAAAATGTACTTACTAGCATTTTAAACAGGCTCAACCGACAGTATCCACCAAAACGCACTGACAGTTAATGAATAACTTGTCCGTTTTTAGAATAATAGTAGATGGGACAAGCGGGTAGTTTACCTCATGGTAAATTGAAACCAATCGCCTTTAAAGTAAGAATCACTTTGCAAAGCACACGTCTTACAAAGTGGCCCTGTGTCCATCAACCTGAAGACGCGAATTGGTTAGGTATAGTTGTTAAGATTGAAGTGCCTGAAACTATATCTCAAAATTAAGCAATGTCAAGCAGACAGCTCAGAACGGTAGTGGAGGCAGTACTTTCCTGGACTAGCTATATCAGACTCTACTACAACTCAAAATGTATTCTGATCAATTGCTTCTTGTTTTACATTGGTGAATAATGGATTAAGACGCAGCGAATAGTAAGCAATAAGATAGATAAATAAATAAATAAATATTATAGGACAATTACACACATCGCTACATAGCCCCAAAGTAAGCGTATTCGTAAGTAGCTTGTGATATGGGTACTATTATAACTGATGAATATTTTTATATATACTATACATAAATACTTATAATATATGGATAAACACCCAGACACTAGAAAACATTTTTCCAGGTGTGGGAATCGAACCCACAGCCTAGGATGCAGAAGCAGGGTCACTACCCACTGCGCCACTCGGCCGTCTAGATAACTACAACGTGCGAGCGTGTCACAATCTAGTGAAACGTTGTACATCCGTGTACAATGGTACATGCAGCGAGCGGGTAACGACGATCTGCATCGGATGCGGTGAGGCGGTAACGAGACATAGTCGACACTCCGTCCAGTGTAGGACATTAGTGGACATTATTGTCATTATCATCCTAAGCCCGCTAATCCGCATTGAAGGAGCCTGTAGCTAGCCAGCATTGCATTTAGCTCTGTGCCGAAATAGGCCAACGAGTCGCAAAGCTTTTATTTATTTCAAATTATCTAAAATCTCTCGAACTTTTAATTAATTAATTGACGACCTCCGTGGCGCAGTGGTATGCGCGGTGGATTTATAAGACGGAGGTCCTGGGTTCGATTCCCGGCGGGGCAGATTGAGATTTTTCTTAATTTGTCTTGGTCTGGCTTTTGGGAGGCTTTCGCCGTGGCTAGTTACCACCCTACCGACAAAGACGTATCGCCAAGCGATTTAGCGTTCCGGTACGATGTCGTGTAGAAACCGAAAGGGGTGTGGATTTTCATCCCACTCCTAACAAGTTAGCCCGCTTCCATCTTAGACTGCATCATCACTTAACATCAGGTGTGATAGCAGTCAAGGGCCAACTTGTAGTCCATAAAAAAAATCATTTTGCAATATTTTATTTGTAATTTACAATGTTTATCTAAGTTTAAAAAAAAACAAATCGATGTTTGTAAAGCCTTGCGCGGTTCTTGTGCCAGAGACAGTGATATAACTGCCCATCCCATCCCATCAGCTGATCGACGTCCACAGCTGGGCATAGGCCTTACCCAGGGTCTTCCAAAAAACAACAATACTAAACTGTGTGGCCAACGGCTCCCTGTTTAATGTCCACAGTTGATACATATTACACGCACACACACACACATAATATATATATATATATATATATATATATATATATATATATATATATATATATATATATATATATATATATATATATATATATATCAAATCTTATTCTAATTATTATCTTAATGTAAATTAACTTATACTGATGTAGATCTGGCAGCTTATAATTATGTAATCTCCTTAATGTAAATGAACTGATTGAAAATAAACGATTTTTATTATTATTATTACTTATGAAATAAGTACGACAATATACCACTGATCGATCATCGAACATTATTCGAAATTTTTAGGTTTTAAATATATCAGATAAATATCTCACATACTCATACCCTATCTTAAATCCAAGCTCTACATTAAATATACTCGTAATATTAAAATGATTCCACATTTCCACTTGAGACCCACACATAGGTACATGAATAGTGGATTGTGCAAATCGACCAACATCAGCAAGGCCCAACCGATAATCGGTTTCAAACGGTTGTCTGATTACTCGGCGTCTTCTGATTGCACCGCACTATTCAGCAATTTTATTCAAACGCGGGTTAAGCTTCGGCTATATCTACGACCATACGTGGGAAATAAATAAATTAAAAAAAATAAGGCCGCAATGCATTTTAATAATGTGTTATTAAAAATATTATTCAAAATATTAAGTGTAGGCCACATCTACGATCATGCGTAAAAGAGAATAGGAAAACTTAAATGTAGTAACCGCAATGCATTAACTCTAACACTAATGTGTTACTCAAATAAAGATAGCTATTCGTCTTCTACATTAATTTTGATGTGAAACTTCAAAAACTTGATTTATAGTCGATTTTGAGACAAATGTCAATCTGTACAGATGGCACAGTACTGTTTATATATTCTAACCTAGGAAATAACCTAACTAAAATGGCAAAATATTTGATACTTGCATAATCAAACAAAAACGATAGAGCTGTGTTAGATGAAATTTGACAAGGAGATAGTTTTTCGCTTCGATTTAGATATTAATTAATATTAATTTTAAACTTATATGTCTTTACAATAATATAAGTCTAAAATTAGTAAGTAGGTACTCTTATAATCTTGGTTAATTAAGTTGCAAAAAGCTAATCAAAATTTTTAAAATTACATTTGTAACTTTTAAAATAAGGAAATCCCAAATCATAAAAGTTGAATTTAAAACTTAAAATTCTTTACAAGCCGACCTTCGGGTGTGCATAAAATAGTAGCCGCAAAGAAAGAAATTCAGAACGAAGTTTTCAGTAATTCAAAGTAAAAATATTAAATGCATTTAAAAAAATTTACGAGCACAAGGCGAAGAAAATTTAAGCATCAAATATCAAGTATTCACTGTACGTTGAATAAAATTTTAAAAGCACACTCACTACAACGTAGGTAGGCACTTAAGGTGAGAGTTCTTAGCCGACTGCAGGCGACATGTCGCAGCGACACTTATACTTGCTATCTATACAGTTAAATAATATTAATGTAATGTGTAATTTCAAATTAACAGCGTACCACTATCTGAATATAAAAGTCTATACGACGAACGTCAAAAATATTTATTACTTTTGCCTATCTGTGTGTTTGTTCCAGATAATCTCTGGAGTTGCCAGTCGGATTGTAATTTTTTTTTATAGTCAGATTCGTAGTAAAGTAGACTAAGCTAAGTACTCTTGATAAGTCTAAAGGAACTAGTACTACGCGATGTAAAAAACGAGCGTTCGCTAATTCTATGTCTCGTTCTATAACTACCTCTATCTAAATCGTGTTAGACAAAGAAAGAAAAGAGACCGAAACTCACACTGTCGAATTTCGTTATAGAAAATCGCTACTATATTTGAGCCATCGAAACGAAAGAAAACATATGAATCATTCTTGTAAAACTGACAACATTTTTGCATAGGTACAAGAGATACGGCTCATCCGCTTTTACAAGTCGGTCCTCTGCTAACGTTTATTCTACTGATGCCTGGGCCGCACTTTAGTTTGTGTAAGTACATGTATTCCTATAAAACATTTTGCGGCTTTTGTTTAAATATAAATACAAGGTGAACCATAAGTGTCACTGCGACATGTCGCCTGCAGTTTGCGTCTACAGTCGGCTACAAACTCGCACGCTTACACTAAAGTAGTAAGATTTCAAGACTTGCGAATTGCAATTCACGCTTGCATTAAACATTATTCAGTGTCACACCGGCATCTCATTATGCGGCCTTTCAAGTGCCTTTTCATAATACGGACAAGTAAATAAAAAGATATATAAATAATGATGAGATAAATAATGAGATGACCTGGATGATGTTTAATAACTCGGTTTCTATTTAAAGCACCTATATTCGGTGTTAGGTACTTGAAACAAATATTGTGTGGCTTAATGAAATAACGACGCAAGTGATATTTTTTTAAACCCAAAAATACCGCGGACTTACACGGATGTGTGAGCATATAAATGCTACACAGTTAGCTGATGTGAGCCACGAGCGCAGTCGTATCGGCCTTAGCTGCTCCACCAAGCGCCTTTAGCTTTAATCCTACAGCCCCAAGCTATATTGGGCATGCGGTAGATTAACAGAAAAAAATTGAGGCATATAATTCCAGGTCTTAAATAATATCTATATAAATAAAAATGAATTGTTGTTCGTTAGTCTGATTAAAACTCGAGAACGGTTGGGCCGATTGAGCTGATTTTGGTTTTAAAATGTTTGTCGTAGTCCAGGGTAGGTCTAAACGGTGAGCAAATAAGGAAAAATTGCGAGTAAGATAGAGTAAGACGACAATTCCATTTTCCCATATAAAAGTTGACCACTTACTTTCTGTCAAACATTTGACGGTATTTGTACTCTCAGTTCCACTCGAATTGAAGAACGCATTAAAACAAGACTTTTGAATCGACAACATAATATCAACTTTGCTCATAACATCGTGTATTTTAATTTCAAAATATAAAAATAATTAATGTGTTGACATGTTTGATGGGTGCCAACCTTACAGTGTTACCAACTCTCAAAAATATTTTTATTATAATAATAAGTGTATCCTAACATCCTTGGTTTTGTCATCTCATGTTAAAAAAAGAATTATTTAATTGGAGAAATACTAAAATATTGCTAAAAGTCATTTTCTTCTCGCTGCTTACAATGCCGAGGAAAAGAAAACGACCTGACATAGGTCGTCGAAGTCGTGTAAATGTGCAACGAGCTATTTTACGCTCCAACCGCACTAATGACCAGCGAGAGGCTGATAATATAATATAATATAATATGTTGTATATATCTAAAATAAAACTCAATTTGATACTTTTTTTTTTATTTCAAAATATATTAATCACTCTTCTTCTTTTTCTTTTCAAATTATGCCTTCCATCTTTGCTTAACGATTATTTTGCCAATGTCAACGTGTATTAGTAACTCTTTATTTCCATCAACTTGGCTCCATCTACTTGGGAGCCACTTGGCTCGCCAGGATATGATAATATGGCGGAAGTACTAGGCG
This sequence comes from Mycalesis mineus, assembly GCA_034621355.1. Classification (NCBI taxonomy): domain Eukaryota; kingdom Metazoa; phylum Arthropoda; class Insecta; order Lepidoptera; family Nymphalidae; genus Mycalesis; species Mycalesis mineus. Next base: position 9,369,912 of record CM067898.1, on the reverse strand, counting down.
ACTCGGACAAATCTGATTCGATCAGAACATTATCAATGTTGAGCTGCTGGCTGTCTTCAATAACATCAATATCTACCAGAACATTCTTGATGTTGGGCTTTTGGCTGTATTCAATAACTTGAATGTCCTGTATGTCTTCGGCCGATAAATTTACTTGAATGTCCTGTATGTCTTCGGCCGATAAATTTAATTCACAGAATGTCTTCTCAGATGATGAAGATGGCATTGTAGAAACGTGTTTTGGTTTAGATAGCAGCTTTTGCTTTAATATATTTTTTTGTACTTTTGCCCTGTTCACGCGTATTATTCGTTCTACATTCTTACCACACTTGGTACAAAATCTGAAGGTGTCAGGGATTATGTTGTAGCATTCGTCACATCTTAATAATAATTTAATACAACCTGGACAGTTATTATTTTTGTTCTGCCGTTCTATCCACTTTTTACAAAAGGGACAATGCATTTTAAGGAGTTGAGGGATTTATAGCTTCACTATAACTTCTGGAAAATAGTTTTAAAATATCAACAATTTAAATATTATAGTTGTTTGAATTCTTTATTTTCTCGATGATAGATGTAGTTCTTCTTCTTTTTCTAACCATGGCCACCGTCAAAAAAAAAAACAACAGATGAAGTTTGATAGTTATAGTGTAAATATTTGTCAGTATTCACTCAAAAAAAAATTGTCTATGGTAAAATGTCACTTGAAATGTAAACGTCTCTTTGCTGTGCATCTATACTATATTTTTTAATATTCCTAAAAATCTAAAAGCAACAAATTTCAATAAAATTAAAGTTTGTGACTTACTAAATATACCTCCAATAATTAGGCGGTACGAAGTTTGCCGGGACAGCTAGTATTGTATAAAGATACTCTCAGCTCTCAATATCCCAGCATTCTTAGCTAAGCTGTACACACACACAAACAACAACATATTGATATCATATACGTAAGGCCGAGATATAAGACAAAACCCCTTTATCCACTATCTCGTATTATGTGTACAGCACTTAAATACCGGGCTTAGATAAGGTGGAATTTAGACGTTACGATCTGCATCAGATCCGATCACTATTATTGTAAAAAGTTAAAAGCTTGTGTGCTATCATCATTCTTATTCTTCGAGGCAGGACAAGATTAATAGATTTGCTCGTAATCATAACGCTATTTTAATACATGGGTTGAATTATAATTTAATCGTTATTATCAGACTAAGATTGGGAGTTTAATTGAGATGTTTCGGTCGATGTAAAATCACCGAACTGCTTCTAAAAATTTCATTAATTAATAGAAGGAAAATATTATAGCCCGACTCAAATCCTAGAATGTCATGATCGAAAGTTACGTTAGGCTAACAATTGAACCAAAGTGTGATAATGTGTGTGTATTATTTTATATTTTTTATATATATATACAACGATTTTCCATGTCAGTAAGTATAAACTTTTTACATTTAAAAAATCCTATGACGTATTTAAACTTTACGAAGATACAGTACAAATCGTACGACAAACCTGTCGTAAAATATAAACGTCTTGGGCTTATCGAATAAGTTTAATTCGGGCGGGCGGGGGCTAATAAAAGGTCCATTCGAGATTGTATTGACGGATCGCGGGCGGATGGGATCACTTGATTTATGGCGCCCTGATTTGGTCCATTCGCACTTACCGGGGGATTCAAATACAGATGTTTATTTAAGGTCAAAGAAGTCTCAATGCGAGTAGCTAAACGAGGAAGCTGGCACAGTTGTGTAAGTGTAGCTTTATAAATAAAAGCTCAATGGATACGGCTCAATAAATAAATAAATAAATATTATAGGACAAATACACACATAGCTATATAGCCCTAACATAAGCTTAAGTAGGTTATGTTATGGGTACTATGATAACTGATGAATATTTTTTTATACATTATACATAAATACTTATAATATATAAATAAACACCCAGACACTGGAAAACATCCATGCTCATCACACAAACATTTCCCAGAGGTGGGAATCGAACCCAATGATTTCTGGCTTCTGTAAATGCAGGTATTTTTTATTCCTTTATCAGTGGCAATCTCATAAAGATGTTTAAGACAAAACATCTCTAAGATAAAGCGGGTCAACTTGTTAGGCGAAGGGTGAAATTAAAACCCCCCTTCGGTTTGTACATGACATCGTGCCGGAACGCAGATTCTCTTGGCGATACGTCTTAATAGGAATTTCTCGATAATCTCACAGGAACGGGATATATGTGGGGGGCAAATCTATAAGAAAAAATAGCCCGACTTGAATCCAGGATTCTAACCCAGAACCTCGTGGTCTAGGATACCAGATCCAATCCAATAGCATTATATGGTAAACATGGGCTGTGATTTTAAAAGCGTAAAAGCATCCCGCAAATTCGCATTGAAACGTGGTAAGCCTTTCCTTACCCAATAGAGTGAGGCTTGACTCTGTAGTGGGCCATTAGAATAGACCGATATTGATGATATCCGAACACGTAGTTATTATCCCAAATATCCTCGTAAGCAGTTCCTAACAAGAGAAGCTCTCAATCCGTCAAGTTAACAACTTTTAACGACAGATCGCGTTACGCCCCGTCCGAAAACACCGGCCTTTCACGTCCCGGGCTCCTGTTTCAACGGCAAACAATCCCTCCGGATGAAGGGGAGTTGCGTTGAGGGAGTTACGCTGATTTTTTTTTCATAGAGCAACTGTTATATAACAATTTTATATTGCACTGCTATATAACAATTTTACAGTATATTCTACCTTCCGTACCATAGCAGAGTCACTAATATTCTAGACGTTAAAAGTGCAAAATTATTTTGGATGTGAAATTGATGACATTATTTCCTTTTTAAAAGTTATAGTTTAACTGTTATTCGATTTCATATATGGTCGCAATACCATAACAAGCATCGCGAAGCGCAGATCAGTTCCTAAATTAAATGTCTGGTGAGGTATTGTTACATCCATAACAATAGACCTCAAGGAGACATTCTTCTTTTTGTAGTTCATTTAATGTAACCGCGGCGTCAATGTTTAAATTATACTAAAAACTGTCAACGACCACTGGGTCTTATATATGTCTAGACCATAGTAAAGCTTGCTTAAAAAAATACAACGCTGTATAACGTGAACTCATGTAAAAAAACAATTGATATACATCTCACTTGCCTTATTCTACACTAAATGTGAAAATATAAAACGAGTTTTCCAGTGCTGTTCTTGTATAAATATAATATCATATCAGTATACAAATTCAAATTAAATATTATGTAACCAAAGCTAAATGTTATAATTACTCATCAATGTTGGCTAACTATGAACAAAATCACAAAAGCTAAAAGTCGTTTTCTATTTCAGGCACTTTATATTCGTCCTATTTTCGTCACTATGGCACCTCCTAACCGTATTACTCGAAGTACATCAACAATGGAAAGTTCCATCGTGACTAGAGATATATTTTTTAAGCGCTCAAGCTGGAGGGCCAAGTTTGTTTGGACGGGACAAGGCATTAGGATCGTGTTATCTTTATATTCGTCCAAGTTAAGTGCCTTTATTAAATGTTTTTATGGTACGGTTTAGTATTCACAATTCTAGGGCGAAAGGTTGAGCTATTATTATAACTATGAAGAGATAGTAAAGTGTTGCTGACAGCCAGCAATAAGTTTAAGAGAGTAGCTACAAGGTAGTTATAAATTTATATTTAAGCAAATAAATGACTAAAAATAATAACTTATAAGTAAATAATAGTTTTAGAATAGTTCAAATTGTTCCGATTTTAATTTTAAACTTTGCGCATACAAGTTTCTAGCCTATAATTTCTAGCCTATAAATCCTTGCTACTACTTGCAGCACTCAAATGTAATTTTTCTAGTGATAAAAGATAAGCCTACCACTACAGTGCTAGTAGTAAGAGCTTATTGTGAGTTGACGTGCGGGAAGTAATACAGCCAGTGCAAAGCTTGTCCTTGCCGCAGGAGATTTGCTAGCTGACTATCTAAGCCCCAGTCAGGTGGATGGGCGCAGGATATTTGTCGGACAATGTAGAACGTTTCGTTATAAATAAAAGTGTATAGCTAAATTATCTTTTGGAATACAAGAAAGTTCCTTTATGATAGAGCACCATATAAGAGTATTTGAACACTCGACATTAAAAGCCGGCACAAACACAAACAGTTTACATGTTCTGTGCTTAACGTTTGCATTCTGGAATTTCTTGTAATGTAAGTAATTTTATAGTAGTATTCCATGCCAAATTTTATTAAAATCGCTCCAGCCATTTAATCGTGCAGAAGTAACAAACATACACACTCACACATTCACAAACTTTTTCACATTCGAGTTTTTGACAGTAACGCAGAACTCAGAGCAACTAAGCTCTCTCTTTCTGTGTGCGCAGGTCCTAAAGCTTGCAATGGACGAAACATTTTCTTTTCGACATTGAGTTTGAGACGGTAATAGCTTACCAGCAAACGACGTGAAAGTTCCTTCCCGGCCTTAGCAAATATGTAAACACGGCCTTACCTGTAAACAAAATAATAAATGTATCAAACAACCGCAATGAGTCCCTAAAGCCAACTAGGACTAGGGTTGTCAGTCAAATTTGAACAACAACATTGCAACGTACGATCATATTTTTAACAGACGAAAAAAACGGAGGAGGTTCCCAATTCGACACATATATATATTTTTTTTATGTATGTACGACGCATAACTTTTTACAGAGTTGTCCGATTTTGATAATTCTTTTTTTATTAGAAAGGGCACACTTCCAAGGTGGTTCCATTGTTCATCATGTTAGGATCTGATGATGATATCCTGGGAAAATTGATGGAACTCTTCAAATTTTATAGGCACACTTGTAGCGGTTTCGGTTTTAGTGTAAGTATCGGTAGCTTTTTGGCTACAAGTGCCGTATAATATACTATGACAGTACAGCACGAGTACGTTACGTGGCGATACATCACTAAAAAGTAAGAAATAAAATTTTTTAATAAAGAATAGAACCGCAAGCATATCTATGAAGTCGGTGCCAGCAGCAGTTTGTGAGTTCTAGGTAATCTCTTTAAAGTAGAAACCTTGGCTGGCACCAACTTCTAGATATGCTTAAGTAAATTAAAGCAACTAAATGACAGTAATTTTTTACTTTTTAGTGCGTTTTGAGTCGGTTCTATTTTCTGTTAAATTTTTTTTTAATTTTATTAAAAGTACAAAAACAATTTTCAACTGTAGACATTCAACTTTTAAAAAAGGGTTTTACTTTCTGCTGCGCTGAAGTTATCTTCCGTCTTTACAAAATATAATATGTAAAGGTAGATACTTTGATCCCGCATAAATAAATAATAATTAAAGATATGTAATCCTAAAAATATAAGAAAGTAGTAAATTCTCCTAAGTGAATTGAAGAACGCTACACATTCCATCAACTATATTTAATGAAAGTGCTATACAATTTGGCACCCGTTGCGACTAGGAATTCATAGATGTCCTGTTATAAACAACCTATCTGCAACTGTCTGAAATCTTTTATCTAAAAATGTATTCTTTCAAAAAAGCATAAACTCATAGTATCAATTTTATCTGGGAAGATTTTTTTGGCTGCAATCTTGTCTGATGATAATACAGCCTATGGTGCGGTTCTATCTTTGTCGATATTTTTTCTCTTGATAAAATGAATAACAATGCATCACAATGACCCCATAAATAGTAGTCAAAACGCAACGCAATAAAATATAGAGAGTTACATAGGCAGACACCATAATTGAAAATAGTACATTTTTTCCACGTAACTATTAAATATGGGATGCGTAAATACTTTATGACGAAACGCTTTTAAAACCCTTTCATATTAATGTTACATGCGTAAAATATTAAAATGATAAACAGTACTTAACGCTGTTATAATTTATTAAGAGATTAACAAGTTATTTAAAATAATGGTATCATAGAAATAGACGGACATAACATACGTGAATTCTTAAGAAATATGGCAAATTAATGTAAAACCATTAAGGTCTTATGATTATGGAGTTTTTCATTTAGTTACTTCTCTCTTTCCTCAGTCTCTCGTGAGTGAGGGTCGTGATCACCCAATGTGGCGATTAATCCTCCTATAGATAATGTGATAGATAAGAAACGAGGGAAGATTTTTTTAATGGAAAAGATAGATTACACAAGATTTCGTCATTTCTGTTTGACGTGTGGCGGATTGCTGTACAACTAATAGATTCGTTTGAATTATAACAATAATAAGACTTTATTGTAATTAATACTGTATAGACATAAGGTAGCCTGATCGTCAAAGTTATTATACTCAATCTATTTCTGGAAGTCTTTGACTGTGTAGTTGTTAGGTGAAGAGAAACTTGCGATACGCAGTTGGGTGTGTACAAAGCAATAGTGCTAGCAACATTAACAATACCACTATTTTCAAAACCAAACGTACTTCCACGGATCTATTCTAGTTACTTTCCAAGTTTCTAGATATTTCTTCGACATTGTGGAAGATCTGTTAGCCAGTTAGGTATATTCAGTTGGTAAAATGAATTATTCAATTCTTTAAAATATTTATGACAAGTAAATGATTTGACAACCCTAACTAAAACACACTGTTTAAATAATGAAGTTGTTTCATTTTCAACCTTAATAGTATAAATTATAGAGCTTTATTTCAACCAACCGTCAACAGTATTACATATTGGTCAGTCAAAATACGGAGGGACAAAATAAAATATTTGGACTAGAGGTTTCCTTTTAAAAACAAAAGGGGAGGCTTTTAGGGGATATGAAATAATAATGATAAAAATCGGTCACTGGGGTATTGAGAGCACGCTTTAGTTTTCTGTACTAACAGAATGTATGCGGCCTTTTATTATAAGCTTTTATTTCATGGCTTTATTGCATTTAATGCTTTAATCTAGAGCAATAATTTTAAAAATTGTAGACATATATTATTGTTTCTTATCGTATTATAACTTTGATTTTGTGTGCAAATGAAGTGGGTATTTTTCGTGTCGTGCCTTTAGAGATCATTGTAAATAATGAGCACACGGTCATGTTTCTTTTTAAGCGACGAAAAAAAAAACTGAGGAGGTTCTCAATTTGACACGTATATTATTTTTTTTTATTATGTATGACCACGCATAACTTTTTACAGAGTTATCCAATTTTGATAATTTTTTTTTTATTAGAAAGGGCAAACATTCAAGGTGGTCCCATTGTCATCACGTTAGGATCTGATGATGATATCCTGGGTAAATTGAAGGAACGTATAATATACTATCACAGTATAGCACGAGTACAATACGTGGTGATAAATCCTAAAAAGTAAGAAATAAAAATTTTTAAATAAAAATAGAACCGACTCAAAACGCACTAAAAAGTAAAAAATAACTGTGACATTTAGTTGCTTTAATTTACTTATAAGCACTAGTTGGTTCTACTTTTATTTAAAAATTTTTTGGTTTTGTATTGGTTTGAAGGGTACAGGAAAAAAGTATGGGGTGTAAAAGAGATACGTACATCAGTTTTAACTATAATAAACCTCTGATTGAAAGGCGCAGAGAAATCACTTTCTCATTTAGGGACAAACATAATATCTACAAAGAAAAAAATGCTTTCTAATAATACTACAAAACTGGAAACCACATTTTATGTGAGCTAAAAATACAAAATTCCACGTGTAAGGCTTTGGGGGTAGTACCTACAAATTCAATTCCCTAATATAGTTTTCTGCAAAGTAACATCTTATGTTCAATATTTTACTTACTTGTCACATTTAGGCAGTACGTGGTGGCTACGTTTCGTATGGAAAAAAGGTTTTTCTTGTTTATACGCGTTGCCGCGGGGTCACGCGACATTCTATGATATCAACGCATTCCGCTTGATTTTATCATGGGGGTCTGAGGGGTTTAAAACTTATATTGCCACTGAACACGGTTTAATATAAAGTCGGGACAATGGAAATACTGATATCAAATTTACATATTCCTTTTTTATCCGAAAAAGAGGATTATCAAACGCATTTTTTTCAAAGGCAAAGTCAAAGTAAAATTAGTTTATTTGAAGTAGACTTAGATTGTAGAAGTTATGAAACGTCATGTTTCAAATGTATGGTACGCTCCATCTTATCAATTTTAAGCCTCAATCTAAAATAAAGACATGAGTTTTAAACTCAAAGGACTTGAATTTCAAGATCATAATAATTGTCAACCTAAATAACTACACTAATACGTTTTCAAACATTGCTTACAAGATGAGTTGACTTGAAAATTAAATATAACTTAAAAGTTAAAACGTATAAATTCATGGATTTTTCTTTTAGAGGCCATTTTTCTTACTTTCTTAAACCCAAGCAAACCAAAATCTTTTAAGCCAAATCCGCACACTTATCGCCCGCTAAGCTCTGACCCCAGTAAACCAACTCCGTGACGAGTACAAAACGTTAGTGGATAAAATCTAGCGCGACTTAAACCCCGGCCAAGTTACTGAACTGTGTACACAAGACCGTCTTTGTCCTGGTTAATTAAAAGATACACAGATTCAACGACACTGGATATATTCTGAGGCACGGAATATTGTTGAGTGTATGATCTAGCTTAGCTAAATTGTAAGAAGATTTTTTTTGAGTAATCGTATTAATGTTAGAATATCTCAAGGACAAGGACAATATGGTCAAGAATAGCTAATAACAGAGCAAGATGGAAACAGCTGGAAGAGGCCTATGTGTCACAGGACACGCTGATAACTAAACCAGGAAATAAATCGAGCTAGTTTAAGGTTTATTAGAGGTGTATAAACATTGTATTAATTAGTTTCAGCAATAAAGGCTATTATTATTATTATTATTATATCTCAAGGACTTTGTTGTAGGATTACTTTTCCATAGGGTAGGGTAGGGTTAGTTCCAAATGCTACTGATTTTCGCGGAATCTTAGGTTAACAATGGCAGTCATGAGTCACCGAACTCTGACATTTCTTTCTTTTTCACAGACGACATGCTAAGAAATATTTTTTATATTACTCATAAAAGCTGCAATGTAAAATGTACTTACTAGCATTTTAAACAGGCTCGACCGACAGTATCCACCAAAACGCACTGACAGTCAATGAATAACTTGTCCTTTTTACAATAATAGTAGACGGGACAAGCAGGTAGCTTACCTAATGGTAAATTAAAACCAATCGCCTTTAACCCCTGTGGGCCTGACATTCAAACCTTCTCATGGTAAATTGAAACCAATCGCCTTTAAAGTAAGAATCACTTTGCAAAGCACACGTCTTACAAAGTGGCCCTGTGTCCATCAACCTGAAGACGTGAATTGGTTAGGTATAGTTGTTAAGACTGAAGTGCCTGAAACTATATCTCAAAATTAAGCCATGCCAAGCAGACAGCTCAGAAAGGTAGTGGAGGCTATTTTCCTGGACTAGCTATATCAGACTCTACTACAACTCAAAATGTATTGTGATTAATAGCTTCTTGTTTTACATTGATGAAGAATGGATAAAGACGCAGCGAATAGTAAGCAATAAGCTAGATAAATAAACAAATAAATAAATATTATAGGACAATTACACACATCGCTATATAGCCTCAAAGTAAGCGTACTCGTAAGTAGCTTGTGTTATGGGTGCTATGATAACTGATGAATATTTTTATATATACTATACATAAATACTTATAATATATAGATAAACACCCAGACACTATAATACATTCGTGGTCATCATACAAACATTTTTCCAGGTGTGGGAATCGAACTCACAGCCTAGGATGCAGAAGCAGGGTCACTACCCACTGCGCCACTCGGCCGTCTAGATAACTACAACGTGAGAGCGTGTCACAATCTAGTGAAACGTTGTACATCCGTGTACAATGGTACATGCAGCGAGCGGCTAACGACGATCTGCATCGGATGCGGTGAGGCGGTAACGAGACATAGTCGACACTCCGTCCAGTGTAGGACATTAGTGGACATTATTGTCATTATCAACCTAAGCCCGCTAATCCGCATTGGAGTGTATATAACAAGGAAAACCTTACTCTGTATGAGCCTGTAACAGCCAGCATTGCATTTAGCTATGTGCCGAAATAGGCAAACGAGTCGCAAAGCTTTTATTTATTTCAAATTATCTAAAATCTCTCGAACTTTTAATTAATTAATTGACGACCTCCGTAGCGCATTGGTATGCGCGGTGGATTTATAAGACGGAGGTCCTGGGTTCGATTCCCGGCGGGGCAGATTGAGATTTTTCGTAATTTGTCTTGGTCTGGCTGGTGGTAGGCTTCCGCCGTGGCTAGTTACCACCCACCCTACCGACAAAGACGTATCGCCAAGTGATTTAGCGTTCCGGTCCGATGTCGTGTAGAAACCGAAAGGGGTGTGGATTTTCATGCCACTCCTAACAAGTTAGCCCGCTTCCATCTTAGACTGCATCATCACTTAACTTCAGGTGTGATAGCAGTCAAGGGCCAACTTGTAGTCCATAAAAAAAATCATTTTGAAATATTTTATTTGTTATTTACAATGTTTATCTAAGTTTAAAAAGAATAACAAATCGATTTTTGTAAAGACTTGCGCGGTTTTTGTGCCAGAAACGTGATATAACTGCTCATCCCATGCCATCAGCTGATCGACGTCCACAGCTGGGCATAGGCCTTACCCAGGGTCTTCCAAACAACATCAATACTAAACCGTGTGGCCAACGGCTCCCTGTTTAATGTCCACAGTTGATACATATTACATATATATATCAAATCTTATAAAATAAGTACGACAATATACCAATGATCGATCATCGAACATTATTCGAAATTTGTAGGTTTTAAATCTATCAGATACTCACATACTCATACCCTATCTTAAATCCAAGCTCTACAGTAAATATACTCGTAATATTAAAATGATTCCACATTTCCACCTCAGACCCACACATAGGTACATGAATAGTGGATTGTGCAAATCGACCAACATCAGCAAGGCCCAACCGATAATCGGTTTCAAACGGTTTTCTAATTGCTGGGCGTCTTCTGATTGGACCGCACTACTCAGCACTTTTATTCAAACGCCGGGGCTAAATGTTAAGCGTAGGTCACACCTACGAGCATACGTGGAAGAGAAAAAAAAATTATAGTAACTAAAACCGCAATGCATTTTACAAATTTCAAATGGTTGTCTGATTACTCGGCGTCTTCTGATTGCACCGCACTATTCAGCAATTTTATTCAAACGCGGGTTAAGCTTCGGCTATATCTACGACCATACGTGGGAAATAAATAAATTAAAAAAATAAGGCCGCAATGCATTTTAATAATGTGTTATTAAAAATATGTTTTTCCATCTTGTTTACTGATTTTGATGTAAATATATTTTTTTTTAATTAATTCATTATTTCAATACGCACTTTCCTTCTAACGGTAAGCATGAGCTACCAAGAAAACTGTATGAAACAAAGTAAAAATAATACTAAGTTCCCATCAAGAGAATACTGATAATTCACTACACTATTTTGCGAGATATAAGTTATAAAAATAATCTCTAAATCTATTGTCATTATGCCTAAAAAATAATGCACATTATCAAAAAATACTTACAGTTGAGAATTGACTGTAACAGGTATTACCACAATTTATGGAAGTACCAATGGAATTATACCTTTAGCAGCCAGCAAAGAATAAGTAAGAATTACAAAATATTCATAGAAAAAAAAAAACTTTCCTGTTTCCAGATCACAACATGACGTGTCCTCAGTAATGACAGTGACATTTGATATTGTCAAATGACACTGTCAATATTTTAGTTTTTTGCTTTATTCTCTCCCGCAAGGAAAAAAGGCAACGGTATTACAACGCGATCAATCCGATGTGAATTTTAATATTATAAAAGAGAGAATAAATATAATTATAAAATAAATGTTTTATATTGTATTTCAGAAATTGTTAATTGAATAGTAATTTTAAAACATGAGTCTAGTAGATTCAAAACCCGCATTGTCCAATTTAACAACTATTGAGACATTTTTGGCCAGTAACATATTTCTCATTGCTGATTTTCTTGTCTTACATATATTTGGGCCGCACTACTCAACAATATTATAAAAAACATAAAGCGTAGGCCACATCTACGATCATACGTAAAAGAGAAAAGGAAAACTTAGTGTATTTCAGAAATTGTTAATTGAATAGTAATTTTAAAAAATGAGTCTAGTAGATTCAAAACCCGCATTGTCCAATTTAACAACTATTGAGACATTTTTGGCCAGTAACATATTTCTCATTGCTGATTTTCTTGTCTTACATATATTTGGGCCGCACTACTCAACAATATTATAAAAAACATAAAGCGTAGGCCACATCTACGATCATACGTAAAAGAGAAAAGGAAAACTTAAATGTAGTAACCGCAATGCATTTACTAATGTGTTAACTCAAATAAAGAGAGCTTTTCGTCTTCTACATTGATTTTGATGTGAAACTTCAAAAACTTGATTCATAGTCGATTTTGAGATAAATGTCAATCTCGTACAGATGGCACAGTACAAAATATTTGATACTTGCATAATCATCAAAAAACGATAGATAAAAATTGACAAAGATATACTTCATCCGTTGGATATAGTCATTAACGCCTTATATGCCTTTCAAATAATATAGGTCTAAAATTAGTAAGTTCTTTTATTATTTATTAATTAAGTTGTATAATGGCAGTAAGTAAGATCAAACTGCTGCAACAAGCTAACCAAAATTATAAGATTTTTAAAATTACATTTGTAACTTTTAAAATAAGGAAATCCCAAATCATAAAAGTTAAATTTAAAACTTAAAATTCTTTACAAGCCGACCTTCGGGTGTGCATAAAATAGTAGACGCAAAGAAAGAAATTCAGAACGAAGTTTTCAGTAATTCAAAGTAAAAATATTAAATGCATTTAAAAAAATTTACGAGCACAAGGCGAAGAAAATTTAAGCATCAAATATCAAGTATTCACTGTACGTTGAATAAAATTTTAAAAGCACACTCACTACAACGTAGGTAGGCACTTAAGGTGAGAGTTCTTAGCCGACTGCAGGCGACATGTCGCAGCGACACTTATACTTGCTATCTATACAGTTAAATTATATTAATGTAACTGCATGTAATTTCAAATTAAGAGCGTTCCACTACCTGAATATGAAAGTCTATACGACGAACGTCAAAAATATTTATTACTTTTGCCTATCTGTGTGTTTGTTCCAATTTTGCCAGTCGGATTGTGATTTTTTTTTATAGTCAGATTCGAGTAAAGTAGACTAAGCTAAGTAATTTTGATAATAAAAGGAACTAGTACTACGCGATTTAAAAAACGAGCGTCCGCTAATTCTATGTCTCGTTCTATATCTATCTCTATCTAAATCGTGTTAGACAAAGAAAGAAAAGAGACCGAAACTCACACTGTCGAATTTCGTTATAGAAAATCGCTACTATATTTGAGCGATCGAAACGAAAGAAAACATATGAATCATTCTTGTAAAACTGACAACATTTTTGCATAGGTACAAGAGATACGGCTCGTCCGCTTTCACATGCCGGTGGTCCTCTGCTTAACGTTTATTCTACTGATGCCTGGGCCGCACTTTAGTTTGTGTAAGTACATGTATTATTCCTATAAAACATTTTGCGGCTTCTGTTTAAATATAAATACAAGGTGAACCATAAGTGTCACTGCGACATGTCGCCTGCAGTTTGCGTCTACAGTCGGCTACAAACTCGCACGCTTACACTAAAGTAGTAAGATTTCAAGACTTGCGAATTGCAATTCACGCTTGCATTAAACATTATTCAGTGTCACACCGGCATCTCATTATGCGGCCTTTCAAGTGCCTTTTCATAATACGGACAAGTAAATAAAAAGATATATAAATAATGATGAGATAAATAATGAGATGACCTGGATGATGTTTAATAACTCGGTTTCTATTTAAAGCACCTATATGCGGTGTTAGGTACTTGAAACAAATATTGTGTGGCTTAATGAAATAACGACGCAAGTGATATTTTTTTAAACCTAAAAATACCGCGGACTTACACGCTTTATGGTTATTTGTCGATGGCCATTCTCTATAGAGTCTTTAAAACTAAACCTAAGCCCACTTGAAACACACGAATGTTATTTGAAATCAAATCAAGTTGAATGCACCAATAGAGCAGTTGACACAAGAGCAGGCACGCCGACAGTTCGCAGTCATACCTGTCAACGCGCGTCGAGCTTTATCAAATTTTGAAAAGATTTAGCTGCTCTATTTTTAAAGGGAGTGAACCAGTGTTTGAATATGAAACCTTTTTATGAAATAGTAAAATTTCTTTTTATCAATTCTATCTTTCTTGTTTGTATCTTTTTGTGCATACGCGGTATTACAGAAATAATGAACTTGAATATCCTGAATAATTTTGTGTGCATATCATTTTAGGGTTAAAAATATTTATTAACAATATAGTCTTATATGATTTTTATTAATTATCAGCCTGTTTAGCGACCAATAACTGGGCCAGATTTCTCACCTTTTAGGACAGGGAATATTATTCCGTTTTGTCCTTGTGTTTCATTCATCGACACGAAAGTGCTTTCAACTTCGAAACAAAGAGATTATAAACAAGAGTTAAGTTTAACAGGGCGGTCACGTAGAACAAAATGGCTACTCTTAATGCCCCTGATATAATTACAGGACCCTTCCCCGTCGCGTCTTAATGGACGTCCGCTCTGTGACCTATAGCTGATATTTTTTGTAGAAGTCTATATTTAGAATTTTTATTGTAATATTAAACATTTATTTAATATAAAAACATTTTAGGAACAAGTACAGCGTATTTCGTGTAGTTCAACTTATTTGTGCGCAATGCGCTGTGTCCACTAATACAACTTTAATTTAAGTGGCAGTGACATGTCGTCATCTACGAAACAGTTACGCATACAAAGTCAGTGTACGCAGACTAGTATTACCCACACATAGCGCCACGCGCCCACATTAGTTGAACTATCTATAAGAATTTGGTAGGTACAAGACACATAATTATACACATATATTACAGGATAGTCCGCCAACCCGCACTAGAGCAGCGTGGTAGGTCTACGCTCCATATCCCCTCTCCTATAAGGAGCGAGGCCTGGCCCTGTAGTGGGCCGTTAATAGGAAGATAATGATGATTATAGGATAACACATACGTCATCATCTAGCCCCAAAGTTAAATATGCTACACAGTGCTTGTTAATCTCAGGCATTACGTTACCTGTGCCTGCTATTTCTAGATAACTCTCATTCTAAAGTTAGAGTATGACGTAATTATATAATACAATGCAAAACACATGTCTCAGAAAGGCAAGGGGTTAGTGGTGTAGGACGTGTTCATTGCAAAATGTTGCTTTTTTCTTATCGACTACAAGTTGGCCCTTGACTGCTATCACACCTGATGTTAAGTGATGATGCAATCTAAGATGAAAGCGGGCTAACTTGTTAGGAGTAGGATGAAATCCGCACCCCTATCGGTTTTTACACGACATTGTACCTGAACGCTAAATCGCTTGGCGATACGTCTTTGGCGAAAGCCTCCCACCAGCCAGACCAAGGCAAATTAAGAAAAATCTCAATCTGCCCCACCCGGAATCGAACCCAGGACCTCCGTCTTATAAATCCACCGCGCATACCACTGCGTCACGGAGGTCGTCATAATTATCAACTGTTTTACTACACTACAGGACCATGCCTCCTTTCTTGCAGAAGGGATAAGGAGCTTAGAGCTACCACGTTGCTCTGATGCGAGCTGGCGATCTTAGGGTAATAATGTAAATTCATTAACAATCACAGTGTGGCTAGTGTAAGATTTTACTGCGTCGATATCGAGAACAGTAAACGCAAATTTTATATGACACTGACACTCACACATTTGAGTTTTCTCTCGATACTGCCAGGGGCGCTGCCTCAATTCCATATAAAATTTGCCGTACGCGAATGTGAAGTTTTTGATTTGTTTTGGTGAAAGCTCAGACTAGGCACTCAGATGTTGTTGATAATGAACGGAACCGCTTAACGTGCTCTCCGACGCAAAGAGGTGTAAGTTACACCACAAACTTATAATATCCTGAATATTTCTCAGAATTATACCCAAACACGATCCAGGATTGAACCCAGGACCTCGTAACAAAATCCACATAAGCTAACCATAAGACCTACGAGGCAGTTGTAGACAGTTCCATTTAACATCAGATAAATACACGTGTGCTGTCACTTTGACTTGGTTTGAATCAACGTCTTTTTGGAAATCAATCCCCTTAAATCACGTATAATTCAAAAATTATCAAATTAAAAATCAAAAGTATGAAATTCAGGTTACATCCATAATTCAAACAACTTGACCTGCAAATGTTGAAACGGAATAACGGTAGGTATAGCGAATGGCTGATACCACGGAATTAGGTCACACGACACTGTAACCTATTTAACTTAACTACAACTTTTACCGGCTGACGGAAAACTAATAAAAAAATTGTGTTTTAAAGCTTTGACGCGCGATCGGAGTTTATTCCTTACGGACGACTGTGTTGCAATTAACTATTATCTATCAAAATTAAATTTATTAATTTAGTTTCACCAATAAAAAACGAATTCGATTTTGTGTTGTTTGCACTACTATGGTAAATAAGAAAAAATGGGAACAAGGAAGAATTTTCATTTTTATCAATTATTAGTTTGATATTGTTTATTTATTTAGGTAATACAAAGAACCAAAAAATCGATAATGAATAAAAAAGATCACGATTTCACGAAAATTCCTAAAATGGAATGCTAAAAATCTTTTCATGAATATTTGGATAACCTTATTTTAGGATTTAATATATTTTTTAATTTAAGCCAAATCTGGTCCAGGCTATGTTGAGGGGAACATTCTAGTATTATGTAGCTACATACATATTTAGGCTTGTACTCTTTAACGTGAAATGTAGCACAAAAATCCATCAACCAAGATCGATCTTTTTGTGACCATGTTTTTTTCATCTCCCTCTCCCTCTTACCCGTCTCTACTCAATATTCCCGTCCCCCTCTACCGCAAGGACCTCTCGACTGTGAGGAGATCTCGAGCACCCCTTCAGGACGTCTTTGGATGGTGAAATCGTTATTCCAATATTTCGTCGAGGACTTAATTTGTTCAGACAATAATAACGTGTAAGTGTATTGGTAAATATTGTCGGCATCTCTGTATTTGTGGTTGTTCCGCGAAGCTCCGATTACAGCTGGCAATTTGGCTGTTGAATTGTTCAAAACAATGTACGTTGTTGATTCAGCGTAGCCATAAATAATAGACTCTTCTCATCGTCATCGGTTTAATTTTAGTGGCTTTGAGAGATGTTTGACTTTGGCCTTTGGACTTTTATATAGGCCTTTGTAACGGGGTGTGCTGGGTAAGTGACAAACGCGATACGACGCGAAGCTGCGAACGCGATCTAAACAACGGAATTCCCTACTTGCGTCCTATGTAGCAGTTTGCGATACGCACGCGTCTTCTTCTTCTTCTTCCCGGGCTTTTTCCGCACTTGGCCACGATGTTGGCCGTTGTACGTGATTCCTCCGGTGTAGGTCCCCTCTGGTTTATTCCAACCAGCCGAGCTCGCTCCAGAAGCTTAGGAGGCCGCCCAGGTCGCCGATTGCTTCATGGAGTGTCGCTGGGGAACCAATGTAGGTAGCTCGTTGCTCCGACACACTGCTGCATCTAAGCATAACATGTATCGGTGTTTCGTTTTCCTCCATGCAGGCTCTGCATAGAGGACTGTCAGTCATACCTAAAATTGAAAGGTGTTTGTTTAACATACAGTGGCCTGTTATAAGCCCTACCACTGTTCTCATACGCACGCATAATACACACTTCGAAAAAGAAAGCCCATTCCAATTCAAAGCATAGTGACTTTTTAAGAAAACTGCGTGGATCTCGTTTCCGTTGGAATATCAGTACTCAAATTTGCTCATGTCAGAGTCTGGTTAGAATATATAAAAAAAATACCTGAACAAACAGAGACAAAATTTTTTTTAATGTATGTTTTATATATGTATATACTTTCATAAGCATTTAATAAAAACTGAAAAGCATGTTAAATTCAATTCAATTTTTATTTGTATTGTTTTGTTTATAATGTTTTAGTTAACCTAATAAAGTGGGGTCTGTATTGAACCATCTTTCAGTTAAAAAATGGAATAAATTCAGCAACAAGGAAGGAAAATTCAGGCTATAAATTCCCACCTAAGGTGCACGGAGACGATAATAATAAATCTTAACGCCTCTAGTCAGAGGTTAATCGCGTGAAATACATTTAAGGTGTTTAATATTTCACTTAAACCTAGTTACGGCGTGGCTTTATCTAACACTTGGGTGCAGTTTAAGCATACTTTACTAACCAATCTTTACCACCATCGATTTTATTTGACCAAGAACAAACCAAAACGTTCCTGCATGTTTTGGTTTGACAAGCACAAGTATTATTTCCTCAAATGGTACGTTAACAATATTATAACGTGATAGTCTAAGGTCATAGGACATAGGTAAGATATCTATGTCAGTAAGTAGGAAGAGGTCAGGATTCGGCGCAAGGCATATCTCGTGTAGAGAAAGACATCGTGTCGTGCCACGATATCTTTTTTCTCTAATCTAGCAGCGAATTCTCAGGCTTACAGAACTAGTGGATTTCGCGCTATCTGCATGGATAATTTCTTAGTAATCATGCTCTAAAAGTAAACTCCGAACCAATAGTTTCTAAACTTTCCACGAAAAGCTTGTTACCTTAATTAGATTTTCCTTACTAATTCTACATTTTCCTCAAGTAAAAAATAGATTTCCATTTCATTCACAGGCATCTTTTTTGCTGTTAATTAATCAAAAAAGTTCTTCGAAAACATGCTAAAAATAAAAATTAGAAGCGGGAAGACAAAGGTCAGGTGTTGAAAATAAACTAAGGAATTAAGTACTATTCATCAGGGCGCTTAGTTTGGATTTATGTCGGCTGAAAATACCTTCACTGAAGCTAAACTTTATACTGTACGTCTTAATCTTACCATAGTATACACTAGTTTATAAATTAGGAAAGGGGTGAAACCGCTGTGTACGGCTAGACTGTATAAATCAATAAAAAATTTAACAAAAAATAGAACCGACTCAAAACGCACTAAAAAGTAGAAAATAACTGTGTCATTTAGTTGCTTTAATTTACTTAAGCATATCTATGAAGTTAAGTAAATCAAAGCAACTAAATGACACAGTTATTTTTTACTTTTTAGTACGTTTTGAGTCGGTTCTATTTTTTGTTCAAAATTTTGATTTCTTAATTTTTAGTGATTTATCGCCACGTAACGTACTCGTCCATACTGTCATAGTATATTTTACGGCACTAGTAGCCAAAAAGCTACCGATACCGAGACAAAAACCGAAATCGCTGTAAGCGTGCCTCCAAAATTTTAAGAGTTCCTTCAATTTCCCCAGGATATCATCATCAGATTCTAACATGATTACAATGGGACCATGTTAGATGTATGCCCTTTCTAATAAAAAAAGAATTATCAAAATCGGACAACAGTGTAAAAAGTTATGCGTGGTCATACATAAAAAAAAATATATACGTGTCGAATTGAGAACCTCCTCCGTTTTTTTTCGTCGGTTAAAAAGGCGACCATTACTGACTGATCCATGACGTACTGAACGGATTTCGCTGTCAAGGAAGCACAGTTGTAAGGCGTGCCTATAGGAATCGCGCAGGCTAAGGGGATGTTACGGGGTTCTACAATTAGTATGGACTCGCCCCGAATTTAACGCGAGTGAAGCAGTGAGCAAGGGCAAAAGGAAAATAACATCGTAAGTACCTGTGTGCTCTTTACTAAGACCGACGGAGAAGAGCTAAAAAGGTTTATCATTTTGGTACTTTTAGGCAAAAAGTTTTCAAAATCGGTTAAGAAGTAGCGCGATTTATGAGGCACCGAAAACCTTTTTTGAAATCAGTAAAAAAACAATATTTTGACATTACGTCAACTCTGCGCCAGTATAAATAAAGCCTAAAAGAATCTTAACATAAAATTTACAAACTTGGACATTTTCAATGACAACGTTCATCTCGCATACATCCGGCTTAAGACATTGGAATAAGAACGAATGAAAGAAAGAAAGAACAATGAAAGCGTATTGTCTTCCGCCGCCGCGAAATATTCCTTCGCTGCATATATGAGTGACATTCGGCGTTGCGTCGTTTAGCTAGCTTACAGTGGGAAGTTTAAATTCAAATTCCTTTAACAGCACTTTTGTTATGGCCATCATAACGTATGAACATCTATCGTTTAGTATTTTTTCATTATTTATGCTGTTCTGTTCAGTTTGCTAAATAAATTTTTCCGATATTCGTAAAGTAGGTAAAATAAATAAAAGAAAAGATGTTTGTGAGATAATAATTGTTAAATAACGCATAAATAGCTGAACTGATTAATATGAAAGGCACATAGATATCTCTATCTCGTTTAGCTCTACAGCTGTTGATCTATTGAGGCTAAAATTAAGATTTTAATTACAAACGTAAGAATGTAATTTTGTGTGTAAGTGCAAAACGACCGCGTTCTCTACTGTATGATGGATAAACAGCGTCACTAAGCCGCGTTCTCGGAGAGCAAACAGTAGGTATTAAAATAGTAAAATGAAATACGAATATTTTCACAAGTGAAACAATAAGCGGCTCAGTTGACGCAATATCATGGAAAAGTTGAATGCAACTGCTGGAGTAGTTCGGAGACAAGAGTACTATTTTAAAATATACAGCTGCCTCATGGCTCCTGTAAGGCTAATGAT
The DNA here is from genome assembly GCA_034621355.1 of Mycalesis mineus. Taxonomy (NCBI): domain Eukaryota; kingdom Metazoa; phylum Arthropoda; class Insecta; order Lepidoptera; family Nymphalidae; genus Mycalesis; species Mycalesis mineus. The sequence continues at coordinate 9,349,071 of CM067898.1, read as the reverse complement.
CATGCAGTCTTAGGATCGAGTCCTGTTTAGCCATTTTTTTATCGCTATTAAAGCGGGGAAACGAGCATGCGGGTCATCTGATGTTGAGTGATTACCGCCGCCCATATACTCGTACATTTGCAACACCAGAGGCACTGCTAATGTGTTTTCGGCCTTTGAGGAATTGGTTTATTCGCCCCTTAAATACACCCATGTTATAATTGGCAGGAAATACCGCAGCAGGAAGTTAGTTCCAGATTCTGCATGTTCGCGGCAGAAATGATCTAGAAAATCTAGTGGTTGTAGATAACCAGCCATCCAGATGGTGTGGGTGAAACTGGTTTCTACGCCGCAAGTTCCGCTGAGAGAAGACAGAGGGTGGTATAAGTTGGAACAACTCCTCAGAGCACTCGCCATTATAAAGACGATAGAACACACATAGAGAGCTGACGTCCCTACGGTGTTCTAAGGTCTCCAGCCTATGAAATATTGAGCGTTTCATAAATGGTGCTCAATGGTCCTACGCACCACCAGGTGTAGTCATGAAGACGAGTCGATGGTGTAAGACCCGCGTGCCTCGGCGAGCACCAGAAGCGTCAATCCTGATTTTTAACATTAACTCTAGTCTACAAATTTCGACATATATGTTAACCATTATGTGCGACACATTTTTAAAACATGAATTTAGTGCTTTGATTCTTTTTTTTTTATCGACTACAAGTTGGCCCTTGACTGCTATCACACCTGATGTTAGGTGATAATGCAGTATAAGATGGAAGCGGGCTAACTTGTTAAGAGTGGGACGAAAATCCACACCCCTTCCGGTTTCTACACGACATCGTACCGGAACGCTAAATCGCTTGGCGGTACGTCCTTGTCGGTAGGGTGGTAAGTACCCACGGCGAAAGCTTCCCACCAGCCAGACCAAGGCAAATTAAGAAAAATCTCATACTGCCCCGCCAGGAATCGAACCCAGGACATCCGTCTTATAAATCCACCGCGCATACCACTGCGCCACGGAGGTCGTCAAAACTTAAGGTCAGTTACCATAAACTCATTCATTCTAATACTCTATCATACTCTTAGAGAATATTGTCTCTACAAACCCTACAATTTAATCAAATCGTGTTGCTCGGTTTTTGATTACATTTGATACGCTTTATAGTTATATTTCTAGGCCAAATTAAAACTACATAAAGAACAAGAAATTGCTTCAACAAATAAATAGAGAGTGCAGCCGTTTTACCATACTTTTTTGCGCGCCACAACTTAACATCAGTCAAGCCTTAACTTGTTTGTCAAATATAAAATCAGCTGCCCCGATATTGTGGGTGGTGTGAACACATCATCAGAAACAAAACACATCAAAACGACAAAGAGGGGCAATAAAACCAAGTACTTACTACGGAAACAAGAGATGTTCTACGTTATTAAATTCCTTAATATTCACCCTTCCACATTTTCTTTGATAGATTTTATTGTTTTCTTCGAAATTGAATATAAAATTCCAGTTCTTTTTTTTCAAGTGAGCTTATGTTAGAAGCGCTTCAACCTTTAAAAAAGTCAAGGACATGGCCAGAAAGTGAAGATTGTTTAAACAAAGTAGTAATATCAAGAAATAAAAACAAAGGAAAGTTAAATCTCAAAATAATATACGGTTATTTCAAAAATACTAAGTAAATATCGCGATTTAACTTTATCTCCATTTACTCACTTAACATTCAGGGCATATTTTTAGACATGTCGCGTATGTAGTTTAAATAATAATAATAACAACAAAAAATAAAAACAATGACTGATGTGGGTACTTAGGTACTTCACGAAACGTATTTAACCCTGGCCACGAGTTGGAGAGTAAAATCTCAAAATAATGTGTGTTCATTTCAAAAACACTAAATACAGTGATTTGCCAAAATTCCGTCGATCCTGTTTACCGTTCACCCACTTACGTGTCGGCGTTGTTTGTAAATTACGCGAACAAACCCGCCCGGCACACATTTCAAAGGAAATTCGCTTATTTGCGAACTTTGCGATAAACATTTCAATTGAGTAATTTGAGATGAATGAAATGGGAAAACAAATCACTACACAATGTAAGATTTTAGTCATAGGCTGCCGACACACGATCAGCAATATAGTAACAATATTATTAACAATATGTAGCGTAAAGTTGCAAAAATTCATACCCTGGCAATATAACAACTTACATACCGCATGTGGTCCAAATTAATGACAATATTGCAAACATTTACAATACCTTGTAATCAAAACTAAACATTTTAAACTAAATCTTTGATATTTTGATAGTCGTTACCTTAATATCAAGTCTTTTATTCGTAGCCGTAAATTTGGAAATTTATATTTAGTACACTACTATTATAGTACTCAAAAGAGTGAGTATCTAGATTACTATGTTATTCAGTACTAGCTTACTGGGGCTCTATGTGAAATCATGTATCAGAATAACACAGCTCGGGGCAGTAGGTTCTCTGAGTAGTATAAAAATTTTAGTCGGTTCTATTTTTTGTTAAAAATTTTTATTTCTTACTTTTTAGTGATTTATCGCCACGTAACGTACTCGTACTATACTCTCATAGTATATTATACGACACTAGTAACCAAAAAGCTATCGATACCGAGACAATAACCGAAATCGCTGTAAGCGTGCTTCCAAAATTTGAAGAGTTCCTTCAATTTCCCCAGGATATCATCATCAGATCCTGAGAACCTCCTCCGTTTTTTTTGTCGGTTAAAAAAAGGAGCCTGATTTTACGCTTACAAGTTATGGTATTAAGATTAAGATATAAATAATAACTTATCAGATATTAATTTCAGTTATATTCACATGGGCGTGAATCGGACCTGGAATCCATCGTATTTCAGTCGAAACTTTGAAACCATCAACAAGTTCTTGTAATTATCTCCTTCTATGCACTGCCAGTCATAATCTCTAACAACGAATAAACTTAAACGTGCAAAACGTCATAACAAAATGCATATATTCATTATATAAACGCGAGAGCTAGGACGAGGTGGCGGCTTTTTTGTCTGGAAGCAGTGCACCATTACCTCCTTTCGGGTAGCGGAAGGTGGGGCCGCAAAATGTGCATCATTTAAAACGAAATGCATATTCATGTGCGAAATGCGAATATTTCTCAAAGGCGCTGCAATTTGCCTTGTTTTACGTTGAAATACCAAGTTAGTGCACTCCACTGTGTCATTTAAGTTGCGCCGCAAAGTAGCTTTACACCTTCGCGATTGTGTTTTACTCGGAGCACTCTTCTGTTAGCACTTAACGGGGAGTTATTGTGCTAGAGTATTTTATATCTACGTTTATACCGAATATAAAATAATCAATATTTCTTTCTTCTCTTCTCAGCAGAACATGCCTTCCGAGCCAGTGGTAGGTAGTCGCAACTAAAAATATTTTAACTTCACTTTTCGAAAAGCCTTGAAATAAATTAATTTGAATTTAAATTTTTACTAATCCAACTATCTACTTAAAAAGTAACATTTCTCTCATCTTCGTTTTTCTTTTAAACTATAGGTATTGAAATCAACTTTACGCCGTCGCAATCGTGTTTTACGCGGAACACTCCTGTTAGCACTTAACACCGAGTTATTGTGCCAGCTTATTTCTGCTAATCTATCTATTTATACACCGAACTTATAAAATTCTTTTGTTGATTCTCATACAGTTGTAAACAACTTTACGCCTTCGCGACAGCTTTAGGCGGGGTACTAGTGTGTTAGCTCTTATTGCTGAGTTTTTGTTTAACATGTCTGTTTGTCTGTGTGTGTGTCTGTGGTATTGATAATCTATCTACATTAATATCTATCTACTAGGCAGAGTGCCTAGTATAAGCACTTTTTTGTGTCAACGTATTTTTCTAATCTATCATAATTTACACCGAATATACATTAAGCTTGTTTGAACTAGTTTTACGCCCCTGCGATAATAATACGCCTTGACGATTACATTAGATTTATTATTTATGGTCAATATCTAGAAGTTTAGCTTAGAAAAGCTTCTAGATATTTATCTACCAAACATGATATAGTCACTTGTTTTGCTTGCTTGTTGTTAATTTGTACTGGAAAGAATGTACATTTTCAACTCATCACTTTAAAAGGTGTGCATTTATTTAAATTATTCACAAACCATTTCTGATACTTCTTCATGGTATTTTATTTGACAAGACACCAGTACAGCCATGTTTACAGACTGTTACGTACACGGGACTTGGGGAGGGCGTCTGTAATAAAAGCACGTTGTCTTTCCGGCGTTATTAAATTCCTCGGCGTAATATGAGCGACGTACGACAAAAGACATCTCGCTGAGGGATTTGCTGTAAGCAGTACGTAATCTTTAACCGGGCTCCCGTGCAAGGGATGAACGAATAGAAAAGCGAGGAGAGGAACATTACTGCGCAACGCTATAGTGAAAGGTATAAAGGATTATGTTTACGAGTATATTGAAAGATATATATATCTTGATGTATCAATTGTTTATTTTAATAAAGACATGGCTAAAAGTCAAGCATTTTATTTTAACAATACCCATTATAAATTCATGGTTTAATACTATTTTAAGCAATGAAATTAATTTTCAGTTCGAGTTTCAAAAAGGGCATTTTTTCATTGTGAAAGTATTCGAACGGATACTGAAGTAGAGTAAATTTTCTTTAGTTTTTTTTAAAGACCCTTCAGCTTCTGGTATGACAAGTTCGTAGTTTTCTACGGTAGCTATTAAGGGGGCTTGAATTAGTGGCTGTGGGGGTAACGTTGTTCTTAATGTTGCCAGATGTCATTATCATTATGGCAACCATTCGCCTGACAAGTTATAAGAGTTGCCACGAAGCTAAATATAAAGTAAACCAGCTAACTAATATGCAGTTGTAACGATAAGTCAATACGCAAGTAAAGACTCTACTGCCGGTATAAGAAACGGGAGTGTCTAGTTCCGCCGGCGATCGATGCTGTGACGTCACTCTTCAATTTAGACAACGCCTTCAATATCGACTGTTAAATTTAACGACGCGCCGCCCTGCACACGCTCACAGAGCTGGAGCACACTAGCATCATAATATAAAGGTTTTGGACGTGACAACGTCTTATAAACCGATGAACACGGGCTGCACGCACGAGAAAGCATAACTCATAGTCACGTTCCGCATGCAAGCGAGAGCGCGAAATAAGCGATAGAGAGACACATACTCTCACGCTAACATACAATCTTACTCAATGTTTTATTGTGACGATATCACGTAAAATTATAAAATCGTCTGTAAATCGTCTTTTTTTTATTGACTACAAGTTGGCCCCTGACTGCTATCACACCTGATGTTAAGTGATGATGCAATCTAAGATGAAAGCGGGCTAACTTGTTAGGAGTAGGATGAAATCCACACCCTTTTTGGTTTCTACACGACATCGTAACGGAACGCTAAATCGCTTGGCGGTACGTCTTTGTCGGTAGAGTGGTAACTAGCCACGACGATAAGCCTCCCACCAGCCACACCAAGACAAATTAAGAAAAATCTCAATCTGCCCCGCCGGGAATTAAACCCAGGACCTCCGTCTTATAAATCCACCGCGCATACCACTGCGCCACGGAGGTTGTCTTATAGATAATATTTTTTTTACCGAGTATAGTTATACAACCGAAGCCCAGATCATATTATTATCATCTTAGTAGTAGTAGCAACAGTAGTGCCTTTTTTACACGGTCTCTCGTTAATGTAGTTATGCCTACTTCTGCTACCGATCATTGCTGTGTCATTAATCAAATGGTAAGATTGCCAGACAAGTTACAGACGCATGTAGCCTCAACTATGTCTTTGTCGTATCCACTTAGCATTTAAAATAATTATAGGTCATACCAACTTTTAAGTCCGCTCTCAACACGATTCGTATGTCTACGCAATAAACAAAGAGAAGACTCAAAATTCCGCAAGAGATTTATTAAAATTTAAGAATTGTAGTATTCAAAAATCACGTTATGCTAAATTATTAGACCAAAACCAGGCCATGAGATTTTTGTCTGTAAACAAAAGGAAAACAAAAAGTCGCTAGTGTATTATGCCACTTAATTTTAACGACGCTCGCACACGGTCGAGGCCAGGCCAATGGATAGATGATATTAAGGAAAGCTATTCTCGGCTTTATTTCAGTAAGTTTAAGGTATATTTTGGTTTGTTCGTGAATGCATTTTGAAGTGTCTATTACAGGTTGTAAGGGAAGACGTTAATGAAACTCCTAAATGTTTGATTGGCCGTATAAAGCCCCAGGAAGATGTTCCGATGCTAATTTTCATTGACATTGACGTTAGGCAGATGGGGAATAAACTATTGAGTATGTACCAAATACTATGTCTTGTCGGAAAACGACACTATGAACTAATTATACATTGCTTAACTCTCTTTTTAACCGACGAAAAAAACGGAGGAGGTTCTCAATTCGACACATTTTTTTTTCTTTTTTTTATGTATGACCACGCATAACTTTTTACAGAGTTGTCCGATTTTGATAATTCTTTTTTTATTAGAAAGGGCATACTTCCAAGGTGGTCAAATGGTCATCATGTTAGGATCTGATGATGATATCCTGGAGAAATTAAAGGAACCCTTCAAATTTTGGAGGCACGCTTCAGCGATTTCGGTGTTTGTCTCGGCATCGGAAGCTTTTTGGCTACTGGTGCTGTATAATATACTATGACAGTATAGTACGAGTAGGTTACATGGCGATAAATCATTAAAAAGTAAGAAATAAAATTTTTTTAATAAAAATAGAACCGACTCAAAACACACTAAAAAGTAAACATGAATAACACAAGACATAACTGTGTCATTTAGTTGCTTTAATTTACTTAAGCATATCTAGGAGTCGGTGTTTTTTTTTTTTTAAAAATTGTATTATATTTTGTATAATTTCGTAAAGATAAATGTTGAGAGTGCTAGGTGATAGAATAGCGACCCCGCACCGGAAAGCGTAATGTCGGTCGACCGCCCACTAGATGGACAGACGACATTAAACGCAGGGAGCCTTTGGCTGCAGGCGGCTCCGTACCGTTGTGTTTGGAAGTCCCTTAAAATAGACCCATGTCTATCATCATCGTGCGATGATCAGAAATGGACATTAAGGTAGTAACTCATCAAAACAAGTTATATCACAAACCGTAAATATTGTTAATTATTTACTTGGAGATTATCATTTTCATTAAACACATACATTGAATGGCGTAGAAATTATTAAATCTGGAAATCTAAAAAATATATGTAAACTGAAAAATAATTTAAGTTAGCTTACTGATAATAATTACAGTTTAATTAATTAATATCTTTTTAAAATAATTTAACCAAAGTTTGATGGTACCTCTGGTGCTAAAGAATTTAAAAATAAAAAGAGTTATTTAAGTAAATACCTAAGTATTTTTTAATTATAGAACCCACAGAGTAAGTTGGAATCTTTTCGCCGGGATCTCTGATGACGTCATTTAATTTCAATAAAGAAAAATTGTTCCGGCTCTAGCGATCAACTTTAAACGTAAGTCCACTCCTTCAAGAAATTAATTAAATCATCTGAAAGTTTAAACCGGCAATTAACAACTCGTCGCATGATAACAAACCTTATCTGCATCGCGATAAGATATAAAATAGAATAAGACAGTTTCTCGTAATCTAATCACCGTTCCTGCAAGCTGACGGTATGTTTATACGAAGCGAAAACGACTTTAGTACTTGGAACTTAAAATCTATTTTATAGTGCATAAAGTTTAATGACCTAAATGGATATCAGTTTGTGTTTATTGTTGTTTCCCTGTTCAAGATATGCTAACTTCGATAGAGTAGCAATAGAATTTAAATTATCGAATGGTTTGATGATATTGATATTGAAGAAAATACACATCAATCGTTTTTATTATTATATAGGCTGGCACGTCGTCGTTATTACCACCTAATGATAAGTGACGATGTGTACCTTGTCAGGATATGTAGTGGCCTTTTTCAGTGATATCTAAAGTGGGTTTTGTTGAAAGTTATAGCTTTAAGTTAGTCATCTTGAAATTACGCAAATGCAACGAAATGAACTCATAACTGTTATAAAGATTATAATGAACTCATAATATGTATACCTGCCGTTTTACATGCGTATTTCCCGTTCCTATGGCAATATTAGGATACAAATTAGCCTTTGTCAATATTCGTGATAGACAGGCAGATAGACAAACATTTTAAAAATAGCTTTTTAATGCAAGTATCCTATATGGCCAAAATTCGTTCTTTACTAAGCGTGAATGGAACGGGTCATTTATGGTGACTTCGTATCAATATTGGCTTAGGGCCTCTACGTGACCGGTGTAGAAATAAAGGGCTGACCCGAGACGTCGCTCATAGAATCTTATAACGTACGGAGCGATTTTCCAATAGTTTTACTATAACGGAATTTCACACTTATATTTGGGCGGCCGACCTTCGCAGTGAGACTTTTCTATAAATTATTATTATTTTTAAAGGTATTTTTTTTTCTAATATTTATCATAAGACTTCTTGACTCACACCTAAATGTAAGTAAGTAAAGTGTTTAATGATAACGATAAAATGGAAGCAGGCTAACTTGTTAGGAATAGGATAAAAATCCACACCCTTGTCGTTTTCTGCACGACATCGAACTGGAACGCTAAATGACTTGGCTTGGTATTTTTATAACGGCGGCCATTATGGACAGATTTTCACCGAACATAGCTAATAAACACCGCCAGAAAACGGGCTTTCAAATTTAAAAACAGCATCTAAATAGATCCATCTGTTTCACTGCTACAATGCCACAGAGAGGTTCGGTGGTTAAAAAGATCTTATATTACTAAAATCGTCAGACATACCAAGATTTGGCTCAATAGCAAGATAAAATAAAATCTAGCAATAAAAATTATACCTCATAAGTGTGACGTCACAAGCGCCTGCTAGTTTATATGTATAGTTTCCTCAAGTTTTCCCTATATCGTGTAGAGTGCATTCACGGACTAGCACGTGTGGCAGGTGTTATTTACAACGGGGCATTATTGAATCAACCCTCCTCGCCGGCAACACTTCGAGCTTGGTCCCGTCGTAAAATATTCATGATAGTTTTCCTTATCATTTCTCCTCTGCCCCGTTGGTTTAATGGTTAACGTATTCCCTTACGCGTCTGGTCATGATTTCAAGTTCTGTACCGCTGGAATTCACACCATTTTACCTAGTCGCTATTGCTCCCGTACGTTGTGCACGTTACATGTTAGCGATTGTTAAGGGTTAATCATTCTTGCTCTGGGCGTGGTGGGTCATAAATAATCAAAAATCATTTATTTCAAGTAAGGTGTATACATGCTGTTTTGAAATGTCAAGTCTGTCAGAAAGTAGTGACTACCAAGCTAATGTCATAAACTTCAAATCAATTTTATTTTATAAGGAAAGAAGGCTGATGATCATGTTAATCCAGATGGTAAATACTTATAACAACAAACCATTTTATGTAAATAAATGTATCTACAACTATTTTTAATTAAAAAGTATGACTGTAAGGTGCGAGTACATCTTTACCCATAGATATTACATATTGCAAAAAATTATGTTCTAAAAGTAAAACACACGTGCTTTCATGATGTTTTAATAACGTGAAAGCGTGTTTTGAATTCGTCTCTAAGTCTATCCATAGTATTGTGTTAGGCTAAGAGAGATTTAACTTTTACCAAACTCATACTGTGGAGTTATAAAAGCATTATTATAGAATAACGCTACAAGACTTTCTACTTACAACTCACAGCACAGCAACAGTGCAATTTGTACAACATATAAGCTTTTGAAACTTTGGAAAAATATTCAATTTTAAAAGGGGAACTTCATAAACTGTATCTCCCTGGCGAGTGTTCCCAAGTTTCCTGAAAGCAACACGTGTAGAGAGGGATGTTTTTCAATAAGCCGCCGTAAATAAAGCGAGATCCCGCTCGCGTTGACCTGTTATGAATAAAAAGATTCTCTTGCCGCCCCTACGTAAGGGTAACGCAGAAAAAATATATTTTACTGTATAACTTACATCCAAAATACACTGTGATAACCAAATCTTTAAGTTTAAATGTCATGCCCCACCTTTCACTAACTATTAAACTTCAAATTTTGATCGTTCCCGGATTTCAGTTTACCCCCGGCTCGTTAGGAATTAAAACTTTTTTTTCTTTTTTATACGAAGAAGAAATTATTCAAGATAAATAAAAAAAATTCTACAAAGAAAAGCTCAATTTTGGATTTGATCTTTTATTTGTCAAATCCCAAACCCTGGCTCTCATAAATCGAAGGCAGGAAAGAAAGCACAGGTCCAACGCGGTAATCACTCCTATTATGCAGTTGGAGGGCTGGTTTTTTAACCGACGAAACCAATACGGAGGAGGTTCTCAATTCGACACATATATTTTTTTTTTATGTATGACCACGCATAACTTTTTACAGAGTTGTCCGATTTTGATAATTCTTTTTTTATTAGAAAGGGCATACTTCCAAGGTGGTCCCATTGTCAACATGTTAGGATCTGATGATGATATCCTGGGGAAATTGAAGGAACTCTTCAAATTTTGGAGGCACGCTTACAGTGATTTCGGTCTTTGTCTCGGTATCGGTAGTTTTTAGGCTACTAGTGCCGTATAATATACTATGACAGTATAGTACGAGTACGCTACGTGGCAATAAATCACTAAAAAGTAAGTCGGTGCCAGCCAAGGTTTCTTCTTTAAGGACGTTACCTAGAACCCACAAACTGCTTTACTACGTAAAATAAATGTTCCTTAAACTTGGCTGGCACCGACTTCATAGATATGCTTAAGTAAATTAAAGCAACTAAATGACCCAGTTATTTTTTACTTTTTAGTGCGTTTTGAGTCGGTTCTATTTTTTGTTAAAAAATTTTTTAATGTACCATTAAATTGGGCTGATATTGGATATGGTATATAATATAAGAAGAAGAAAGATATCTAAACAAAGTCCTTCTGCATTTTCTTTAATTAAATTAAAGTAAGAGTACTAGCGTTTCAGATTTACTTAAGATTTTAATCATATTCTGAGATGGATATATATATTTTTTATGAAAGATAGCTTGTTGGATTACTACAATCACCCCTGGCGCTAAACAGTGATGAAGTCTGAGTTAGAGCGCGCTTGTCTAGAAGATTCTTTCCTTGAAATTATTCAAGTTATTGTAGTGATAAAATTTTTTAATAAAAAATTGAACCGACTCCTAGATATGCTTAAGTAAATTAAAGCAACTAAATGACACAGTTATTTTTTACTTTTTAGTGCGTTTTGAGTCGGTTCTATTTTTATTAAAAAATTTTAATTCTTACTTTTTAGTGATTTATCGCCACGTAACGTACTCGTACTATACTCTCATAGTATATTATACGGCACTAGTAGCCAAAAAGCTACCGATACTGAGACAAAAAACGAAATCACTGCAAGCGTGCCTCCAAAATTTGAAGAGTTCCTTAAATTTCCCTAGGATATCATCATCCGATCCTAACATGATGACAATGGGACCACCTTGGAAGTGTGTCCTTTCTAATAAAAAAAAATAAAAAATTATCAAAATCGGATAACTCTGTAAAAAGTTTATGCGTGGTCATACATAAAAAAAAAAAAAAAAAAAAAAAAAAAAAAAAAAAAAACCTCCTCCGTTTTTTTTCGTCGTTTAATAAAGAAATACAGACACCGAAAAATAATTCGAACAAACAATCTCTATTTTTCCTAAATTAAACAAATAATTTTCGTAACCAAAATCACATATGAGTCCTAGTGCTCCCATTTTCCCCGAGGCCAACTAATAGAGCCTGGATACGGTCCCGGCGCCCCTCCACTACGACTCGCATCGTCCGCCGAATAATTGGATTCGCGCCAAACGGTGCCCGAGTGGACCGAACTAGATGAACTGGAAGTGATTTTTTAACTATCCACTAAGGCCTGTGTACACCAAGATTTCGGTTATCATAACCAACGGTTAACATAAGCTAACTATAAATTTACTGTTCACGACAACCCGTACGCCGGTTAAGGACGTAAGCTCGGTTAAGATAACCGCCCGGTTTACGTCCTTAACCGGCGTACGGGTTGTCGTGAACGATGATGAACGATTTGATAACCGAAATCTTGGTGCACACAGGCCTAAGTTTGGTTACTTTCAATAAGTAAGCTTAGCAGAAATGCATTATGGGTTGAAAATATTGAAAAATTTTGCTATTCTGTGCGAAAAGTCTTGTTCGAGAAACATTAGAGAGTGGACCGGAAACGCGAGTGCCACACAATAATTTCTCGTCGCAAAAAAATAGAGAAGAGAAGAGTTTAAGAAGCTGACTGCTATTTACGAGTTCGTTTCACTCTGAAGATGGAGCATCTTCCTGATATTGAGTTATAAGACTTGGATTTCGAAAGGGCATTTCAGGTGCTATCAGTCTGGTCTAGAGCTCTCAACTGACGATACTTAAATTTATATTAACATTTCCAGTACAATATTTTACATCCATGACTCACAAAAGCTTACGAGGATGCCTTTTAATAAAAATTGTGAGATGTCACTTTTTGTTAAGTCTATCCACCGCATACATCCACAGTAATATTATAAATACGCAAGTAACTAGATACGTCTGTTTGTAATGTTGTTACGAGTAAACCGTTGAACCAATTTTGATTAATTTTGGTACAGAGATAAATTTTGGACTTTGTAAAAAGAAACATTTGGAAAATGGATAATAAGAGGGTGGTTTGATAATTTGCATCAAATGCCGAATATCCCCGAATAAATTCCCATAACTCTAAATGATACTTAAAACTGTTGCGTGTTTTTAAACAACTACGTGCACAAACTGCAGCGCGGCAAGCTACTTTCTTTTATTCACTACAAGTTATTCCTTGACTGCATTCACACCTGGTGGTAAGTGATGAAGCACTCTAAGGCAGCCGGCAGGGTGATAACTTCCACGGCCGAAGCTTCCCACCAGACAGACCTGGACAAATTAGGAATCAATCTCAATCGGCCTAGTCGGATATCGAGCCCAGGACCTTCGTCTTGTAAAACCACTGCGCATATCACTAAAACACAGAGACCGCTGAAATACCGAATTTGGAATATAAAATGAAATATGTATAAACAAACAACACATTTTTTTTTATCGACTACAAGTTGGCCCTTGACTGTTATCACACCTGATGTTAAGTGATGATGCAGTCTAAGATGGAAGCGGGCTAACTTGTTAGGAGTAGGATGAAAATCCACACCCCTTTCGGTTTCTACACGACATCGTACCGGAACGCTAAATCGCTTGGCGGTACGTCTTTGTCGGTAGGGTGGTAACTAGCCACGGCGAAAAGCCTCCCACCAGACAGACCAAGACAAATGAAGAAAAATCTCAATCTGCCCCGCCGGGAATTGAACCCAGGACCTCCACATCTTATAAATCCACCGCGCATACCACTGCGCCACGGAGGTCGTCAAAATATATAATATATAAGTACATATAATATATACATGGTCGCATGTTTTCCAGTATAAGCGCAATACATATGACATATGTTTATGTATTTTGGAACACTGACAAACAACTTAGTGAACAAATTGCAAATTTATTTTATTTTGATAGTTATATTATGAATAGCTTGGCTAGAGATGCTGTTGCTGTAATAAACTTGCGGAATTCGGAAGAAAAAGTGTCCTTCCAGCTTATTATACCCGATGGCATTTAGCAAGGATTCTTATATTTTCAGCATATTTATGACAAGCTCTCATTTATAAACTGGCACTGTTTACTTGTACGGCCGTTAGCCAATTAGACCAACGCGTAAAATATTTCTTATGTTAAAGGCTGAATCTACAAACTTAATGCATAAATTTGCATCGTCATTCTCTTTTTTATAGACTACAAGTTGGTCCTTGACTGCTATCACACCTGATGTTAAGTGATGATGCAGTCTAAGATGGAAGCGGGCTAACTTGTTAGGAGTGGGACGAAAATCCACACCCCTTTCGGTTTCTACACGACATCGTACCGGAACGCTAAATCGCTTAGCGGTACGTCTTTGTCGGTAGGCAGCCAGACCAAGAAAAATAAAGAAAAATCTCAATCTGCCCCGCCGGGAATCGAACCCAGGACCTCCGTCTCAAAAATCCACCGCGCATACCACTGCGCCACGGAGGTCGTCAACTATAAATACTTACTAATATTATAAAAGCAAATGTATGGATGGATGTTTGATAATCTTTTACATATAGAATAAAATGGCCACATCTTATCCCGAAATTCCTACGGGTAATTATGGCGGACGTTCTCTAGAATGCAATAAAGTGTGATTTCGGAGCTAGCAGCTAGATTCAATACGATCTTCTTATGCAAGTTGACGGGCTTAGGTAATAACGTTTGACTAATAATGGGCTAATAAGGTAAGGCTTAAAAATACTAACTTAATGTACACCAAAGCATTACTTAATGGAGACCACCAACTACACAATCCCAGGCTGTGTAGCTGAGCCTGCTGTGAAAATTACTTCACCAGATCCAAGACTGCATCCGAAGATCACATAACTTGTTTACTAGTGTTGGCAGCATTTTTTACTCTGTGTGAAAAGACTATAGACAATGGTGGCCATATTTGGTGTGTTGTGGTACCCCGTGTCAAGCATAAACTAAAGACTGTAGTCGTGGAACTGGCTGGCTGTTTGTAACCAATTTACAATTTGATACTTCAATTAATTTTTTCTGACAACCCTAAAAACCTCAGAGGAAAACTCCTTTCCTCCGACTGATTGCATCACAGTTACGTGACTAAGCGAATCTTTTTTTAAAAACATGTCAGTAAACACGACAGTATGGCCGCGATATTAAATTCCTATGTCATATATCGTTGAGCGTTTTAAAATTGCCACCCGAACGTATCCCCGCCTGTTGGACAATTTTAAGCTTTAACCCAACAGTCCTAGACTCTCTTGAAATACAGATGACGTCAGTTCAGGCAAACCCTCTTTAAGGCACTATTAAGCCAAATGAAAGGAAGACACTAGGTTATTTTCTGGATACCCCAATGTAGATCGAAACATACTTTAGGTATAATATTGCCCTCAATGTACTCCAAATACCTAGTTACCAACAGAAGTCAAGAGAAACGAAAAAGCAAAGATAAACAAATTTTCTATAAATATTCTTTTCTCTACACATTTTACTAATTATTTTTATGCTAATAAAGTTAGCGAAATAATGCAAAATGCACACTATTTATGAGGTAACAGGAACATATTTTTTGAAAATTCACTTGTGATAAATTTTTCAATTAATTGAAAAACGAAACCACACTTAATTTGATGAACACATAGTCGAAAGACATTTTAATCGGATTAAGAATAATCACATTAACTATGAATAGCTTAATAGGTAATAAGTACGTTTCCAGCATAAGCTTTCAACACTTAAATCAACCACACACGAGCGATCGTAAACGTGGCGTTTCGCGTACTTAAAATTTAATAAACACCCATTTTGCGTTTTGGGATCTAAGATTTACATCACTTGGTCCAACATAAAGGTGAAAGACGTTTTGACAGTTTCATAACAATCACATGAACTAATAGTTAAGTATGTAATAAGTACGTCTCCGGCATAAACTTTAGAAACTTAAATCGACCACACACGAGCGATCGTAAACGTGGCGTTTCGCGTACTTAAAATTTAATAAACACCCATTTTGCGTTTTGGGATCTAAGATTTACATCACTTGGTCCAACATAAAGGTGAAAGACGTTTTGACAGTTTCATAACAATCACATGAACTAATAGTTAAGAATGTAATAAGTACGTCTCCGGCATAAACTTTAGACACTTAAATCGACCACACACGAGCGATCGTAAACGTGGCGTTTCGCGTACTTAAAATTTAATAAACACCCATTTTGCGTTTTGGGATCTTAGATTTACAACACTTGGTCCAACACAAAGGTGAAAGACGTTTTGACAGTTTCATAAACATGAACTAATAGTTAAGTATGTAATAAGTACGTCTCCAGCATAAACTTTAAACACTTATATCGACCGCACACGAGCGATCGTTAAGCATCTTACCGATCGTAAACGGTAAACGTGGCGTTTCAGGTAGTTAGAATTTAATAAACACGCTCAGTATGAACGATTTACCAGCGTTTCAGGATTTAAGATTTACAACCGACTCCAGGCCGGTATTGATGATGGGTTATAAAATAACATGATAAAGTGCGTTCTCACTTTAAACTTGACGATAAACGTTGTGTGCATTTGGAGTTTAAAGCGAAAGATACACAAATCACTTGCAATTAAGTAACGTACTTGAGTTTTCAAGATTTTCATTAAATTTGGTTGGTATTATAAAGAGGGCTTTTTATAGACATTCTACTCGTATTAATACTAATAGATGTATGTATAGTTGAAACATTGAAACGACAGAAGAAACGTACTTTTATTTACCGACGAAAAAAACGGAGGAGGTTCTCAATTCGACACGTATATTTTTTTTATGTATGACCACGCATAACTTTTTACAGAGTTGTCCGATTTTGATAATTCTTTTTTTATTAGAAAGGGCATACTTCCAAGGTGGTCCCATTGACATCATGTTAGGATCTGATGATGATATCCTGAAGAAATTGAAGGAAGTCTTCAAATTTTCGAGGCACGCCTACAGCGATTTCGGTTTTTGTCTCGGTATCGATAGCTTTTTGGTTACTGTATAATTAAATATACAATGACAGTATAGTACGAGTTCGTTACGTGGCGATAAATCACTAAAAAGTAAGAAATAAAAATTTTTAACAAAAAATAGAACCGACTCAAAACGCACTAAAAAGTAAAAAATAACTGTGACATTTAATTGCTTGTATTTTTTGTTAAAAAATTTTAAAATATTGATATGTGAAAGCGGACGAGTATTATCATTATCCGTTTCTGTCGTGTGTAAAAAGCTTTGTCGTTTTGATGTCTCAACTATAGTAATTATTAAAACTTTAGTAGTTAATATCTCCTACTAGGAGGGAGGCCTGAGCCTGTAGTGGGGCATAAGGCTTATAGATGGCGATTTTGTTGTACACACATTTTTAAAACTAAAACATACCGTGGTGGATACCACGAGCGAAGTACGAGATAAAAAGAATATTAACTGCGTCTGCAGCTTACCTGAAAAAAGAAAAACAAAATTAATACTATTTAAAATAAACGCTTATTTAGTAAAAATGTTTAATATAAAATTGGTAATCAACATGAATTGTCTTTAAGGAAAGATAACATTGAACATGTCGTTACTCGTAAGTGCTGTACTTTAAGAAACTTCTTTATTAGCGATAACTTTGAACAACAATTATCTCTTATCGACATAGTCTTTTTGACATCGATTGCAAAATACCTATTGGAACACTATTTAGAAAATAAAAAGTATCAAAAATAAATAAAAAGTATTAAAAATTTAAATGTGGTTTCCATAAAGTTAACACAAGTAAAATAAAGTGATTCCGCACTAGTTGGAAACGAGAGTTATAAAAATATCAAAACTGGGCATCGAATCCGTGACACCCGGACTATAAAAAAGTCGTTAAAAGTTCAAGAGTACCAGGCGGTCATAAACACCGTAGATCTTCCAATGCTTAAAAAAGTCACGCCAACTTATTTATATCGCAGTAAGTAACCCATGGATTGCACGCGATGATAAATTTTTGGCCTCGACATTACTAGAGTAATAAAAAATATTTGCACTCTTTTCGACACGCTTTCTTTAAAACAAATCGCAATAAAAATAAGCGCCTTTATTCCGATTTTTTCTGAACCTGTCCTTCTGAACAAAGGCCTTGCCCAATTAGAATAAAAATAGCCAGTATTTTAGCTCTCTATTCAAGTAGAACATTAGTACTTTCATAATGTTTTGGGTGCATCCCAGTAGCACCCCATACCGTAGTTCTATAGAACTGTTGGGATATTTTCCGGGCTGTCAAATTATATCACAATAGTTCTATATAGTACTGTAGTATAGTTTTTGCTCTTGACTTTACTTATGCTATATAAGTTATAAACTTTGTATTATTTTGATTGATATTTCATTTTGTTTTTAACAAAAAAATGTCCCTTGCGACCAAAGCTAAGTTGTTAAAACCAAGTAGTAGTTGTGTCTAAAAAAATCGTGCAAACTATTCAGTTTAGAAAAAAATTATACTAAAAATCTTAATACCATTTTAAAGACGTTTTGTGCAATTTAAGCAAAGCTGTATTCGATATAGTATTTTCATAGATACTCTCAAATTTAAGTGGACATTTATTATTGCAATCAAAAGAGATTCCATATTATACTTATAAAAACTATAGATATTTTATATGTAACGTACAAACAAGATGTTGATATCGACACTAATATGGTGTATCAACAGTTCTACAGAACTAAAATTAGGGGGTACTACTGGGATGCACCCAATGTTTTTCTTTTACTTGCTCCACAACTCCTGAAGTTACTCAGTGCCCGATATTTAGTGTGAAACTTTTACTATATAATTATAATTTTATTTCTCAAGTTTTTAGTTTGTCGTAAGGAAAATGTAAATAAATATCGTTGCTGTATTAAGCTCTAAGACAAACTTCATGTATAAAGTAGAAGAACCTAGTATTTAGTATTTGTCTAAGAGATATCGAGTACGTAGATGTTAAAACCGCTACCTGACAGTCCTATGGCAAAAGGCAAAGTAAAATAAATCCGATCCAGAAAGAATAAATAAAGGATACCGACAATCCAATCTACCCCAATCCAACATCGGCATAAATATTTCCTCGCCACATTTTCTATTACGTATATTAGCAAGGGTATGCCTTAGATAGTTTATTATAAGAAGCATTAGGTACAATTCTTCCGTAAGCAATTACACTGCACACCACATTTCCGGATACATAAACAAGCGTTCACCGTACACTAGAGAACAGTAAATGTGTGCACTGGAGAACTGTGATTTACACTTATTGAATTGTTCCCGACATCACCAGGCCTTTTTAGGGTTACGTAGTCTTATAGTTTCATCGTTTGGCTGGCTGTCCACGGCTTAAAGCGAAAGTAAATCAAATGGCGTCATTTAGTTGCTTTAATTTACTTAAGATTTATCAATATTGGACTACTTTGTAAAAAGTCATACGTCATACATAAAAAAAAAATCGCGTCGAATTGAGAACCTCCTCCGTATTTTTGTCAGTTTCATCATAATCAGTATCAGCCTATTAACGGCCCACTACTGGGCCAGGCCTCCCTCCTTACAGGAGAGGGGATATGAAGCGTAGACCCACCACGCTGTTCCAATGCGGATTGGCGGGGGGGGGGGGGGGAGGAGATAATGTTTCATCTATTAACAGTCACTATCAGATGTTGATGACAGTGACCGGGACCGACGGCTTAACGTGCTCTCCGAGGCACAGGGGTGTGACACCACCAACTTCCCAACTTCAGGCTTGGAATTTACTGAGAATTTCATAGAAGAATGAAAAACATAGAATTATTCTGTGACCCGACCCAGCTAGATAGGCTAACCACTAAACCAACGAGGCAGTCAATTTCGTCAGTTTAAAATAACCTAAAGACAAAGCAAAGTAATAATTAAGTAACGAAATTTAACTATGGCAGTTATTATTAATATATGTTTCTTTGTGAGTATGTGCGGGTTAAAACTGTGCGATAGAGTTAAAAATAGTATGTTAAAAAAGTGTGGTGTAGAAGGAGATATACTTAGTGACCAAAATTGAAAAAGGGATGCCTCCTAGATGGTTTGGGCATGTTGGGAGATGATTAACAAAAGAGATTTATGAGGCGAGTTTGAATGGAAAAGTTGGAAGGGGAAGGCCTAGGCGAATGTTCCTGGACCAAATTCAAATTTTAAATAATGGCCATGTCAAGAGTACCCTAAACCAACGAACTTGTATGAAAGGATTAATGAGAGTGGAAGAAGCTAAGGAAGTATGGAAGGACCGTGACAAGTGGAGGAATGTGATCTCTGCCTACCCCTACGGGAATTAGGCGTGATGTTATGTTATGTTTCTTTGAGAATAGATACAGCCTGTTAATGATTAACGAATCTAGTTAAGTAAAGGATC
The DNA here is from genome assembly GCA_034621355.1 of Mycalesis mineus. Classification (NCBI taxonomy): domain Eukaryota; kingdom Metazoa; phylum Arthropoda; class Insecta; order Lepidoptera; family Nymphalidae; genus Mycalesis; species Mycalesis mineus. The sequence continues at coordinate 9,328,952 of CM067898.1, read as the reverse complement.
ATATACTCATAAAACAGGGTTCTTTACATGCCACGACACGAAGTTACAACATTAGATAAATAGAACAATGTTTCAGCATGTTTCCATCAATCATCCAATCAGCTGATTTGAATCAACACGCATCGCGTGATGTGAAACGAAGTTGCGTGTGTTACGGATGTGTGGTAGAAACAATTTAATAAGTTTGAATATTTATTAAATTGTTCCAAAACGGATATACCCTGGATGTTCAGTCAGGAACTATACAATTCAGTTCCTCCTTCTTTTTACCACAGAACAGTGGCATAAACGGCGGTATTCCTTATGTGGTGTTACCTAGTCAACCGGCATGAAAGTTTTGCATCAACGTTTCTGATTCGATCTGCTATGCCTTTGTCCTAAATGACCGCGTATGGGAAATCCGCAGCGCATGAGAGAAATGTAAAAAAAAAAGACGCGTGGCACTCGGAGACTGCCGCGATAAAGCTATTGCATAGCATTTTTTATTAACTTATGTTTACCTACCGACGTCATCGGGACCGTGGCCGAGCGGTAAGGCGCTCTAAGTGCCCGGATTGCCAGAGAGACGCGGGTTCGAATCCCGTCGGTTCAACAATTTTTTTTTAAGCGTGATATTTCAAAAAGTCATTAAAAGTTCTGGTATTTATCGATAGATGGAAAAACTAAAAAGTAACCGTTTAGTTTTTCCATTTATCGATAAATGCCAGAACTTTTAATGACTTTTTGAAATATCACGCTTGTTAAAAAAAAAATCACTTTTTGAAATATCACCCTTAAAAAAGAAAAAAAATGCGTAACCGACGGGATTCGAACCCGCGTTTCTCTGACAATTTGGGCACTTAGAGCGCCTTACCGCTAGGTCACGCTCCCGATGACGTCGGCGCCGAAATTATGCTTTTTATATTACGTTTTTAATATCCAGCTGGTGTTAGGTCTTTTCGTTACGGAATTTCTGAATTCGGTCTCCACGCTCAAGGCCCGCGATAGAAGCTATGCAATAGCTTAAAAAACGTAAGTGCGCCCTCTTCGCGCGCTGCAGATTCCGCGTACGCGGTCACTCGGGACCTGTAGCCCAATTCTGTAACAACTTTCTAATTAGTTGACATAGTCAAATTCGTCTTAAGTCTCTCCGTGTAACGCGAAACCATACATAAAGAGAAATAGAGATAAATTCGACAGTCACAATGACAATTAACCTGCCATGAATGATTTGAGTGTGTTCCTCAAATCTAAGAATAAATAGACCATATCCTAACCTGTTCAGTCTTCACTTGAAAACCTGCTCATTACTTTCCATCAAGCCTAATTGTGTCAAGCAATAAGAGCAAACAACTAAATAAACAATGGATTATTGAGTTAACAATTTTCTATGCGACATTTCCGCTGTAAAACACATTCCAATATTTCTTCTGAAAGCAATTACACTGTATTCAACTTTATAGTATAAATAAACACGTACACCAGAGGGCGCTAACAGTCTACAATCACTGAGGAAAATGTGATTTACACTTATTAAGCTCCACGTACTCGCACCAACAACGATACAATTTAATAAATATTTTATTAATATGTAGCTTTTAAAAATTATATCTCTATTGTAAATAAAAAATGTTATGAAGATAAATAATTCTAACTTTCCTATTTATATATAAATAAAGGTTTTAATAAATAAGCACATGGTCCACCTGATGTAATGTGGCATTTTAAACCTTAACGATATATAAAATTTAAAAAAAAATTGAATATTTATGTAGCTATGCCTATGTATCGCTTTTCTCTTTCTAAATTTGTCCTACAACCACTGTCTAATATAGGTTAAATAATATCTTTAATTAAAGTATGAAGTTCTGTAACTGATACGGTAATAGTATTTTTAAATAAAGACAGTAAAAACCTACACCAGAATAAACCTAGAGCCTTGTATTATGTATTCTGTGGTAGAGCATGAAATAATATGTCTACTAATACGCTGCCCAGTGCCCCTTAATATGAATCATACGTGTTTTACTTCATCATATGCTTGTAATAATCAGATTGAAACACGACAATGTTGCTTACCGAAGCGGCAACACCAAATGATTTTAATAAAATAGTTGTAAGACTTGAACTTACAGCACTATCCATCGATATTTCTAAGAAAATGTTTAACAATCTCTACACTTAAGTCCACTCCTTTCCATAGAGCCGCATATAAAATTATTCAATATTCAATATACGCTAAATCAGTGCTCCCCAGTGTACGGACGGACGTTTACCGCTCTCGAGTGTATGCTTTTTGTTTATTTATCGCAACCCTTGTGCAAAATTTTGATATTGAAAATACCAGTGCGCCACAGTTTGCTAATCAAATAGAAGGATATGGAAGCAGCTCTATTACCATACATGTAGAAGCAACGCTACAATTCGAAGATATTCAAAACGTCCGGAATTAAGTTTTGCCTTACTGGCAAAAATATTAATCTTTAATCAAAATCAATCAAAAAACGTGAATTTAACGTTTTATTTTTAATTTTTTTAGAAAATTGTGCCAAAATTATTAGGTAATAATTTGTTCACAATTTTAAAGTAAAAGTATTTTTATTGCCTGCATTTGGGAAAAGAGCAAAATATGTAACTTTGTGAAAGTCCATTATGTATAAACCATTGTAAGGTCACAGAAATATTTACTGAACAAATCAGATTAACGAGCTGGGGAAAAATTGCAAATATAAATGAATTGTTAGTAACCAAACTGTACAATATCGCAACAGTGGTCGTGTACCCAGTACGCCACATATTTATAGGAATTATACAGTGTAGCCCACAAACACATTTTCCACAAAACGCAGTAACAATAAATAAGAATACAGAGTACAGTTGGGAGCCTTTTACGTCCCGCGGTACACTGGGACACTGATTTAAATTTTACCAAATTCTCTTACGGAACACATAATGCATTCATAAATACTAAATTCCTTTGGGTTCGGTGCGTAAACAATTTTGAAAATGTTGTTTGTTTTTTAGAATTTAATTTATAATTCAGTTTTTAATCCCAACCAGTTAGGCAACTATCGTAGCCTATTCCTAGCACAAAGTTAAAAAGCAAACTTTCTTTTGGTCGAACTCCGGACTTAACAGTCTATTCGGAAGATTTCTATTTCAATTGAATTGTAAATAGTTTTTTTATGTTACTCAAAGTAGCTTGTAAATGGTTTTACATTTGCCTGTAATAGTATATCTCCGAGTCAAAAGTATACCACCATCCTAAAACAATCTTGTAGGGATCGTTTACAATCAAGCCAATGGAGTGTCCTACCCTTTCAACTGAACAAATGAAAAATGCCCATTTTCTTGCAAATGAAAGAGGATAAAAGAAAAGCGCTTATGTAATTGAAAACACTGAGCTCTTTGGCTAATGAAATTGCTTTGACATTAAAAAGTTTTGACTCGGAGATTTTCTTGTGTAACAAGTTTGTCCTTCATGAGGTTTAAATCGCTTTGTGAGATGTTCTGAAGACGCCCGTCTAAAAACAATTTCGTGGCAACTGTTAAAGTTTAACTAAAAACGCTAGTTTTATTTTATGAGTCCACACAGAGTGTTAAAGTGCGACCCATGCATCGAAAGAATAAACGTTGACAAAGAATGTATATGTTCAAACGGATGAGTATTACCTGTGTCCTTAGCTTTCGTAAACAAAAATGTTTTCTGTTTTTCATTTGTTTTCTTTCGTTTGAATGGCTCAAGTATATTTTCTAAATCTTACGAAGTTACTAAGCCATGCCGTGCTATGCAGACGGGCCAACTTTTAACTGTTTAAGTCATTTTTTACTATTCCGTGGGTGCTAGCGAGTTGGTAGCCGATCGAAGACGTCAACAGTAAAAAACGACGTGTCGCCCATCACGCTTTTTATTTCGTAAAAATTCATAAAACAAGTATTGTCGTTGCCACAAGTCGTCTGCAGTTGTCAGCAGGCTACGAACTCGCACCTTAAAAGTTATGGCCCGCGCTATCGAATAATATTGTTTTTAAATCCGACAAAAATACTACCTTCCCCTTCCTAGCTAAAGCCTTTTAATATGGGAGTTTGTTCGACAATAGTTCTTTAATTACTGCGCTATTTAAAAAAACTTAACAAATGTTTAAAAAAAAGTTCATAAAAATCAATCCTGAACTAAAAAGTACAAATTTGTAGAATCTCGAATTACCTCATAGAAATGCATAACTAATTGCAATCAATACTCCGCCATCGCGAGAATGGAAATCTTATTAGTGCTTCTACGGAATTAATTAAGGCTACCTAGCGAAATAAATTCCGCCAGTTTTGTTTCGCGGAAAACTTGTTCGGTGCAATTCCTTCGTGGTATACAGTGCAATTGACGAAAGGGAGCGTATTGCAAAATAGTTTTCAATAAATTCGTTCAGGCGAAGAAAAATCAAGTTCAAGTGATGTTTTCGAATCAACATCACCGAAAACATAATTAAATAAAATATAGGAATGCTAAATAAATAAACTGTTTCCACCATTTAAAACTGTTCGTCGCAAAAGCTGCATCACACTTGAATTATAAATTAAATATTACAAAACATAACATAAGTTGTTACAAAACGACTACAGGATGTGACTGATGACCTACAGTTGGCTAAGATGTTTCGTATAAAAATAAAAACAATAGTTTTGTTTATTAGTCACCCTATCACCGATACGAAAGGCAGTAATCTGCTGACAGAAGAGCCGGCAAGAATAAAGTGTAAATAGTTTCTAAAAGTAATTTGCAAGTGAACAAAATCGCCCGCTCGCAAGCTATAACTTGGACACCATTACAAGCATCTGAAAAGTTTCGACTCTCATTGTTTCCGCGAGTTTTGCCGGCTTATTGATATTCCCGACTATGCCAGATATGAATATACATTGAATATTTAATATTGCCGCCATGTTCTTTCTTCTTGGCAATAGTTATCCTCCTTTTTTTCCGGTGGGACTATAAATATTTATGATTTAAGCTCAAAGAAAACTGATTCCAACCGAGATAGTAATATAAAACTGCAATGTTTACAAAATAGCTTATACAACAGTCGGCATGATTTACTAGGTAGGTTCTACTTAGATAGAATCTCATTTTTATTAGAAACAATTATTTATTTTGAACAATGAGGGCTTCACATTTTTCTGGGCTTTTGAAAAATTTTACAAAACAACATTTCCAATTTGAGAATACATCACTTTTAAAAATATGCTAATAATAATTTAATGATTTTTAAAATCGTAATTATAGACAAATAAGATATACAAAGATTTTATAAGAAGCAAAATTTTATAACAAGCAAGGCCGTATTTTGATAAATTAAAATAGCATACAACAATTATTTAAATATTCAGACAACGAACGTAGAAAAAATAAAATATGCTTCACATATCATGTCACGGCGTTATAGCAAGAAAATAATATGGCACCACTAATTTATAACAAATTACCTGTGGAATTAGAAGTACTACTGTATTTAAAAATAAAATTAAGGCTCTTCTGCTGGAAAAAAGATACTATTCGATCGATGATTATCTAAGGGACAAATTATAAATTATAAGAAATATGAATGAATTTATATGTAATGACATAATTAATTGATTTGACATTTTAAATATTATTTCTAAATAATTTATGATGCTGCAAACGCAAACTGGGACAAAATTATTTTTTTACTTTTTTGTACCGTGTAACCTTCTTAAAAAAAAGGAATATCTGTATGACAAAAAATCTTACCTAATTTAAGGGATAACATAGCAGATTTAATAATTAATAATAAATTTGTAAAAATCGTAATTATAGTTGTGAAACAATTCATATTATCCTTATAGCTTAAAGAAGAAAAGAAAGTAGATAAATATAAAGCATCTGAATAAAGAATAGTTCCGAGGTCTTACTGCTTTAACACTTCCTATAAAACTTCTTAATGCCCCCCTTATACCGGGACAGTACGAATGAGATAGCACAGCATAATATTTCAACGTTTGCAGAATACCGGACGAAAATGGCGAGAGAAAATGTAGGTAGAGTTTATTCAACCCGCTTTTATTTTTCAAACAAAAAATAATTTTTATACTAGTTATTCCATAACGTAGTGGCGTTGAAAGTTGGCTTTTTAAAAATGCCGAATTCCGTAACAATTTGTTTTTAGAATATTTTTTAACGGCAAGCCTTCGTTAAATAACCTTAAAGTTTGGCCACGATGTCCTCCAGCCACCTCAGGTGCCGAACATCTGAGGAGTAAATTTTTCCAAATAGCAAGAAAAACATATTGGTACTATATATAAACCTTTCAAAAATGAAACCTCCCAAAGATATTACGACACTAACTCTATAGCTATCGTATTTTCCTATGGTATCTGAATCATAGGCTGTCAAGAGACGAATATCTTAGCATTCCATGGATTCACCATGCCGGGTCCATCGCGTGGCTGAGAGAAAAACTCCGAACAGAGCCCGAGACTTGTGACACGGGTGTAGGTTTAAGGGTACCCTTAGTGACGCGCGTCAACACTCACCTCCTCTGTTCAAGTTATTCTCCCTGCCCTGCCAAATTCGGAAGGACCCTACTAGAGCAGCTTTGGACACTCGTTCCAATATGGAGCTTACTGCACTTCTAGTAAGGCCAAGGTCTTTTAGCAGGTTATAGAGAGACTTCGCTGGTATACCTCTCGCACCCACTTCTACCGCGTATAAACTAACCACATAGCCATTTTTGGTTAGTTCATTAGTAAGGTCATAATATTTATTCACTTTAAATACATGGTCTTTAGGGATGTTTGTTTCCCACGGCACTGTAAGCTCAAGAAGTACTATACGTTTGATTTGTTTGGAAAAAAGAAATATGTCCGGTCTAGATGTCGAAATAGCTAAGTCTTCCGGGATTTTATAGTGCTTTTCATACGTGTCCATTAATATTACAGATTTTATAAAATAACGAAATCCCAGTCAAAAGTTAAAATTAAATTGAGTGACTTATTGCTACTAAATGCTAAAAAAAACTCAAGTTTACTTTTCATTTACGACTTTATCGTATTATTTATGAATAGCACACGCGTTTCAATAACGTAAATTTCTATAACGCTTGTAAGCATTTTGAGAATCTCTCAGCACTGTACAAATTGCATTGTACGCAAATCATTTGATTCCGAACATCAAACGCTCGCAGACAATTATTCGCGCACACCGAAGCCAAACCGACACATAACAACGCCAGCCATGAATGAAACTCACGTAAACAACAACAGATCCATTCTAGACCGTAATATGTAAGAACCAACGCACAACGTGGGAACGACAACGATACGGTTATATTTTTTGTAAGGTGCTTAGACTCCAATATCATAAGTTAAAAAATCTAATAGCTTAACGAATCACACTTTACATTCATCATCATCATCATCATCATCATTACCAGCCTGTAGACGTCCACTGTTGGACATAGGCCTTTTTTAGGGACTTCCAAACACAACGATCCCGAGCCGCCTGTTGCCAGCGGCTCCCTGCGACACATTTGATGTCGTCAGTCCACCTGGTTGGGGGTCGACCAACGCTGCGCTTTCCGGTGCGGGGTCGCCAATCTACCACCTAGGGCCCCCAACGTCCATCAGCTGTTCGAACTACGTGCCCCACCCATTGCCACTTCAGTTCTGCGACTTGCTGAGCTATGTCGGTTACTTTGGTTCTTCTGCGGATCTCCTCATTTCTGATTCGATCACGCAGAGATACTCCGAGCATTGCTCTTTCCATCGCCCGCTGAGTGACTCTGAGCCTTCTTATGAAGCCCACAGTCAGCGACCAAGATTCGGATCCGTAGGTCATCACTGGCAACACGCACTGTTCGAAGTTAAAGTGTTCGAACACTTTACATTATCAATGTTTTATTATTTTCCCGTACATTGCTTGATTAATCCGACTCATAACAACGCCAGCCACGAATGAAACTCACATAAATAATAACAGATCCACTCTAGACCGTAATAAGTTAGAGCCAACGCACAACGTAGGAACGATAACTCTACTGTTATATTTTTTTGTAAGGGGCGTTAATTTCAATATTGGAAGTAAAATAATCTAATAGCTTAACGATTTTGAACTAGGTATACATTGTCAAGGTTTTATTATTTTCCCCATTGACATATTAAAGTCTCGTATAAACTGACACAAAACTCTCAGTAATGAATTAAAACTCATGTCAGAACTACGTATGAGAAAAGAAGACGGTGTACCATATTTTCAGTAAGTAAATATTTACTGATGATTTTAAAGTATTATTTTGCTTAGAAACAGGCAATTTTATTAAAATTTTAATAAACTATAGAAACGAATTGCATAACCAACCAAAATGAACAAAAGTATCTATCTATCCTTTTCCCATACGCTACCCGCGTATAGGATAGAAGGAGTGCAATATGTTTATCTAATTAACCACATTTAGTTCGGATCTGCCGTGAGCAATAGAATGTTTTAGAACAACGACTGCATAGAGTTATTTTGTTGTTTAACATTTGAATTATTTAATTACTTAATTTTTGAATGAAAATAATTTGATTATTTTCAATTCAAAAATTTTTATTTTTTATGTCAACTCTTATTTTTTATGTCATGAATATTAATCAAATAACTTTTACCATAATGGTATATTAATTTGATAACTATAAGAATTATCTACATGAAATTAGGAACAGTTCAAAAAAGTGATCTAACGTCATTGAAGTAAAAAAATATATTTTCAGTTTAATTAAAAAGAGGAAAATATCGAGAACTTAAAATTTCAAAGTAAAGAACTATGTCGAGTGGCATATCATTTTGTACATTAGTGGATTTGGTTTGTAATTAATTATTATTATAAGTAATTATTATTTTATACAAGATTTATCCCAGCATATAGAGGTCAGGGATATGTAAATATAAATTAAAATTTGCTGTAAATATAATATATAAATATAAGATGCCAAAAAAATTTGAAAGCTACCGACTCCACACCATTTATGTTGTCCTATTTTCACGAGTAGCTGTCATGTCAAAAAAAGGCTGCCATGGCAACCGTCAATCGAAGCAGATTACTTATTGCATGCAATTAGACCGTTGCAAATTAGACTGTATAACAATACGATAAGACATACATTACAATGTTATTTTGTGTATAAAAACATAAATACATCCTTGTGTGTATAAAATATCTTGGGACACTTTTGACGTAAATTTTGCATTAGACCCGAAGTCCATAGTATTAATATGTCAATGATTTTCCCTTACAGTGCTTGTATAAACTGACACAACAACTCCAGTCATGAATGAAACTCACGTCATCCATAACAGATTCATTCTAGATCGTAATTCGTCAGAATTATGGAGGAGCACAATGCAAAATGCACTTGAAAAGCAACGCCGCTTCGATTTTGTTTAATTTATAATAATTATTTTTCCGTTGTATGTTGTGTTTCGATTTTAGAATGAGAATCTAAGTAAGACACTGTCTAAACTAATCATGTTGCCATATAGCGTCATCAAATTTATTTAAACCACAATAGTATGGTGGTTCAATCGTATTTTTTTGAGTAATTTGTAAACGTCTCAACGCCAAAGAAATGGTTTTTCTGCTAGATCACTAATTCGGTATATTAAATTAAGCAAATCGAATTCAAACCGATACATAACAACGCCAGCCATTAATGAAATTCACGTGAACAATAACATATCCATTCTAGACTGTAACGCGTTAGCGTTTACACGCAGCAGAGGAGCGGCGCGGCGATAGATTAGAAAGATTTTCTCTAATTATTTGTTTACAATCTGTTGCACACATAGACTTTACAAAAAGTTAAAGTAATCCATTAACTGAGTTAAGTACGCCAAAACGACTTCAACCATTAAAACCAAATTATTTATATTTAATTTGACCACACATTACAAGTCAATTAAGCTTGCCTTGCCAAGTGTATTGTAAATCTTTTAATATTGGATATATTTCTCAGAATGGAAATTTTTTATTTTTTATTAAAAATTTTCATCTTATTTCGTTAGTGATTTATCTATATGTAACCTACTCGTACTATACTACTAGATTACATTATATGGCACTTGTAGCCAAAAAGCTACTGTACTAAACAAAAAACTCTTACACAAATACCAAAATCGCTGCAAATTAAAATGCTTATTCTTGATGAGTACAAGATTAACTGCCTTTTATGAAACCACAATTTTTTAATTTTCTTTAGCCGCAATAGGTAGGTTACATGCTGCCTATATCTAAACAGTGTAGTGTACAGAATAAAACTGCCAGTCACTTTATTTTATGTTCTAGATACTTCATTCACGTTACTCTCTGTGTGATCTTGTTGATTTATACATATTTGTAATAAAGCGACTTTGTTTCCGTAACAAACAAATAAATTAAAACAAACGGTCCATATCAGACTGATGTACAATAAAAATGCCATAAATCGCCCCGTGGATAGTGTGCATTGGGCCTAATGTTTACGATTTGCATCGCGCACTGAAACCGCAAGCGGGCGCCTTTGAGCCGTGCGACTGTTTGTCCGTTACTGTTTTAACTTTTTAATTCACCACGTTAGAATGATTGATGTGGTTTCCACAATCAACAGCTATCATTTTAAATAGAATCCAGTGTTTTGTTACTACTAGTACTGTTGAAACAAAGCTTATTGCGCTAGTGTGCTGTGTAACCTACATTTTGTCTAAAGCAATATTTTTTATTAAATATTTTTTGTATGCTTTTTCTTTATTCTATTTCAGATTTTGGAAATTATGTCCAATATAAAGGGGTACTTAGTTATACTTAGGATACTGTTTTATTAATGAATAAATTAAGTGTTAAGGTAGATCAGATAACGAATAAAATAAATCATTCTTCGACACTTCCGCGGTGCAATCATTTAACTTATCGTATATTTAAGAACCTGTCATGGCAAGACCTACATCTAATACATACTACTACTACTAACATAACTAAAGGATCTGGCCCTGATTACCTTAATTACTGACGTCTGGTAATTGGTAAGCTATAACATAGCGTTTAACTCAACCTAATATTAATAGCATAATTTTTTTAACGAAACAACAATAAAAACAGTCCAATTCAACTGAAATTCCCTAGAGATACCATCATTGCATACTCATTCAGTCAAAACATATTTGATACTCTCGAAGCACGCACAGTCCTTGTTCTAAATCGTCCATTGAGGCAGCTCGAGATAATATCTGGTATCTATAATCTCGGCGTACGTGGGCACATTCCAATAGCACATTATGCGCCTTGCATTGACGTAGCATATGCCATACAAATGTGTATATAACAACATTTCACGAGAGTACCTTAACAACGATTTAAGGGTTTGAAATAAATGGATCGTTTTGCTACCATAATGGGAAGCACTTCGGAAAAATAATAGTAACAAAATCGGAGAAAACATTTTCTTGTTCAGTCCTTCATATGTCTCGCTAAACTTCTAGTCCTATTAACTTTAAAGCAACATTTTTTTTATCGACTACAAGTTGGCCCTTGACTGCTATCACACCTGATGTTAAGTGATGATACAGTCTAAGATGGAAGCAGGCTAACTTGTTAGGAGTGGGACGAAAATCCACACCTATTTCGGTTTCTACACGACATATTAAGGCCTGTGTGTAATTTCATGAATTACACATTGAATTTACGTCTAAAAACACCCAAGAATGCTTGACTGCAAAAATAAGCCCAAGATGCGCTACGAGACATCTATGGTGATTTAGATGTTTGTAGCTCTCTTCTCCCGTCGTACTTACTATCGCGACCAGAAAATCGACAGAGAAAGGAAATATGACTCACAATTTGAAACAAATGAGAGAGTAAGGTAGACAAACGTGCGTTATCTAGGTTTACGGAAACAATGTACATGTCTGGATGCAATCTTTCTACTAATCCTAAGGCTGTGTTTTCAACCGGTCTAGAAATTGCACAAGAGCAACGGGATACCAATCAATGTAGGTATATCATCGTCACCAGCCTTATATAGATGGCTTGACGGACAGTAACTTCCTGTATAGTCTTCTAAGTAGAGTCCGACCGAAACTGGTTTTCCGGCCGAAACCGAATATTCGGCCCTAGTTTCAGTTTCGGCCGAAACCGAAACTCATGTGGTCAAGTGTAAAATTCCTTAAAATACTGAAATTTGATGTATTTTACAGCAGCAGGGCCGCCGACGTCCGCCATTGAGTTGCCGCGAGAAACGAAGTCAGGCGAGCGTGCACGACTACTTCCGAAATCAGTTTCGGTTTCGGCAAAAGTTTCGGCCACTTTAGGCCGAAACCGAAACTGCCGCCGAAACTTTATTTTTGGCCGAAACCGAAACCGAACTTTCGGTCGGACACAACTTCCAAGTTCACGGCCTTAAACCACAAGAAACATAAATGCAAGCTCAAGATCATAAGCAACAAGAAGCATAACTGCAATCAGCTCAAGGTTCATTAATATGCACAAAACATTAATCGTTCATTCAGATATCACGTGATATCTGGTATATCTCATACTGGCGCATCTTCAATGGGTAAATTCCAATATCATACGTTGCATTGACGCAACATTGTGAATAATAGGTAGTAACTACGAGGTGTGTTTGGTCGGTAAGCCGATGGTATACCCAATTGAGAGGCGCGTGATTATATTCGCGCGGTTGCCACTCGACATTGCTGAATCGTAGGGTTGCCAGCCGTAATATATTGAAATATTTGGGATATTTTAAACTTGTATTTACAACAGTAAAATTAGACAGAATGGCTACAATCAACTTTAATATGACATTTTTCAAACTTAAAAAAAAAGTAGAGCTTTAGTGACATAGCTCGTCCAGGTAAGAATTACCACAATACTCATTTGCGTCGCCAAGAATAATTGCTGCGTTCCAGCCTGAAGATCACCAGTGTAATTTGTAGGACGTGTTCCTTGCATGCCCTGTGAAGAGTCGCTTTGTTTATAGCCGATGGTTTCACATTTACAATCAGGCCTGCTTGATCCAAAAATTATTTATTATTAATACTTGAAGATTTTGTGTTAGGTATGTTTGACGTTGTCCTTTGGACACGCCGATTTGTCATATTCATAATAAACTACTGGAATTATATTCATAATTCATGTCAACGTACGACATAGAAAAGGGTGGCATCTCGCATCCTTAACTCAAAAACAGAATAATCTGCTAAGCGTGAATCAACGTGCACTGTAGCGGGCTGGCTAATAGCCAACTATTTAGGATGACTACATACTGTCGATTGTCTTTTTAATAGCTCTCCAGAGTTTGGCGATGCGCATGTCCAGGTTTAAAATGTTACACTAGTTGTGTTCCGCGATTTCATGCGGTTTGAGATCAGTTTACGAAGGGATATTAAGACAAAAAGTTGCCTATATATTCCAAACTATGATCTATATCTTGTGCCAAATTCAGATGTCATACAAATCAGTTTTGCTGTTTTGACATGATTGGAGTAATTAACATCTAAATTATTTATAAAGTCGGTTACATATACGGTATATTATAAGGGAAACGCCTAAAAGTTCGAGTTAGGAATATTCGATTTACTCATTTTGACATCCATATGCGATTTTTAAGGTACTATATTATAACATTAACTAGGACGAATATTAATTATATTTGACCAGGCTATTCGTCCTAGTTAATTTTGAGTCAAAAAAATAAAAAAAAATCAAATTTACGTAGACGCAATCGCGTGCGTCCACTGGTTTCATAATACTACTGGTTCTTGTTAAACTTCTGGTTACCACGTCCTCAGATAGTCTTACGTAATAAGCTTACTCGCTATTCAGGTGACAGGGTTCACAAAAAATACGTCGCTTATCTAAATAATTGTACCCACACCTCGATGACCAATTGGACTAACCGCATACCTACCTCGTTGCATGAGTGTCGCATAGATAAAATCGCGAGCGTCCACTAGTGTTATTATAAGAGTTACTTTAATAAACAACTACTGTTTACCACGTTCTTAGATAGCCTTACATATTAAGCTTACTGGCTATCCAGGTGACAGGGTGACGCCCACCGAAATACGTCGCTCACCCAATAAATTATACCCACACCTCGATGACCAATTTCACTGACCGCCCGGCCATTACTTCGTTGCACGAGAGTCGCGGAGATAAAGTTGCGAGCGTCCACTCGTGTTAATATACGAGTTACTTTATTGTTCAACTCATGGTTACCACGTCCTTAGATAGCCTTACATATTAAGCTTACTGGCTATCCAGGTGACAGGGTGACGCCCACCGAAATACGTCGCTCACCCAATAAATTATACCCACACCTCGTTGACCAATTTCACTAACCGCCCGGCCTTTAATTCGTTGCGTGAGAGCCGCGGAGATAAAGTTGCGAGCGTCCACTCGTGTTAATATACTTTATTGTTGAACACTTGGTTACCACGTCCTTAGATAGCCTTACATATTAAGCTTACTGGCTATCCAGGTGACAGGGTGACGCCCACCGAAATACGTCGCTCACCCAATAAATTATACCCACACCTCGATGACCAATTTCACTAACCGCCCGGCCATTACTTCGTTGCACGAGAGTCGCGGAGATAAAGTTGCGAGCGTCCACTCGTGTTAATATACGAGTTACTTTATTGTTCAACTCATGGTTACCACGTCCTTAGATAGCCTTACATATTAAGCTTACTGGCTATCCAGGTGACAGGGTGACGCCCACCGAAATACGTCGCTCACCCAATAAATTATACCCACACCTCGATGACCAATTTCACTAACCGCCCAGCCATTACCTTGTCGCATGAGCGACGAAATATCGACTGAAGCGACACCACACGAATGGTCGTAATTAAGACTTAACTTGTTACTTATTGTGAGATGTAAGATAACGTCATGTTTAATATAAAGCCTTTATTTAGTAACGTTATTGGATAGATTTCCGAAATGTGTTTCCATCAATTATAGTATTTTAATAACGGTGTTATATTATTACTCTAAAATGGATTTTTATATAATTCTTTATTGCATTAATTTACCTAATATTAAAACAAAATTAAGATAAGAAAATAAAGATTTACATTAAAATAACAGTATGAAGTGAAATTATGTGTGGACACAAGAATAAGAATGATGCAAAGAATGATGAATGTTTTTCAGCATCATCGCTTTTGCGTTTGTAAATAAAAACAAACACATAACAATGACGTTCATACAATTTAACTTTATTTTTTAGTCTGAAAACTCTACAAACGGTTCCCTGCGAATACTCCCTTCGCTTGAATCTGACAAAATATTCAACTAAATAAGACATTGGTTTCACTGTAATTAGCAAATCAATAATTAAACTTTAAAACTTTCTTCACCTAATATTGATACATGTACGTAAGTACGTACAATGGTTGATTGAATTTGTTATTATTCATACATCATGAAAATAAGCTCCTATTGAATATTTTCATAAACGCATCGCCAGTAAAACGAAGTCCTGGCCAGACAGTAAACTATATTCACTATGCTCTCTTTCAACGGCATTAATTATCAAGAAAAATGTCTACCGGTTGCGTGCTTGTCAAAATACCGCGGATCGTGTTGAAAAATTGTGACTAATCTTTTTTTCTCTTGGAGCGGTTTACAAAGTGATTAGAACTACATCACCGCTGTTGTGTATCTATGTGGAACATTGATATATTGCGAGTGGACTATTATGTCCAATTATACATTCGCTTTATTTTAATTTATGTGGGTACCTTCTTGTGAACTAAATGTCATTTATACTAGCATTTATTGTGACAGAGCTTTTCCGGGGAAGTACCGACAAAGTAGATCGATGTGAAGGATACGGTTGCCGGTGAAACTACAGGCTTAGCATGTTAATATTTTGTCACGGATGACCCCTCGGAGGAATTGGAAAATAAAAGAGCTTATGATTAGAAACCTCATTTCGATTAAAAGTAAATGAAATTTTAAAAAACGAATAAATTAAAAGAATGGAACAATTCAAATTATTTCGTGTGCGGAACGAAGACAAGATTCAGAGAGTTCAAAGCGAATTGTCGGTGAGTCAAGACGGTTAAAGGAATGTAGGGACAGGGAGATGTTCCCTACGAGTGTGCGTGTAAAGAAGATGGATCTGTAGAGGTCCCCCAGTGCGGTTGGGGTGTGTGGCCGTGAGGTGCCGGGGCAGATCATCATCGACATGTTCGGTTCCTTCAGGCCTAGAAGCGTGAAACAACGACGTCGCAGCGTGCTGAATCGAATATTGTATACCTATGTATCTTTTGGTTAATAAACGTCTAATTCTCCCTTTTGTGTGATTGTCTTTCAATCCTTGTTCAATCAATGTTTAACAAGTTGACGAGGCCAATAAGTGTTCCTAGCGCGTGTGCTCTTTTTGAGAGTTCAGAACAGATGGTTTTCTTAAGATAAGGCAGACTTTATAGTGACTTTACAACCAGTTCAGAAGGTAAATCTACTACGAAGAGCAATCATCTTAGCACTCATCCTCACGTACAATGTAAATGAATTATAATTTACAAATTATTATTACTTCTATTTCCTGTGTAAAGATGGAAGCCGGTATAATTCAACACTACACTTACTACTGTTAGCCACATCAATTTACAATCAAAATTCTTTATCGCACGATCCGAAAACGTAGCCAGCAAGGCGAACAAAAGCAAACAACATTGTATAACAATAATTTAATTGTAGACTTACATCGGGTTTAATTAAATGCTACAGAAGTCATGAACCGAATTTATTTGGCACGCACCCGATACCGCGGTTCGTACGCATAATATTTTATGTCTGTTTATTTGTTTGTATTGTATATTAGATCTCTGACGGCGCCGATCTATGCGAATAACTGTTTTAGATTGTTAGAAGCACACATCAGTGGCGTAAGTGAATCATCTTTGGCCTCAAAAACAGGCATTATTTGAGATTGAGAATGAATTGTATGTAGTGGTATTAAATTAAAATCCAAGATGTCTGAAGTCTATACCAGCCAATGCATTATTGTCATATCTTCTAATTAACAACATACTCGTAGAGTTACATGCCCACCTTTCTTTTTCGTTTTAGTTGTCAATTTGAAAATTTATTACTAATTGTTCAAAACTTTCGTTCGTCACACGGGTTGATCTAAAAAATCTATTATAAATGAAAAAACTTTTTCCCAATTTACATTTTAGTGACCACTCCAGGTAAGTAATAGGTTCAAAACTAAAGCATCTAATAAACTATTGTCGTACATCCTAAAAGAACAAATTTTTCGAAAAAGGTTACAAGTTCAAGTTCCATCGCATTTTCCAATCTCAAATTAAAAATCTATTGCAGCCTGCAAAAATTAGCCTACCGTGCCCTCAAAATTAAGTTTCAAATTATTGTATGGCGTTATTATCTCCACGGAAAGAGAGAATTTACAAAATATATATTTTTGGCGGAGGGTTATTTCCAAAATTCAATTAACCGGCGACAGCAGGAAATAAGGGGGTGTAATGGTGTCATTGTGAAGCGAAACGTTGCGCGGCGTTTCACTTTGTTATTCGTGACGTAAATGTTGGATTTAAAATTTAAATGCGCTTTATCGGATGGGTTTTAAATCATTTAGCTATATAGTAACGATGCAACAATCATATCATCATCACTTTTATAAGTAGTTGAGAGCTTTTTGGGACAGCGCCTCAAAGCTTATTTCTGCAAACAAGAAGCATTGTAGTCAAGTAGGGGTAGGGCATGGTTGTCGGTGTAATTAAAGACACAGTAGGTGCAGCACCTACACTCTGGGTCGATTGAGTACTTGGTAGGAAGGATTTATTATTATCTTTGGTTTAGAACTTAAATTATTATAAAAACAAAAACCCGACTGCATAGAAGTTATGAACTGAAAAAAGAAAAAAAACAAGGATCACTATATCTATATAAAATTCTAAATACTTTATTGAGATGCAAGCGGGAACAAAATACGCTATTTTCTGCGGGGAAAGAAAGATCTGCCAATACTACGTTTGACCCCGCCTGCAGCACCATAAAGTATTTAGAATTTTATATAGATATAGTGATCCTTGTTTTTCTCTTTTCAGTTCATAACTTCTATGCAATCGTGTTTTTGTTTTTATAATAATAATTTTATTTGAGACTTTTTTGTTTTAGTTTATGGTATAGAAATGACTCGGTATAAACATGATATGATATTTATATTTTTGAAATGATCTTTTTACAACCTTTCATTTAATACCCATATTGCTAAGATAGAAGAAAGTTATACACACATCCCCCCTTTTTTCCCCCATTTACAACCGCCATTTTGAAAATTTATATAGCCTATGTCACTACTACAATTTTTACAAATTCAACGACACCTCACATGTTCAGTTGTTTAGGCTATAGCGCGTGCCGAAGAAATGGACATACATACATACATACGCTCGAAAAACATAACCCTCCTGACGCAGTCGTGTAAAAAGAACCGTTATTTTTTAACCTTCGCATCTCTATTCATTGTACTTCAAGCCACTTATGTCACAAAATAGTTCGGATATGTGCATATTTTCTGTTAACAGCCAAACGATTACAATCGATTTTTCAACCAGTGGGCGAACGCTAGGAATGAAAAAAAATCGTCTCTCCCCCGTCACGTCCCCGTAAAGCCCTTAATCCGTCCATACGCGAACTCATAAAATATGAAACAAGTGTTGGTTACATAAATCAAGACGAGATCCGCGTGTGTACAAAAGCCCTGCTTGTCAACATGGTTTAGTTTCAAGGTCAATCAGCAATAACGCGATGAATATCAAGAGAAGATTTTTCCGTTCGTTTCCTTTGGGAACATAGTAGTAAATATTTTTTATTTACTAGGTGAAATCTGCGACTGCATCTGTATGAATTTAAGACTTTTATTTATTTATTTATGATAGATCAGACTAGTTGAAATACACATCCCACACCGCTGTCCACGAATTAATGTTTTACGAGTTTTTACTGAATCCTTTTTCTAGTTTATGTCACACATCGCAGGGTATTGTAAGCATACAAAAAATGAATTATAATGTGTGGCATAATGTACGAATAAAAATATTTTTCTATTTCTTTCTTCTTTAACTCTTTAGTTTCAGGGATAACTCCAGAAGTTAAGCTGGGGAATAATATGTCTTTTTCAAATTACAACTAAATCGGTTCCATAGTTGCAGCAGTTACATACTTTCGTCCGTTTTAATTTGACGCCAAAAACGTTTCTATTGCTTACACAAAGAGCAGCCAATTCGAAAAATAAAGATAATAAAATTGAAATATACAGATCAACATTGTTGCTCTACATCCAAAATTTAATCACACAACTCAATTTCAAAAGGATCAAAGGATTGTTACTTATGACGAGTCGTCTCTGATGGAACAGGGGGCTTACGTACCTATACCTATTATCTACAAGGTTTCTAAGGTTTTAAAGCGGCACAACGTATAGACCAGTGATTCTCAACCACTGTGCCGCGGCACTTTTGTGTGCCGCCAAATTTCGAAAGTGTGCCGCCAAATTTAACAAATATATAATAATGTTAATATTATTAAATTATATCATTTAAAAATCTATCTAACCAAAAGCCCTCAGTTAAAAAGCATTTTATAAAGAACTACGTTCAAAAGATCGACAAACAATAATACATTTCAGAGATATTCATAAAATGATACTCGTACATTCGAGACGTTGAATTTGGGTCGCGGTAAACTTAGAGGTTGCAAACGTTCCGCAAACCCAAAGTTAGGCTGGCAGTCTAGACGGCTTAATATTTGAGGTAGGTCGCGGCACATTTCACTCCGACAGTTAGCTTGTTTGTGAACAAGACTATGTTGTTGTTTCCATACGTATTGCGTATAACTTTTATGGAGTTATTGACAGATTATCATGAATGGAATGGAATTTTCAAAAACATTCAAAAAGTAGTACTGAAAAATCTGTTTACAACTTTTATGGATTATGGATATACAGACATAAAATCTCCTTTAGATATTTTCGTTTGTAATTAGAATCATAACACAATAATAAAAGTAAAAAAAATAGGTTACAAAAGTTAGAAAATGCATCTGTAAAACGTATAAAACAATGTTAAGTTCGACTTTTATGGTATTAAGGAAATCCTCATCGACATTATTATTAACAGAATTTTTTAGGTATAATTAACATAACATACATAGAGCAAAAAAGCTCAAAAGGTAAACAAGAAGATTCTCAAAAATCTAGGACATACTCTATAATAAAAATAATATCTACAGAATAGAGTCTGGGTTATTCAACTAAAGAAACAAGAAAATATTTACATATGAAAACTACTTTAAACTTAAAAAGGGTTTTTTATCTCTTATATGACTGTTTCGTACAAATACATAACATCAAAATGAAATGGACCATGGATTTTAAAAACTAGACACTACACTGCGGCAAGGGCCTAAAAACATACTCTTCAGATTCTATAACATTAAACTTATAGTTTGTGATGTAAGAGAAACGAAGTTACCGACGTTCGATACTATCTACTAGAACAACAAAATTGAAACAAGAAGTTTACATTTAAAATTGGCTCTAGCCAGCGAATTATGCGACGGATGTAGGCAACGACATGCTAGCTTGGCAGGTTCTACTTGGCACGCTTATATATAAAACCAATATCTGAAAGCTCCACGTAGATAAAGGATGGAGGCACGTAAAAGTATGACGTCACCGTCTAGATAACCGTAAATCTTCCGAAGCCAAAGCTCCGACGGATCGTCTAATGAATTTACGAGCGGCATCTATAAATCAGCTGCACTCGTTTGTTGGGGTTACAAATAAAAGAGCGTTTTGTTCTACGCGTTTGAACTTTGCAATGGGAGGAATGATCAGTTCAATGTGCATAATGCATTTATATTTCATTTATAATACTCGTACATCCATCAATTTCATATATTTTTTTAAAATTAAAAATGGTAAAAAAATAAACAAATCATGACATGTCACTATATAGATCATCATGTTCTTATTATGATTTAAAAAAGGTGTAATAACTATAAATTAAAAATTAAAAAAAACCACCCCCGACCCAAATTAGAAACATGAAAAGAACCAGTCAAGACAAATTCAACGAGCCCAAACTCGATGGGTTTACTAAAAAGGTAGATCAGGGTTACGTCTCCTACCTTGGAGCCTTATCATCAGACCAGCTCAGTGGTTCTAGAAGACATTAGTGTTTCAAACGTCAGATCACACACAGGCTTTCAAGCAAACTGAGCGTGTAACATTTCTATCACAGCTCACAAACGACCTGGTGACCTTGAAGACCTGATCCTACCAGATCCTACCTAATGATATACCTTTCAAACAAAAAAAAACTGCATTAAAATCGGATCATACGTTTGGGAGTTACAATGCCGGAGACAGACACATACACATACATTTACACAGACACGTCAAACTTATAACACCCCGTCGTTTTTGCGTCGGGCGTTAACAACGAAGTTTATTTGAAATGGCAAAAGCGCGTTTAAAAAACAAAAATATTAAAAATTCATCTCGTAGTGCATTTAAGTTACAGTTCAGTATAATGTCTAGCAACCATAGACAAACATAAACTCCAATTTTATTTATTTACGCACATAAGATACAAACTCTTTGATGTTAAATAGGAAAAACAATCAAAGTCAATGGCCCTCGAGATGGATACGCCGCAACGATAGACCAATACTTCAAATCATCTCCGGACTACAAATAAGAAATAATCGAAGTTTTAAAAATAAACCCCGCAGTGTACATGCACGTCTGAGAATGGGGTCTTTGCTCTGGCGATTATTAATCACATTTAATCGAGCATCACACTCGGAATACCTAGCAAAGGTCGGCTATTCTCGCACCACTCCACTCTGCTCCCTGATGCCCCTTGATTTATCCGCGCCTCTATTAAATTCATTGGGTTTCATCCGATCGGAACGGTAAGCACTATTCTTAGTCTCGCAACTAGTAAGACTGGAACAAGCAATGTGATTTGAATATAATGAAATGAAAATCAAATCTAATGTTCATACCAATTCATAGCAGTTGTAGAAATTACCTTGTAATAAGCTTTTAATTGTGATTATTTAATCATGAATGTGAAAGTGAGTTTATCTCTTATTTACCTAATTGCTGCACCGATTACGGTTTAACCGCTGGACCGAAATTTACAAAATTGAGTACAATATTTTAAATAATTTGTACACAACCAATTGTAAATCTAGAACTGTAGTTTGTAATTAATTTTTAATTCCGATAACAGCCATCTATGTAAATTATTATTAAATGACGGAATTGTTAAGTCAATCTAAATTCCAAACCAAGTAAACACTTGTTAATAAATCATCATCATAATCGGCCGATAGCGTCCCCATCGTCCATCAGCTGTTCAAACTATGTGCCCAGTTCATCGCTACTTTGGGTTAATAAATACGAACTAATAATTTAAAACAGCACACTCACTACTAACCTTATGAACTAGGTACTAGATAGAAGGCCATACCTACGCAGACCTAGACCAATAAGACAAATACCTCTGGATATTTCATGAACAACGGCACTACGAAACGACGTTATGAAATTCCAAGCTAATTAAGTACGAGTAACTGTAATTATTCTCTCACTAATTAACTGGAGGAGTAAATAAAAGTTGCGTGCGTTGTTGGTATTAATTTCCGCTTTTACGTAATTGTGAGGAAGACTTTACAACCAAACGTCGTTTTACTTATCTGATATTTTGATTAGCCGTCTATCGTAAAATATCCATAAAATACCTACCTCAAATATAACCATACTTTGGTACTTACTTATCGATGACTAAATGGTACGTATAGATGAGTTATCCCCATACCTACAGCTACACATGCGATTTCAACAGCTTGCAACTAATTTCTTTTTCTAAAAACTTTAAAGTAAACTTTTTACTATGATACACAATTATATTGTATTAGAGCTTTTATGAGTATTTTACGTACTATTTAACTACCTGACGGAAAGCTCCACCTTTATGCTAGGATGATAATAATAAATCCACACATTTAGCGTAAAAAGGTGTTAAACCTGACGTGCCTGTAAAATTTACATCTGCAATCATTATTTAAAAAAAATAATACAGATAACACAACGCTCTTGGTACTTTTCTCAGTAAAATCTTTCTTCAGAGCTGATATTAGTCACTGCAAAATAATTGTCCTCCTTTTTGGAGTTGTTCGAACCCGATACCATAAAAAGTGAAATTTCGACCAAATCCGTCACCAAAAAGCAACCGGTGTTTTCTAAAGGGACAGTGAGCGGATAAATGGATAAATGACTACAAAGCCGTAATATTTAAAACTATTTTAATAACTTTAAAACTATTTCTTTAACTAAACGTTTAAAGTTGGTTTAACAAAAGGCACTAAATTAACCAATCACTTTATTAATAAAAAATTTTAACAAAAAATAGAACCGGCTCAAAACGCACTAAAAAGTAAAAAATAACTGTGTCATTAGTTCTTTCACCAACTAAAGCAATCATGGTGGTGCCAGCCAAGTTTAAGGAACATTTATTTGTAGATAAAATTTTGGGTTCTAGATAACGTCCTTGAAAGTAGAAACCTTCTTCCTAGAGTTCTTAAGTAAATTAAAGCAACTAAATGACACAGTTATTTTTTACTTTTTAGTGCGTTTTGAGTCGGTTCTATTTTTTGTTAAAAATTTTTATTGCTTACTTTTTAGTGATTTATCGCCACGTAGCGTACTCGTACTATACTGTCATAGTATATTATATGGCACTAGTAGCCAAAAAGCTACCGATACCGAGTCAAAAACCGAAATCGCCGTAAGCGTGCCTCCAAAATTTGAAGAGTTCCTTCAATTTCCCCAGGATATCATCAGCAGATCCTAACATGAGGACAATGGGACCACCTTGGATGTATGCCCTTTCTAATAAAAAAAGAATTATCAAAATCGGACAACACTGTAAAAAGTTATGCGTGGTCATACATAAAAAAAAATATATATATATATATACGTGTCGAATTGAGAACCTCCTCCGTTTTTTTTCGTCGGTTAAAAACGGAGGCCTTTTTTGGAGTTAGTCGAAATCGATACCGTAAAAAGTGAAATTCCAAATCCGTCACGATACCAGGACCAATAAAGCCAATAAACCGGTGGAGTGTTGCGTGACATCCGCGTGGTGACGTGACCCATTTCTGACGTTACAGCTAGCGGATAGACGGACAAATAACTATAAATCGTATACACTGTGCGTGTACGCGCACGTCTCCATTGCACGCAGCCACGAGGTGTGCAGCTTATCAAGTGACCAAATAAAAATGTAAAGTTATGCTTTAAAATTTAAAATTTGATGTTATGCGGACACATCTTACAATAAGCTGTTTTGCGCCCAAATCTACTTGAAGTAAACTTAATCTTTAGTAAAATTGAGGATTTTCTAAGTTTTAACCGACGAAAAAAACACGGAGGAGGTTCTCAATTTGACACGTATATATATTTTTTTTTATGTATGACCACACATAACTTTTTACAGAGTTGTCCGATTTTGATAATTCTTTTTTTATTAGAAAGGGCATACTTCCAAGGTGGTCCCATTGTCATCATGTTATCTTCAAATTTTGGAGGCACGCTTACAGCGATTTCGGTTTTTGTCTCGTTTAATATATTATGACAGTATAGTACGAGTACGTTACGAGGCGATAACTCACTAAAAAGTAAGAAATAAAAAAATTTAACAAAAAATAGAACCGACTCAAAACGCACTAAAAAGTAAATAAAAATTTTTAACAAAAAATAGAACCGACTCAAAACGCACTAAAAAGTAAAAAATAACTGTGTCATTTAGTTGCTTTAATTTACTTAAGCATATCTATGAAGTCGGTGCCAGCCAAGTTTAAGGAACATTTATTTTACGTAGTAAAGAAGTTTGTGGGTTCTGGGTCCTTGAAAGTAGAAACCTTGGCTGGCACCGACTCCTAGATATGCTTAAGTAAATTAAAGCAACTAAATGACACAGTTATTTTTTACTTTTTAGTGCGTTTTGAGTCTGTTCTATTTTTTGTTAAAAATTTTTAGTGATTTATCGCCACATCACAAACTCGTACTATACTGTCATAGTATATTATACGGCACTAGTAGCCAAAAAGCTACCGATACCGAGTCAAAAACCGAAATCGCTGTAAGCGTGCCTCCAAAATTTGAAGAGTTCCTTCAATTTCCCCAGGATATCATCATCAGATCCTAACATGAGGACAATGGGACCACCTTGGATGTATGCCCTTTGTAATAAAAAAAGAATTATCAAAATCGGACAACACTGTAAAAAGTTATGCGTGGTCATACATAAAAAAAAAAACAAATATACGTGTCGAATTGAGAACCTCCTCCGTTTTTTTTCGTCGGTTAAAAATAACTATAACGTACTATATGACTATAACGTAACTATAATAACTAAAAAATAACCGACTCCTAGATATGCTTAAGTAAATTAAAGCAAGTAATGACACAGTTATTTTTTACTTTTTAGTGCGTTTTGAGTCGGTTCTGGTTTTTGTTAAAAATTTGTTTTAGATGCTTAGAAGTAGTGGGCCTGCTTTTGTCTTATTCAAAATAATGATTTATGGGAAAAGATCAACTGTTAAAATACGAGTTTGTTACGAACTCATTCAGGTAAAATTTACCAAATCGGTGTGAATGCAAAGTCACTATGACATGTCTGCTATTTCAAATCTATTTCAGAAATAGATGAAAAAAAAAAAAACAGAACCGACTCAGGTTCTGTTTTTTGTTAAAAAATTTTTTAGATGCTTAGAAGTAGTGGGCCTGCCTGCTTTTGTCTTATTCAAAATAATGATTTATGGGAAAAGATCAACTGTTAAAATACGAGTATGTTACGAACTCTTTCAGGTAAAATCTACCAAATCGGTGTGAATGCAAAGTCACTATGACATGTCTGCTATTTCAAATCTATTTCAGAAATAGATGAAATTTTATTCGACTGGCGACCTTATACAGCGCAATTTTTATTTATAGCAAGAGACACAGTTGTAAAGGTCGGCACCGTTTAGAAAGCAGTAAAACGATCGTATACGATAAAATGATCGTGTCGTCTCAATGCGGGCAGTGTAAACAGTGAGATGACGTCTTATTTTAGCTTCACATTCGCGTCCATTTGTCTTATTAATGGCGTACGCTTGATGCCTGTCCGTCTAACGTCCCGGGTGTACGATTTCGTCTACATATATCCTATACACGTATGGTGGGCCATGGAATTTGCATTCCAGACTGAAAGCTTTTCAAAATAACTGTTGCTATTGTAACATGTTGGTTTCATATTTTATTTTATTTCTAATAGGCTGTTGTACAAGCAATTGACGAGTAAATTCTTTATAGTAATCCTATCTTTATCCCCTCTTCTATACGGAGGGATGCATGGCCCTGTAGTGGGGCGTTAATAGGCTGGTAATGATGATGATAAATCTTAACCGGTGTTAAATGACAATGCTAGTCTAGTAGTAGTGCTTAGTCTAGTAATCTCCAAGTTATTGATACCTACTTATTAAAAAAAAGGTAAGGTTACTAATTTTTTTAAATAAGTCGTAAACGTTACTAATATATCATATTCGCAATATTCATTTCGACGGCCGAGTGGCGCAGTGGGTAGTCCTGCTTCTGCGTCCTAGGCTGTGGGTTCGATTCCCACATCTGGAAAATGTTTGTGTGATGAGCATGGATGTTTTCCAGTGTCTGGGTGTTTATCTATATATTATAAGTATTTATGTATAATATATTTAAAAAATCTTCATCAGTTATCATAGCACCCATAACACAAGCTACTTACGAGTGAGTACGCTTACTTTGGGGCTATATAGCGATGTGTGTAATTGTCTTATGATTTATTTATCTATTGTATATGTTATAAGTAAATTCATCACTTTGCCTAACATCAGTTTAGTAAACTCATAACACAAGCCGCTCCTTTCCGGAAATTAGGTAAAAACATTTCTAATGTATCACTTTCACAGCTTGCACTCATCTTATTTAACAACATTCTTCAAACGCTTGCGTAAAATCAGTCAACATATTGTACAAAATAAACACGAACCTCCTTTTCGGAAGTCGATCAAAAATGTTTCTAATGTACCAGCTAACGAAGGTAAAAGGCAGATTCGTCATTCTTGACGCACCCCCCCTACCCATCCCATCCCTGTCAATGTTTATTTTGATCGGCATGATTAATTGGCCCGTATTTGTTGGGGAGACAAATTAACCTTCCATTATAATGCTATGACTGTTTCATTAGCTAGGTTGTCATGTTCAGCCATAGATCATTTTTAGGGACAGAGTTCGAATCCTAGAACGACAAATAACACAGGATCTATGTTTATTTTATTACCCGACTGCGTCAGAAGGAGGGTTGTTTTTCGAGCGTATGTATGTATGTCCATTTCTTCGGCACGCGCTACAGCCTAAACGACTGAACGGATTTTGACAGGTGAAGTGTCGTTAAATTCGTTAAAATTGTGGTAGTGACATAGGCTATATAAATTTTGTAAATGGGGGAAAAAGGGGGGATGTGTGTATTTTTTTCTCTTATCTTAGCAATATGGGTATCAAATTAAAGGTCGTAAAAAGACCATTTCAAAAATATAAATATCATATCATGTTTATATTGCCGTTTTAACAAAAAAATGGCAAAAAGTGTACCCTATCATTTCTATACCATAAACTAAAACAAAAAAGTCTCAAATAAAATTATTATTATTAAAAAAAAAACCCGACTACATAGAAGTTATGAACTGAAAAGAGAAAAACAAGGATCACAATAAAGTATTTAAAATTTTATATAGATATAGTGATCCTTGTTTTTCTCTTTTCAGTTCATAACTTCTATGCAGTCGGGTTTTTTGTTTTTATAATAAATGTTTATTTTACACTATGTCAATGCTATTGAGTTTCTTGCCAGGTAGAGTCACTACACACAGATTAATGTGATGTTTCAAAAGTGCTAGAAAACCCTACTTGAATTAAACGATTTTTATTTTTTTTTGTCTTGATCCTTAAGAAGAATCGAATCCACGGATTTGCATGTAACAGCGACAATACACACTGCGCTAAGCAGCCGTGATATGAACTTATATGTCGTCATAAATGTCGGATGGCTCGGTTTACGATGACAAAAGCGAAAGAATAAGGCATTCTCGCTGTTCAATCACTCCATTCATGAAAACCACGACGCGAATATTGTTCCAAGTGTAAATAATTACGCAGAAGGGACCCTATCTGTCTTCTAGCGAGACAGTTATGGGATGTTACCATGATTTACGCTGTGGTCTTGCTTGCAAAATGCGAGATGTATAATTAGTCATCGCGGTGAAATTAGATTGAAATGAAGTTCAGAATTTGAAATTTATTCACTGGGTGTGCAGTTCGGGGAACACGTCCTTTAGTAGCGCAAAATGTAAAAGGCCCTGGAAGTGGTACTTAGCTGTGTTTTAACCAGTTCTAATTTCACTTTTAAGAAATGGTATTTTAAGTATTTTAGCGCAAAGTAAGACGCCCTCTAACTGGAAAAGATGAATTCGAAGTAGGATAATTCCAACTGGCTGGAGAAAGGCAGAGGATCGCTTACTGTGGCGCGCTCTAGGAAATGCCCTAGTCTAGCAATGGAGGATTAGAGGCTAATAATATTAGTGGGGCCAACACTACGCTTTCCGGTACGAGGTTGCTCTTCCAGCACTTAGGTACCCCAACATCCATCGGCTCATGTGACCGAACTGACATTATTTTCGATGAACAGAGATACATATTAAAGTAAACATTTCTTTATACCACGACAAACAGTTCACACAAGCGTAAATGATAGGTATAGGTAAAATGAAAAATCAAACTGCAAAATTTTCCGCCAGAGAGGGTAATTAGGGTAATTGCTTCCCCAATTAGCGGATAGCGAAGATGGTGCGATACGTACGTGACCTACATTCAAATAGCTACTAAATCGCCGTGTTCGATAATATACGATGCAAGTTTACCAATGGGAGTTGTATGCTATTAAGCATTTTGGGACGTGATCTTTTCGAGTGCGCCCATCGAGATGTTTTCTACGGATAGTAGGTGTACAGTTTAATCAGTCGAGTGTAAAATTTTTTATCCGAGTCACTGCGAAAACACGTAAGCACTCATACAATTAAAGCGGCCCCATCTAGTTAGTGAAAAAACGCTTTCTTTCTTAAAAACCTCACACTATGTTTGTGAAGTATATTTGTTAATCTATACGCTCGTAATTTCCAGCTATTCAAAATTAAACAAAATGTCAGTTCCGCTGGTTCGCTTGCATGTAGTTCCTTCTGGGCTCCATTTGGAGAGATGCTTATTTTCTGGATGATAAGGAACCTCTTTACTATGGACAAATCACGAGTACGCAAGGTTACACGGTCATTGACTGAGTATAGTTGAAATAACATTTGAGAAGAACTACTGTATCATTTCCTAAAAGCCCTTCTCAGCAGCCTGCTTTCCGAATCAGTGGTAGAATCACTACAAATAATCTTACAATTACTTTAGAAATGTCCTACATTTCAAAAGAAATTGTAAACTTAGCCTGGAAACAAATTTTGAATTGAATTTAAGAATGCTCAAAAGTAGTTAAACATATATTGAAAATAAAAGAACTCGTATAACTAATATGATAATTGCGCGCGAAGTAAACCCGCTGACAGCCACCTCCGCCGACGATACATCAAGCACTGACACCGTGGGCGATGACAGCTAGTGACTGATGCGTTAGCCGCGGGCGGGGGGAGGGTTACCTTTGGAGTTCTATTTATTGCGAATGTTATCTATATTATACCAATTCCACTTCACATGAAAAAATTTTTCTATCCCTCGAGGGGACTTTTAATAGGTTACCTACTTTCCTATTCTTTTAATGTTTTGGATGATAGGACACCATTAAGTAATCTTTCAGTTCACACAGGGACTATGTAAATTGTAATTGAAAATAATAAACAATGTATGGTACCTTCCGAACCGGTGGTAGAGTCACTACAAACATAAATTTGACGTTTTAAAAGTGCTTGTAGAAAATTCTACATCTTCTCGTGCTCGTAGAAGAGTCCGTTTCCCCTCCGAGAAATTGTAAAGGCTGTTAGCAGTAACTCCGGACATGATTTCCAGTATAATTACAGGTACGTGAGACTTAACACCTATTCTCAAGTTGATAGACACAGTGCAGCACTTTGTTGGACGTGTTCTTTGCATCCCCTGCTCACTACTGCTAATTTCCACTTACTATCTAGTAGGCAGTGGATCCAGCCTGAAGTGAACGGTTGCAGGTGTAATTACAGACACGTGTAGAAGGCCTACGTAGCGCAGTGGCATGCACGGTGGATTTATAAGTCGGAGGTTCTAGGTTCAATTCCCGGCGGGGCAAATTGAGATTTTCTTAATTTGTCTTGGTCTGGCTGGTGGATGGCTATCGCCGTGGCTAGTTACCAAATGTGACGACAAAGACGTACTGCCAAGCAATTTAGCGTTCTGGTACGATTTCGTATAGAAACTGAAAGGGGTGTGGATTTCATCCTACACCTAACAAGTTAGTCAGGTTGATAGACACAGAACAGCACTACGTTGGACTAATTAACTACACTAATTGCTGCTGTTTTCCATTTACCATCAAGTGAGCCATCTTTTTATTTCGTCTCTTATTATTAAAAAACGTGCAAGGAATATCAAACCTACTCAAGAAAAGCTTTTTTTTAATATTTGGGTAAAAAGCTTAGGTGACAAATTTCGCCTTAGGTAACCAGATCAAGTAATATCAAGCTCAAGTAAGTAGCTAATGACCAAAATTAATTTCCATCCAAACAAATTAAGGTCACTGTCGCACCGAAAATCATATTTCAAAATTCGTCGCGACGTAGGTAGCTAGGTCACCCAAATTGTCTCTTCTTTTTTAACTAAACGGCCTACCTTTGAAGTGAAATATAAAAAATGTATTTTAACATTTCAAGAAAATAATAGTAATGAGAGCTTTTGACAAACTTTATGGCCCTTTCTCGCTCTATATAAGTATGTTTATAGCATAGTATAAAGTCTGTTCTCGCTGTCTTTAAGTATGCTTGGACTGTGGAATGTGACGCGAGTTTTTGATGTAAATTTCATCACAGGCCAGTGCAGATAGCCTTAAAAATAATAAAAAGTAAAAGAAAAGCACAGTAGGATGAACCCCGTTGCAAAAGGAAGAGAATATCATAAAAATGAAGGGAAAAATAAATTACGGGCGATCTGAGGTCGGGAAGGGGTAGAGGGTGAGGGTTTAGGGGGTAAAAAACTGATTTTCTCGATTTGGAAAAGGTTTTTTGAATTTTTTACATAAATTTTGAGGTTATGTGAAAAAAGTATAAATAAAAAAGTTTTAGATCATTTTATTACCTACAATTTTGCCATATAACTCTTTCCCATAGAACTTTTAGTTTTGCCGGAAATCGAGAAAATCCGTTTTTTTTTCTTTCATTTTTATGATATTCTCTTCCTTTTGCAATGGGTTTCATCCTACTGCGATTTTTTTTGGTTTCAAAAATTATCGGCACTGGTCTGTCAATAGATAATTATGTTATGGTTCTGGGCTTTCAAGCGTATGAATTCGCGAGCGTCTCATTATTACTTTATGTACACAAAATCTAATGAAAAATACATCGAGAACCAATTGTGAAGTGAAAAACAAATATCCCTAAAGACCATACATTAAAAGTGAATAAGTATAATGACGGTAAAATTTAAGTAACAAAAATGGCTATTTTGTTATTGTATGCAGTAGAAATTGTTGCGACAGGTATAGCAGCAAAATCTCTCTACAACCTGCTAAAAGACTGGCCTGACTAGAACTGCAGTAAACTCCATTCTAGAACGAGTATCTGCAAAGCTGTTCTAGCAGGGCCCTGCCAGCTTCTGTTGGGCAGGGAGAATAATTCGAGTAGAGAAGGCGAGGGTTGACCGGTCACAAAGGGTACCTTTAAGTCTACACATAGGTACGTGCCGCTAGCTGCACGGTGAATCCATGGAATGCTAAGATATTCGTCTCTAAGTGTTGAAAGTTTGTTGGCCAATGCAGTTTCTATAGATTATTACGGTAAACAACAATGGAGTTTGAATCAAGAACACTCGACTATCTACACGATCGATTTTCACAAGATCCAAAACTTAATTTCAGTTCATTTGTTTAAATGTCGACGTATCACTATTTGTACTGACTCTACCATCAGGCAGACAGATTTTTATAATTGCGCTTGTATGTTATAAAAGAGCAGTCCCTCAAACAGTACTCAGTGTTCACCCTTTAAACGTTTTTACATGAAATGAGGGCGTGGCGTTAATTACAGCGCGGGGTGCCGAAATGGCGTATTTAGTAGTAGGTACGTAATAGATGACGGAAGTGGAGACATTAGGGAGTTATTGCAGCCGTCACATTTCCTATATATATAAGGCTGGTTTTGGTTTGTAATACCTCACCTGATGAGGAGCAGCCAAAAGGTGTTCGTCACCGTCAATCTATGATAACACTGACAATTTCAAGGCAGGTTAAAAGAATTATCATTATCATCCGTCATTAACGACCTACTAAAGGACCAGACCTCCCTCTTTATAAAAAGAGGTATGGACCTTAGACCCATCACGCTGTTCCAATGCGGGTTGGCGAGCTTATGGTGATAAATTTTGATTTATTATATTCTTAGCAGCATTGAACATTCGGCTTGAAAAGCATAGACCATAGAGAAGCCGTGTTAGCAGTATTATGCACTCAGCTTACAAATCATAGACAAGAGACTGCAGTCGTCAAACAAAATGGCGTTGAGGGTTGTATATACGACTGCCGTGCAAGGAGGAGTGGTTATTATTTCCAGTTAAGAGTGATAGGCAGTCATTCTGCACGAGAAGTACTAGATATTGCTATTACCTGTTTGAGGCTGTTTCATTTTTGTTACATTTTATTGATTTGTGTAATTTAAGGATGCATCCCAGTAGTACCCCCTAATTTTAGTTCTATAGAACTGTTGATACACCATATTAGTGCTTAGTGGCCCATTAGTTCTATATAGAACTAATGGGACAAAATTAAAGAAATGTCGATATCAACATCATGTTTGTACGTTACATATAAAATATCAATTGTTTTTATAAGTATAATATGGAATCTCTTTTGATTGCAATAATAAATGTCCACTTAAATTTGAGAGTATTTATAAACATACTATATCGAATACAGCTTTGCTTAAATTGCACAAAACGTCTTTAAAATGGTATTGAGGTTTTAATATATTTTTTTTCTAAACTGAATAGTTTGTGTGAAAGATACTTCCAAAGTGGTAGAATGTGTGTCCCCCTGTAACTTCTAAAATAAGAGAATATTTTTTTAGACACAACTACTACTTGATTTTAACAACTTAGCTTGTGTCGCAAGGGACATTTTTTGTTAAAAACAAAATGAAATATCATTCAAAATAATATAAAGTTTATAACTTATATGCTATAAGTAAAGTCAAGAGCAAAAACTATACTACAGTACAATATAGAACTATTGGGATATAATTTGACAGCACGGAAAATATCCCAACAGTTCTATAGAACTACGGTATGGGGTACTACTGGGATGCACCCTAATTTAATTGTTCTGAATAATGTTCTTTTCTTTGTTCTCTAATGGAAATGGAAATACTTTGGTATTTTTATTTTTACACCACTTCTGCTGTTTCTAACGATATATTATACACACACAGCCACGATCTTTGCATATCACTCTCGCTTCCACAGAAAGCCACTTAGCTTAAAGTACAGATTTTGGTAAAATTTAATCTATCTGTGAAAATCCGTTTGGCGTTTAGTAGTTCTGAATCTAGCTACACTTGGATACAAGCAGAACTGTATAAAACGTTTTGCTTGTTTAAGTAAACAAACACACATACACAATATTAAGATATTATATAACACGCATATTTTATAGCAATATCGTAGCTAGCTGCGTATCAAATACCTATTTCCACCGCGTAGGTAATATCGTAGCCTGCTTTTTCCACTAATGCGCAATTTCCGGTCTCCATAAACGAATACGTATATTTTGACGCCTCATAAAAGCTACAAACATAATAAATATTTACACATGATACGGTAAACTAAAAATAATCTGTAGTAGATGAAAATAACCGTTATATATTAATGATGTAATTCATGTATTACGAGCATAAGTATCATGAATAGAAAAATTGATTAAATCTTTACGACCACTATTAGGTAAGTTGAATGTCGTAGTTAATTATTATAAAAACAAAAACCCGACTGCATAGAAATTATGAACTGAAAAGAGAAAAATAAGGATCACTATATCTATATAAAATTTTAAATACTTTATGGTGATGCAAGCGGGGACAAAATACTTTATTTTCTGCGGGGAAAGAAAGATCTACCAAAATTACGTTTGTCCCCGCCTGCAAGATAAAATATTGTTTACATAATTTTGGTCTATATTGTTACATTGATGACATTAATATCTACTAGACTAAATAAAAAAATACGCACTGAAGGGGACATTTTCACGTCGCAGTCAAAAGCAAAAATATATCTGAATAAATAAATAAAAATAAGCACCTTTTTTGCATACGGCACCCCAACAAATTAATATAACTAACCAGAAAAGTTTAATTACAATTCCAAAGGGATGCAAAGCCTTGCTGGAATTCATACCGCCCGGCGAACTTCAAAGTTAAATAAAATACACTGCGGGTTTCACTTTAACCGGTTTATTTTGAGTAAAACAGTTTATTTACCGTTCCCCTCCAATGTACTGAAGGGGGGTTAACTTATAGTACCTTAATCCTTACAGAGGGCGCGTTCGTGGAAAGCTTTACAAAATAAATCTCAATTCAATACAAAATGTGTACAGTTTATTTAGTTAGTTCAACGTTTCGAATCAACAATTTTACTATCGTTTTTTTATTGAGGGCCTATACATAAACGTAAATCAAATTTGATACGTCTAGAGTCCAATAATTTTAACAAATTTCTATTGTAAACTGTGAAAGTAAGTCGACGCGAGACATACTTAAATGTAATATGTGTTTGGGTATTCGGGAGTAATTCCCGCAAATCTGCATCCAAAACGTCAACACAGTAAAGCATCGCAAACGATGTGTACAGAATACGTCGGTGTCACATGAATTCACCAATTACACGGCGACATTAAGACGTTTTGAATCGCTTCCAAAATTAGCCCCATGATATATTCGGTACAGGAGCCGGTGAGCTGATTTTTAAAAGAGTTTATATTTTTTGAATAATTTATTATGACCTAGCCAGGCTTTTTTTTAATGCATTTAAGCATCTCTCTCCCGGAGGTATCTGCGGTACCTCCCAGAGGATATGTGGGACTCACCAATCTGGAATACCCACTAAAAAACCCAGCGTAGCCTTCCGCGTCTCTAATAAAGCGTCAACAGATCGCTGTGGAGCAATCTACACACAGTTGATTACATGTTGCTTCTACGCAAGTAGGTGAGCGAACCCGCGCCGCCTGACACCCGTCCTTCTTATTCAGTATTTAGTATAAAGCATTAATTTATATAAGAAAGGAAGAAAAATACAGAAAAAAAATACTCATTTCGGGGTAACTTTTCTAAAAACTATCCAGAAGCTTTCAAAATTTGGAACAGCGTTCAAATTTGCATTAGTATCAGAATGTTATTCTAATCAGATTAAATAGTCACGTAATTGTATTACGCAACTTGCTTGAATAGATTTCAAAATGAACTTTCAACATTACATAACTACAAAAATTAAACATAACACTGAAAACGAACACAATTTTTTCTCAAACATGCTAAATTTAAGATTCATCTAGAGTGCGTTAAGCCTCCTAAGCCTATAAATTCACCTTAAAATAATTCAGTTAATAACTAATTAACAATTTTCATTATGTCTTCCTGAAAAAGTTTCGCTTTCAGTTATAAACATACATCTTGCACAAACAGATTAAACAAACAGGTCACCGGCTCCCGTCCAAACGTTAAACGTGATTTAGGCTTTACGATGCAACGACCTCCAAAAAGTGCAACATTCATTGATTTTTATTACGTTGCGTTGTAAATAGTAAGTGGGACTTTTGACTCGTACGGGAGCAGGGTGACCTGATGTTATTTCTGTCTTTAGTTATGGTTCAATATACTCGTATTTCTTTAAATAACAGACGTTTTGTACAACAGTGACGACTTTTGGCACGGTAGAATATAAGTCAATCGCTTTTATAGAAACCTTACATTTACGTATAATACCAGCACCTACAAATCCGATGAGGTTACTCGGTGACAGTATTAAGTATAGGCCTTATGGGCACTATTATACAGTTATTGAATAGTGGAGATTAGTATAAAACACCGAGTAACTGATTAAAAGTTTTAATAACGATATTATAGAATTTCGGTTAACAAATTTCGAGAGGGCGGTATACACATAATAAAGTAAGTACCGCTAGCTGGGCGCGTCGAGTACAAGAGAACGACTGTCGGCTGTAGTGAGCGTGTGACGTAATCAGGCGCGCGCGCCGGTAAACTTGGTCGGCGCGGCATACTACAGATTGCACCCGAGTATGCGCGTGAATTATGTTTGTTGTGCGAAATGTAAATATAATAATTTGTGAGTGTGGTATTATGTTGGTATGTAATGTAAGTGTTTATGTAAGTGTGAATGAATGTGGTAAATAAATAAATATGAATATATCTAATGAACTAATAATAAAATATATAAATATAATGTATATAGCCTACATCACTCCCCTCCAGAGGCCGTGTCTACGGACGATAAAAGTCCGGGAACCGTACTCTTCTCCCTGACCGTGAGAAGCGTTGTTGAGGATCTCCAGCTTGATGCTGGGTGGATGGAGGGTCTGGAAGCTTGGGTGATGCTTCTGGAGGCTTGGATGGTGGAATATCCGGTGGTTTGGGTTGAGGTGTATTGTCAGACAGTATATAGGCTGGTTTTAGTCGGTCTATGGATACTGTGACGATTTTGCCCTTGACACTAATTTTGAAAGACTTAGCACCTCTCTGCAAAACTTCGTAAGGGCCTGTATAGGCTGGTTGTAAGGAGCCACGTGTAGCGTCTTCCCTAAGAAAAACATGACTACACGTGTCGAGTTGTTTGAATACGAAGGTTTTGCGAGAATTGGAGTGATGCTGAGTTGGGACTGGTCGAAGTTTCTCGGTAAAGGATCTCATTCGGGCTGAGAAGTCAGCGATGTCGGTGGTGTAACCAGGATTGGTGTGGTCAAAAAATTCACCGGGCAGCCGGAGTGGCTCACCGTACACCAATTCTGCTGATGAGGCTTTAAGGTCTTCTTTTACAGCGCTCCTTATTCCGAGAAGTATCAGCGGTAGAAGTTCGGTCCAATTTGAGTCGGCATGACAAGTTATAGCTGCCTTCAGTTGTCTGTGAAAGCGCTCAACTAAGCCGTTGCACTGTGGATGATAGGCAGTTGTCCTGCGGTGTTCGAATCCAATGGATTTGGCCAACTGCTGGAAAAGCGCTGATTGGAACTGCGCACCCCGATCTGTTACCAGATCGGTTGGAATTCCATAGCGCGACACCCAACAAGCAATAAACGCTTTGGCTACTGTTTCAGCGGTTATATCTGTGATAGGGACAGCTTCTGGCCATCGCGTGTAGCGATCGACGGCTGTCAAACAGTAGCGATAACCGTTGGAATGTGGCATTGGCCCGACCAGGTCTAAATGGACATATTTGAATCGCGCAGAAGGTAAGGCAAGCGTACCTAAAGGTGACGATACGTGTCGCGTTACCTTCGCGCGTTGGCAAGCCAAACATGCCTTAGCCCATTCGCGGCAGTTTTTGCGCATAAGAGGCCAAACAAAACGCTGTGCAACGAGCTTAGCTGTAGCATTGGGACCAGGATGACTAAGAGAGTGGAGGCTGTTAAAAATTTGCCTACGACAACTCTCGGGGACAAAAGGTCTGGCAGTCGGGGTACTGACGTCGCAGTACAGTTCAGTACGAGTGCCAGGTATTGTCCTCTTTGTTAACTGTAGGGATGTTTCGCCGTTGAGGCACTGGGCAAGTTCAGCGTCCGTGGCTTGAAACTTGGCAAGGACTTCGAGATCGACTGGCTTCTCCAATTCAAATACTCGGGAAAGCGTGTCGGCAACGACATTATCTTTGCCCGCGATATGTTGGATGTCAGTTGTGAATTGAGAGATGAAGTCCAAGTGTCTATACTGACGTGGCGAGCAGTTATGTTTCCGATCATGGAAAGCGTAACAGAGCGGCTTGTGGTCAGTATATACGGTGAAGTTGTTGGCCTCTAGCATGTAGCGAAAATATTTGATACTTTCGTATATTGCAAGGAGCTCGCGATCGTACGGTGAGTATTTGATCTGCGAAGGGCTCAACTTGCGCGAGAAAAATGCTAAAGGTTGCCAAGCTCCATCCACGTTCTGCTGTAGAGCTGCTGCGATGACTTTATCGGAGGCGTCAGTGACGAGTCCCAATTTAGCGTGTGACACTGGATGCGCTAGTAGGGTAGCATCACATAGGCTCTTCTTGCAGTCCTCAAAAGCTTTCAGTGCTTCTCCTTTTATGACGACTGGGTGGGAAGCCTTGACGGATCCAGTCAGTAAGGCGTTCAGAGGAGCTTGGATTTGGGCAGCGTTAGGCAGAAATCGCCTGTAAAAGTTAATCATGCCCAAGAATCGCCTGAGCTCTCTGACGGTCTTCGGGATGGTGATGTCTGCGATGGCCTTGACCTTGCTATCCAGTGGTTTAGTACCTTTTTCTGATATCTGGTAACCTAGGAAGGTAACTTCAGATGCACCGAAGACACATTTTGCTGTATTAACCAGCACGCCGTATTCTTGCATGCGGGAGAACAGCTGACGTAAGTGACCTTCGTGTTCTTCCTGAGTCCTGGAGTATACCAAAAAATCGTCGAGGTAAGGATAGCAGAAGTCTAGTCCACGTGTTAGCTCATCGACGAATCTCTGAAACGTCTGACCAGCATTTTTCAGACCGAAATTCATGAAGGGGAATTCAAATAAGCCAAAGGGGCATGTTATCGCCGCCTTCGGGATGTCCTCCTCAGCAACTGGGATCTGGTTGTATGCCTTCACGAGGTCTATAGTGCTAAATATACGGCAGCCAGCTATACTGTGGGCAAAATCGTGGATATGACGGATAGGATACTTATCAGGGATTGTCCGGGCGTTCAATCGTCGGTAGTCTCCGCAGGGTCGCCAACTGTTATCCTTTTTCGGAGCTAGATGGAGAGGAGATGACCATGGGCTGTCCGACGGTCTCGCGGTGCCGTTTGCAAGCATCGTCTCGAATTCCTGTTTGGCTATTTTAAGCTTATCAGGAGCGAGGCGTCTGGGTTGGGAAGTGACTGGAGGACCTGGTGTAGTTCGTATATGGTGTAGTGTTTTGTGTTTGACTGTACCTGGTTTACCGGCGGGGCGGGTGATGTCTGGAAAATCAGCTAATATTTTATGATACCTGCTGTCGCCACCAGTCGATACCTTTACACTCGTTACAAGCGATTTCGGTGAAGAAATATTAGCGATGGTGCTAATATTAGTAAGGCTATCGATAAGCCTACGGTTGCTGATGTCTACTATTAAATTATAAAAAGACAGAAAGTCTACACCTATTATAGGTTTAGTGACGTCAGCGATTACGAAGCGCCACGGAAAGTTGCGACGTAAACCTATGTTTAATGTTAATTGTATGCAACCGTAGGTATCGATAGCTGTACCGTTTGCCGCACACAATGAAAAAGAAGTTTTATTGCGACGTTCGCGGAGTGCACTAACGGGGTAAACACAAATGTCACTTCCGGTATCTACTAAATAGTTTATTTTTGTGTCACGGTCCGTCACAAATAAGCGACCTGCGTTACGACAATCGTCGGTCGCCATCAGTGATTGTCGCGGTCGTTTCCCGATGTCGATTTAAAAGTACATGGCGGCACACACTTATTTGCACTAGCACCGAATTTATGATGGTACCAGCAGTACGCGAAGCGGCGGTGGCTTGAGTCCGATCTTCTGGACCTGGAACGGCTGCGACTCCTACCGCGGGTTCGGCCGCGCTCGGTTGACGATCCTCGCTGCTGGTCGCGAGCCACGAGCGCGCTGACCTGCTTCGTTAGCTGGGCGACTTGCTGGGCTAACGCGTCGAACGCCGACGATGACGTCACGGCAGCGGTCTGCCTGGCTGGTGCTGCGATGTCGTAAACTCGGTCAGCTAGCTCTGCCAGGGCGTCCAGTGAAGTGGTTTGTGATGCGACTATTGGCTGGATCTCCGTAGGTAGGCGGCTGGACCAAATGGTTTTTAGGAAATCCTCCGGGACGTCAGCGCCTGCTAGATGTTGAAGGTGCCGAAGGAACTGTGACGGTTTGCGGTCGCCCATAGTTTCATGCGTCAGCAGTTGTTTGATTTTATTTTCCTTCGACACCGATAATCTCTTTATGAGCACGCTTTTCAGCCTCTCGTAATCCGCCAGGCCAGTTATGATATCCTCCACCTCGGATGCGTACTGTCGATCCAGGCAGGAGAGTACTTGGTAAAATTTTATTTCCTCATCCGTGATGCCGAATATTTTAAATTGCGCCTCGACCTGGCGAAACCAAATCGCGGGTTTCTCCGGCCAAAACGGTGGGACCTGTATTTGTCTGACGGGCGAGGTCATCGTGTATTTAGCGCCAGGCGACTCCTTTTGTACCTTCTTCGAGCGTGGGCGCGTGTTCACCGATCCGGCTGTGTCACTCTCACTACTCATTTCTTCTTACGGGGTCACCAGTATAGGCCTTATGGGCACTATTATACAGTTATTGAATAGTGGAGATTAGTATAAAACACCGAGTAACTGATTAAAAGTTTTAATAACGATATTATAGAATTTCGGTTAACAAATTTCGAGAGGGCGGTATACACATAATAAAGTAAGTACCGCTAGCTGGGCGCGTCGAGTAAAAAAAAACGACTGTCGGCTGTAGTGAGCGTGTGACGTAATCAGGCGCGCGCGCCGGTAAACTTGGTCGGCGCGGCATACTACAGATTGCACCCGAGTATGCGCGTGAATTATGTTTGTTGTGCGAAATGTAAATATAATAATTTGTGAGTGTGGTATTATGTTGGTATGTAATGTAAGTGTTTATGTAAGTGTGAATGAATGTGGTAAATAAATAAATATGAATATATCTAATGAACTAATAATAAAATATATAAATATAATGTATATAGCCTACATTAAGGATATTGTTTCCGGTAAAATTAGTCACATGACACCTGTCTTTGATTGACATCGGGGCAAGGCTTAACAACACTTAACTGAAAAACCGAGCAGGTTTTAATTCATCACTATAACGACGACACTCTGACGACCTCTCTGACACACATGGGAATGCCTTAGATAACTTAGAGGACTTAGGTACGATGCTCAGCTCGGGTCAATTTAGTATTTTATCATATTTTCTAAATTGGCTCAGATTAAGTTTTTCGGTCGCGGTTAGTTACCACCCAACCGGCAAAGACGTACCGCTTAGCATCTTAGCGTTCCGATATGACTCGTATCGCATTTGGTTTAAAAAAATCATGTCTTTTCCAAATTAGCCCGCAAATTAAACTGCATAGATTGTTAACACCAAGTGAGAAGGCAGTTTAGCTATTGTTTGTTTAATTACATAATCTAATAAACCTTTTTGACACAGGGGTATACAAAACTCACCAATTTTCCCATTAATAGTAAAACCCAATACTTAATTAACCGGTCCAGGTATTGGACCCATATTGAGACATTACTATCGTTAACCGTATAGAGAAAATGTCAACTGGGTCTCCAGATACAATGCTGACCGAGCAAGTCGTAAGGCTAACGAGACGTATTGTAGTATGTACTCCTATCGCGAGGAACCAAGGGCAACAGCCAGTCTCTTTTGTAGCTGAACCCCGTTTACATCGCGCCCGCAGCGCATTTAAATGAGGCGAGAATCTACTGCTTTACATAATCTAATAACAGAGCCTGTCAGTTTGGCGCTTACTGTGTTTATTTTAACTGGCTCCTGACCGCAAACGAGTTCCGAGGGACAGCCCCGACTAATTATGATAATAAACATTCATGATTGTTAAATAATGTGCACGAACAACTTGTAGGTAGGTGTAAACTCATTTACGGAACCATACATATATATATGTAGCTCCTACGAACTTAATTATCCTGTTTGTTTAAAGTATTGTTGACATGAGCAGATGACCCATATGGTCATGATTATCAGCCTCTTTCTCCACAG
The DNA here is from genome assembly GCA_034621355.1 of Mycalesis mineus. Classification (NCBI taxonomy): domain Eukaryota; kingdom Metazoa; phylum Arthropoda; class Insecta; order Lepidoptera; family Nymphalidae; genus Mycalesis; species Mycalesis mineus. The sequence goes on along the minus strand of CM067898.1, from coordinate 9,286,587 downwards.
CGCACTCATCATCATCACTTCATAAGAGCGTGGTGGGTCCACGCTCAGTATCCCCTATAATGAACGTAAACCCACCACGCTACTCCAATGCGGGTTAACGGGCTCAAGATAATAATGTTTAATTCACTAACGATCACGGCTAGATGTATATGATAGTGACGGGGGAAGAACGACTTAACGTGTTATCCGAGGCATGGGATTATAACACCACCGACTTCCTGACTCCGGTTTTAGAATTAACTGAAATTTAAAGAAAAAATCAAAATTACTCTACAACCTGACCCAGGATTCGAAACCAGGACTTCGTGATCGAAGCCATATAGTCTAACCACTAGACCAACGAGGCAGACCCACCTGATGTTAATTAAGTAAGTAGAAAATCATCACCTGTAAAAGTGCAACATTTCGCAGCGAATTCATACGTCAGCTTTTTGATTTAAATATGGTTGTTACCAAATTTTGAGCAGGCGCATCAGGACCTGCATTTCTACATGTTTGTTCATGTTAATATTTTATGTGCACATAAATATAATTTAACTAGCACCAGAGGGGTTATTTATTGTTTGATAACTTCAAAAAAACGAATGTCCCAAAAAAGCAGGTCCAAGGACCCCACAACTAACTCAGCCGCTCTGGTAATAGGACCGTTTAAATTCATACTCATTACAGATTCAAATAAAATACAGATAAGAATAATAAGGCACATAAATATATAATACATCAAAGCGGAACACGCAACTGAAACAAAAGTGGTACCATAAACAATAAATGGAAGATAACTCTATAGTCTATGGTATCCATAGAGTATAAACTTCACATTAACTGAAATCCAATCGATTAGTGCTGTAAACCATAAAGCTTTGTTCGATACATTCGTAACCCAAATTCGTATTCTATTAGTTAAATGGTGAGGTTACTGGTAGCTTCTTGGCGTTCACTGTATTTTGATAACTCGTGCAAATATAGAGTATTGTTGATTTAAATAATTTATAGGTTATCGAGGCATCGCGTGTTGCAAACATACAACATTGTAAACTTGAGTAGATACATTCTGTAGTACAGAATCATATTTATGTAGACAGAAAGTGTCGACTATCAATTATACGGGCACGTTTATTGGTTATTACGCACTACATTTATATAACCGGCTAGTAAAAACTCACAGGCTGAAAAAGTCACATAAAGGAAAATAAGGATTCAGCAAACTTCAAAATTCGTTTATTTCAAAAAGGCGTGGTTAACAAGCACTTGGGAAACGTCATGTTGTTAATTTTTCTTGTTAACAATTTTAACTTCGATGACATACCTACTTACGAGTAATGTAGAGTATTTCGATTTTTTTTTTATCGACTACAAGTTGGCCCTTGACAGCTATCATACCTGATGTTAAGTGATGATGCAATCCAAGATGGAAGCGGGCCAACTTGTTAGGAGTAGGACGAAATCCACACCCCTTTCGGTTTCTACACGACATCGTACCGGAACGCTAAATCGCTTGGCGGTACGTCTTTGTCAGTAGGGTGGTAACTAGCCACGGCGAAAGCCTCCCACCAGCCAGACCAAAACTAATTAAGAAAAATCTCAATCTGCCCTGCCGGGAATCGAACCCAGGACGCGGTGGATTCATAAACGGAGGTCTTATGAATACTCCGCGCATACCACTGCGCCACGGAGGTCGTCAAAAAAATTAAAAATAATACGAACATCATTGACATATTAATACTATGGACTTCGGGTCAGCGATAAAAAGTGTCCGAACCAAAAGTAAGCCAAAATGCGAAATGACTTCCAATCGCAATTCAGTCTCATATTAGCTGACTGACAGAATACACGTCAATAATGCCGTAATGTGTTATGAAAAACTTGTAGGAACTACCCGAGTAAGGTGAGAAAAGAAGACGGTGTACCATATTTTCAGTAAGTAAATATTTACTGATGATTTTAAAGTATTATTTTGCTTTGAAACAGACTATTTTATTAAAATTTTAATAAACTATAGAAACGAATTGCATAACCAACCAAAATGAACACAAGTATCCATCTGTCCTTTTCCCATACGCTACCCGCGTATAGGATAGAAGGAGTGCAATATATTTATCTAATTAACCACATTTAGTTCGGATCTGCCGTGAGCAATAGAATGTTTTAGAACAACGACTGCATAGAGTTATTTTGTTGTTTAACATTTGAATTATTTACTTACTTAATTTTTGAATTAAAATAATTAGATTATTTTCAATTCAAAAATTTTTATTTATTATGTCAACTTTTAATTTTTATGTCATGAATATTAATCAAATATCTTTGACCATAATGGTATATTAATTTGATAACTATAAGAATTATCTATATGAAATTAGGAACAGTTATTTAAAAAAGTGATCTAACGTCATTGAAGTAAAAAAATATATTTTCAGTTTAAATAAAAAGAGGAAAATATCGAGAACTTGAAATTTCAAAGTAAAGAACTATATCGAGTGGCATATCATTTTGTACATTTGTGGATTTGATTTGTAATTAAATATTATTATAACTAATTATTATTTTATACAAGATAATTACAACAATTATTATTTGGTACAAGATTTATCCCAGCATATAGAGGTCAGGGATATGTAAATATAAATTAAAATTTGTTGTAAATATAATATTTAAATATAAGATGCCAAAAAAATTTGAAAGCTACCGACTCCACACCATTTATGTTGTCCTATTTTCACGAGAAGCTGTCATGTCAAAAAAAGGCTGCCATGGTAACCGTCAATCGAAGCTGATTACTTATTGCATGCAATTAGACCGTTGCAAATTAGACTGTATAACAATACGATAAGACATACATTACAATGTTATTTTGTGTATAAAAACATAAATACATCCTAGTGTGTATAAAATATCTTGGGACACTTTTGACGTAAATTTTGCATTAGACCCGAAGTCCATAGTATTAATATGTCAATGACGAACATATTATTTTAATAATAGGTACCTACCAAAAATAAAATAGAATTTTCAAAAGCGATTACTGAATAAGTTATAGGGAAAAAACATTAAAAGAAACAGTCTAATTGAGAACCTACGCATTTTTCTGACATCTATTAAGAAGAACATCAAGCACAGGTTCTTTTACTTACGCGTATCTACATTTAATTAATTTCAATGTAAATATTATTTACTATAAATATCAACGTAGAACGCAGTTCCTCTAATAGCAGAGGCACGTGGGTGGAAGATTCTTGCTGAATGAATGATCAAAGATTTAATACACTCACTTATACTAGCTTGGTCTGCGACTTCATTTGCGTTATTTTTATACTCGTATATAATGTATATTTACTACTATCAGAACCTACTAATATATAGCAGCGGGTTTACTTGCTTTTTAAGAATCTTACTTTCATGGTCGAACAGTGATCGCCAGAACTTTGTTATTTTGTAAAAGTTGGGATTTTACAACCTGCTACCTTCTAAAGTCATCACATTGCTATTTCTATAGTTGTCGTACTTATCTACCGTATAATAGGAGAATAATGTGACAAACTTTCAGCTTTTACAATACCATGAAAGGCCACAGGAACCTATTCTAAAACCCAGTACAGGTGATGCAAAGCTCAATTTGAATTGTTTCAATTCATCTCATAATTACCATTTATTTGTTCCAGTTTATATTTTATCTTTTTAAATTTAAATATCTAGTATAAACTAAACAATCTATACTAAAGCCAAACTCGATTAAGAATGCTTGTCAACAAACAAATTAAGAATGATGGTAGAATCACTAGTCATTTTACACCTATTTTTTTTTAATTAATTAGGTAATGACGAATTCATGACAATATATTAGATTAGTAAGCTTAAAACTAATTATATATATTCAAAATCTTTTAAATAACTTTTTTTAAAATAACAAAACATAATTTTAAATTTTTTAGGCATAAAATGTGTTGCATTTTCTACCTTCATTTTTAATTTGCTTATTGACAAGCATTCTCAATCGACTTTGGCTTTATTATAGTTTCTTTGCATAATCATAATCACAAATATAAATAAAAAGGAAACTGCAAAGAAGTATTCTGAATAAAGAATTTAATTGATTGTACACTGTAAAGTCGTAAAGTAATTGGACATATTTCGAGTTCATGAATTATTTCGTGATTATGAATCACAAGTCACCTCGAAATTGTCACCAAACAAAAATCACAATATGTTATTCGCGCGAAGTGATGCATGACAGACGCATATACTTCCCGTTACACGACACGTGACATTAAAAGCATGCCGGCATGCATGAATCACGCGCACGCCGCGGGGAGGAGCCAGCGGCGAGCCAAGAGCATGCCGATTGGCCGGCACGGATACGTGTGGCCGACTGACAATGGACATGCCGTACTATAGGACATGATCATTATTTTGGTGGGTAGGTGTAGGAGTAGACAACGCATACGGTTGTCTACTCTCGAAAGACGGTTAAACTTTAACTTTATAGTAAGGTTTGCAAACCCTGCTATAAACCTTATAACACCTTGAAACTCGAGAGGCATAATTGTAGGCCTCATAAGAAGGCTCAGAGTCGCTCAACGTGCGATGGAAAGAGCATTAAACTCAAACTCAAAATATCTTTATTCAATGAAAACTTTATGATTATTTTGAATTTCATCAAGTCGAAAACTTAAAATTAAAGCCACGAGGGTTCCAAACTCGCCCTGGTCGAGAAGAGCCCACAACAAACTCAGCCAGGTTATTATTTTTTTTTATTATCACCATCTTAAATTATTATTTAAAACCAATAGAACCAAGGACCCGGCTCCTTACAACAATTCACTCAAACGCCTTTTTCTAATCTCTGCATAATCGAATCAGAAATTTGAAGATCCGCAGAAGAACAAAAGTAACTGACGTGGCTCAACGAGTTAAGAAGCTGAAATGATGGGGGCACATAGTTCAAAGAAGCGACGGACGTTGAGGTCTCAAGATGTTGGCCATGGCGATCCCGAACCAACCAGTGCTGGTCGATCCCCCATTAGGTGGACGGACTACATCAAGCGGCTTGCAGGGAACCGGTGGTCCACCGGTGCCCTGGCTCAAGACCATGGTGTTTAGTCTTTACAAGAGGCCTGTGTCCAGCAGTGGACGTCCATAGGCTGTATAAGATGACAAACAGGCATATTTGTGTGTGGCTAGAGGCGCCTCAACTGACCAATGAGGATTCATTGCCTGGCAGTTAAAAGACAACTGTTCGTGGTTATCCGTATCGAATTCTGAATGCAGTGTTTAACCCATTTAATGCAGTACGTACTGACATAGGAGTACCTGTAGTGAGGACTTCCACCCCATTTTTGATGCTATTCTCTTTAAATGGCCCTAGTACCTAGATGTAATATACTAAACCGCATCAGCAGTGATACTGTTTAGTATGCATGATGGTAATTGCTTACCAGCAAGACAAGATCACCCAAAAAATACATCCAAAAAAGAAATTATCGTCCAAAAAATTTTTAACAAAAAATAGAACCGACTCAGAATCGCACTAAAAAGTAAAAAATAACTGCCAAGTTTAAGGAACATTTATTTTACGTACTAAAGCAGTTTGTGGGTTCTAGGTAACGTCCTTAAAGTAGAAACCTTGGCTGGCACCGACTCCTAGATATGCTTAAGTAAATTAAAGCAACTAAATGACACAGTTATTTTTTACTTTTTGAGCCGGTTCTATTTTTTGTTAAAAATTTTTATTTTTTACTTTTTAGTGATTTATCGCCACGTAACGTACTCGTACTATACTGTCATAGTATATTATTCGGCACTAGTAGCCAAAAAGCTACCGATACCGAGATAAAAACCGAAATCGCTGTAAGCGTGCCTCCAAAATTTGAAGAGTTCCTTCAATTTCTCCAGGATATCATCATCCTATCCTAACATGATGACTATGGGACCACCTTGGAAGTATGCCCTTTCTAATAAAAAAAGATTAACAAAATCGGACAACTCTGTAAAAAGTTATGCGTGGTCATACATAAAAAAAATATATATACGTGTCGAATTGAGAACCTCCTCCGTTTTTTTTCGTCGGTTAAAAATTGAATATCTACACTCTGTGACAAACACTGTCGGCAACAAGAATCCGTTGTACGCTGTAGCGATAAGTAATGCATTGCACTCTTATCTACCCTGCTGTTATGTCTATTACGAATATGTTAGTCCCAGTAAGCTACGTGAAATATTTTCATTTACAAATCAATATTATACATGATATAAAATTTTACCATCACCATTATCATCAGTTTATTTTAACATGCCTTCCATAACGGCACTTTTTGTTTCTCTTCCTCTTCCTTCTCCTCATTCTTATATCTTATGAAAGAGATTCGTAGAGTTTGTGGGACTACATAATGCCAGATGAGATTTTGAGCTTAACGTAATACTATTTCAAATCTTTAAACAAAACCTCTTGTTTTCCAATTTAAAAAAACGAATATGAAGTTCAGTGTCATTCACTTCCAAAAGTATTTTGCTATTTAGGCATCTTTAAGCCATTTAGGCAATTTCTAGGCAAGCTAGTTTCGCCTTAGGTCACTTTAATTTAAAATCCAAGTATACCTTTGTCCAGAAAACATCAGTAGTGTGAGACGAAACTCCAGCACGCTTTGGTGCGCTAAACACTGGTGATTTCAGCGCCACAATAGAGCTAAATGGCGCATTACACCTAACTCGCTAACTGCCCGGGCCGACATAACATAATGACAGTCATTTAGACCGTGTATTGACGTTTGAACGATAACGTAACTATACTAAGGCCAAACTCGATTGAGAATGCTTGTCAACAAACAAATTAAAAATGAAGGTAGAAATCACTAGTCATTTTACACCTATTTATTTTAATTAACTAGTTAAAGACGAATTTACGACAATAAATTAGATAAGTAAGCTTAAAACGAATTAATTAATATATTCTGTATATTTTAAATATGATTTTTTAAAATAACAAAAGTCAGGCATAAAATGTGTGGCATTTTCTACCTTCATTTTAAATTTGTTTGTTGACAAGCATTCTCAATCGAGTTTGGCTTTAGTATAGTAGTTACCAAGATATTCGATAATTTCTGGCATTTCCGTGGCAACTTTTTGCCAGTAGGCCTGACGATACGCACAAAAGAGATTGTTGTATAGGCAAATAAACAAACAGTCGCCCAATAAAATCCATAGCGCGCAACCGAAAATATCGATCTCTCTCATTGTTCGTTCTAGCAAAAGAAAAAACCGTATTTCTGATTTTGCTGCTATTGGACTATAATAAGTCGTCCACAAGAAATAACTCTTTGAGCGCATGTTAGCCCTACTGACACCGCCAAAGTGCCCTTTGAAGTACCTATTTTGAAGAGTTACTATAAAGCTATGTTGGCTACCTACTGAATAACTGTCTGATCGACATGATTTCTCATGTAACTAAGGCCCATGTAAAGTAAGCTGGCACACCAAGTACTAGAAAAAAGTTTCTAGAAAGGTTGCGTACCGTGTCAGTATCGCGCGAGTTGTTTCCCGTCCCAATCTCCTTATGACGAAAAAATCAAATGTCTTGCGATCTCGTGCTATGCACATGAGCTACTGGCAAATACTTAAGTATATTTTTATAAATATTAACTTAAATTGATACACATGCGATTTTATAAATTTATATTTTAAATTTATAATAAATATATTAATTTTTAATTTAAAATTAAGTAGTTCGCTCTTGTGTATAGGCTAGCGCTTGGCTACGATCACGCCTGATGGTAAGCGAAGATGTAGCCTACGGTGAAACGCGCTTGCCTAGAAGGTGCCTATTCACTCTTGACTTGAAGACCCTTACCCATACTGTAGGTGGTAGGGAAAACGATTATGTATGTATATGTTAATATTTAATGTTGTTTCGTATTTATTTTTGTATATTTATCAAAATCTATTTTATTCTGTCTCACACCATTTCTGCTTTAATTTCCCAATTCCTGTCATCAAGGGTTGCTTGAAGAGATTGCTCCAAGCAATAAGGCCGCCTTTGCATGCATTCATGTTTATCACTTTTTTGTTACATTTAGTTTTTCTTATGTACCTATTGTCATTATAGTGTGTGTGCAATAAAAAATTTTTGCTTTGCATTTGCTTGCTTGTAAAGGCATGCTTTTGTGCAAGTAACAAACATGTGTACCTATCACCGGCTTATTAAGAATAAGTGACGATTTTAATTAATTTTTAAAACGTTTATAGACCAGTGTTTTCGTGTAAAATCACCCGCGTCAAACTATGATGGGTAAATTGTCGCCACATTTTAGCAAAAAAATAAACGTTAACTGCCAATAGCCAATCAGAAAAGACTGCTGTTAAAAAAAGCTATATAAAAATATGTTTTTCATTTTACATGGGACACCGACCAACAATAGAGCTAACGATGCAATACACCCGACTGAGTAACTACCACCGCGCGGAGATAATGACTAGTATTGGAGGACTGTAGGTAATATTATGAACAATTTGTAAAATGAGACCTAGGTAAGTGTTTCATACCAATATAACTTACCTACAGAAGGACCAGGGGCGTAGCTAGCGCGGGGGCCCCCAAAGTGTGTAAGGAAAAAAAATAAAAACTTTCTAATTTATTTTATTTTACAAATGACAAAATATTGTCCATACAGGCAGAAACTTTAGAAAAACTAAAATCATCATCAGCCATAAATGATTTAATAAATCAGTTTGCCGAAAAAAAGGCAAGGAGAGTAAATATTTAAAAATTGATTTTTATTTGTAAAATGGTTAAATATTTTTTCTTTTGTGAAAAATCTTTACCCCCATATAAGGGCCTCCAAACAAATTTTTTATACGGGGCCCTGACAAGGCACGCTACGCCACTGAGAAGGACTACTAAATCTGATTTGAATGGAGTTTTCTTTGTTTTCAGAGAGACAAAATAATTTCGCATTTCATGGAATCCCTGTGTTGATGTCATCCCTGTGTTGATGCCAAATCTATTGTGTTGCATAGAAAAAACTCCAAACAGAGTCTGAGTTTAAGGATTCTCTACCAATGCATCAAACACACTCCCCTTGTCTACTCATGTATTTTTCTCTGCCCAACTAAATTTATTAAGAGCATGTATAAGTTTAACAATGTGAACATACAATGGTACGTCAGGTGGCACATATTTCCTTAAAAAAAAATATACTGTGCCTAAATTTTTTTTACAATTTAATAGTTTGTTAAGCCACAAATTAACACTGTGTGACATAACATTTTCATGTTTGTTTATAACTTCTAAGATTTAAGCTCAAGATATTGATCATACAGAAATTATAATGAATATTTCCTAAAACTCAAGCTTAAAATAAAATATTCTTTAAATAATTCTAATAGGAGTATTGATATAATCCTCTGTACACAAAATTACTCTTTAATTGGCAATTCACTAATTTATAAGATAATAAAATTGCAAGCATTAATTAACATTTCAATTTAGTATATTATTAGTTATTGATCATTAATTTTTAATTAATGTCTGGCAATTTAAAACCAATTATGATATACATTTCAAATAAAATTCCTGCATATATAAACAAATTACTAAGAGTCAGATCACACTATTTGAAATAGGATAAATGAAGCCAAGCTTAATAATAATTACATCTAAATAATCTAAAAATTATTCATTGACAATTTGAAATAATCATAAAGATTTCATTAAATAAAGAGATTTTGAGTGACTGTGAAAGAATGATATACCAAAAAAAAAAGAAGGACATACTAAATATTTCAAAAAATTAGTATTCATTTGGGAGACCACATATTCTTCTCCTTTCTTTCTGGGTTTTATCTGCACTTAGGCAGTAAGTTGGCCTGGATCTCCCGATGTAAGCAAATTAATTCTAATCATCATGACCAATCTCATGTCTGACTATCATACCTTTTCTGGTTGGTCTCTCGAGCTTTTTGCTCCAAAAAAAACAAACAAAACAAGTCAAAAAGATATTAATACAATTGAACCAACCATTTTTGATTATAAATTATGAGAGAAATGAAAGGAAATTATAAAATAAAGTCACTCTCTGAAGTCCATGCACTAGCATCTACACTATGCAACATATTTTATTGAAGATTTTCAAAATAGATACTCTATCTATTGATATCCATAGATTCAAGAGTGAACCATCTTACCTAGATAGGCATCAACTTTAAGACCGGCTTAAAGGCTTTTTTTGTTTTAATAGAACATGGAGTATTTTCTACTGATGAAATAAAAAGATGTTTCTTTATAACAAGTATGTTTTTCATACATACAATTTCATGTTATGCTGTAAGCTAAAATATCTACTAACCGTACTAAAACTGAATTGACTTACATTACAGTTTGGCAATATGACTCATTTATAATTTACTTGTAGCCTCATTTCTTTGCCAATTTATATTAGTTTTTACCAACTATAAAATTCACACAAACCTGTTACTGCATAAGACAGTGATAATAAATAAAAGTAACTCAATTATTGACTTTGAATTTATTCCATAAATATAAGTAATGACAAAGTTTTTTTGTTAGTGTGAAAAATATTAACAATAAAGGCACAAAAATTATATATAAAAAAAACAGAATAATTATAATAACTAACTAATAAATATAAGGAATTTTTCTCAAGTTAGTGATAAATATAAATTACTGTACAAATAGTTTTAGTGAAATGTTTTATGTATGATAGTATTCTAACTATCTCTACATAAAACATTTTAATCTTCAGTGAATTGAATGTAGTAGAGCCAATGTCTCCTATAGATAATTTAGAGTGAAAAGAACATTATGGACTGTAAGTTGAATCTGTCCTCAGTTTTGAACTGACATAGATATAAAAAATTTGATGCTATACAAACAAAATACAGTTCAGAGTGTTATACAAAAAATATAATAAATTATACACAGATTTTATATTATTTTACATATATTTACAGCTTTTTATAGCGGAATATCCTACTGTAAGTGGTCTATGCTTCCATATTCCTACTTCAGCAAGCTGGAAGGCCTAAGCACTGCAGGTGTAAAATAGCCTGATGATGATAAAATATAAATGTCAATCTGGACCATTAATGCTATGTATCTGTAATGACACTCGACAGTGTGGATCTCATATTCATCTCTCTCTATACTATTGTTTAACATATTACTTGCAAATGATTGACTTTTATTACAGATTTACAGAATAGCCTCACTGAGAGGTTTCGGTGCAAGAGATGTGATGATGAATATCTTAAATCATCATATCTCTTACAGGATGGTAATAAGAATTGTAAGTGTGTGGAGTGTGTCACTTGTTGTAAAATGTTTTGGTTTAATACTTTTTAAAAACTGGTATTGATAAGGGAAATGTAAATTAATACATTATAATTTAATTTATTAAATTTATGTATATATATAAGAAAAGCAGAATTACTATACTAAGGCCAAACTCGATTGAGAATGCTTGTCAACAAACAAATTAAAAATGAAGGTAGAAATCACTAGTTATTTTACACCTATTTATTTTAATTAACTAGTTAAAGATGAATTCATGGCAATAAATTAGATTAGTAAGCTTAAAATGAATTAATTAATATATTCTGTATCTTTTTATAAAAACACAAAACATAATTTTAAATTTCTTAGGCATAAAATGTGTGGCATTTTCTACCTTCATTTTAAATTTGTTTGGTGACGAGCATTCTCAATCGAGTTTGGCTTTAGTATAATTTGAATTTTAATTATATTGGCTTCAGTTATCGAATAAATAAACTGAAAATTACTTGTATATGTTACCTGATGGTTTCACTCGCGTCTATGCCGTTCCCGTGGGAATATCGGGAAACCGGTTCTCAGTGAGTGTCCACATCGCAAAATGAATAACTATACTAAATTTAAATGCAATCGGGTGTACAGTTACTGAGAATTAGTGATTAAACAGCGAGTGGTATTTTGCTTATATAGTCACTTTGCTAATAAATACTTATAACTTTATAAATCTATCCTTCTCGTATTACGCATAAAGATTATTTTCGCGGTAGACATCGTGCCTTTGTTGCCGGGTTTATGAAATTAAAGAATTCAGATTTTTCCCGCGCCACGCCGCTCCTAATGACCGAAACATGTCAATCACAATAATTGACAGCCTGGCAGCGGACTATTTTCGTTCAGCCCAGCGATCCCGGCATCAAAAAGAAGCATTCTTCCCAACCAAAACACAACTGAAGCGTCACAATAAAATACTCTTTGTCATCTGTCAATATTGTAACCTCAAATTTTGCGAAATCAACAACGTAACGTGCATATGACAAAACTACAACCAATTCGCATATACAATAACCGTAACAAACATATAATATGTAACATTCGTGGTAAATAAAGATATGTAATGGTTACGTGTCTCTACAAAACATGACGGCAGATTCAAGACAAAACACGGCCATTTTCGTTGTGTGTACGTTGGAAGATTAAATTTAAAAATTTACCCTTTCCACGTCCAGATCGGTCCCACTGCACAGTCTCTTGCCACCACCACCGTTGTAAGCCATTGTACACCACAATACAAACACAAATCACACCGTAACTCGATAAGCTGCTGCCGGACACGAGTAAACCACCTCCTTCCGAGGTTGAGAGCAGACTGAAAGAACGAATGGATTTAATAACAAGCCGTGAATGAACGAGATTCGAAAGAACATTCCATCACAGACATTTAATGAAAAGAAGATTACCATAGAGTAATGTCAGTATCCACGCCATTGCCAATAGCATAAATCGTAATGAATACAAAATAAAACTAGACAATGGTTTAAATAATCATAAATATTATATCTTATGCAATCCAATTTATTTCTATATAAAAAATATATTTAATTTAAAATGGTGAACGTAATCGGTTACCAACGATAATATAAACAAACTTGTTGAAACATGTCAGCTGTCACTTCAAGACTTCATCAATATTGTCAGGGAACGGTTGTTTACTGTTTATTTACTATTTTATAAATTTTTGAAAATCGTTCTACAATGGATATTGATGAAATTGAAATCAAAATCGAATATAACGAAACGTACGAGACTGACCCATTACGTACTGCATCCCAAAGAAATGCAATGTTTGTGGTACGTTCGTTTTGCAGAAATTTTCTTTATTTAACGTTGAATTAACGCTTGAATGCAATTTCACTTTATGTTATGCCTCTATAAAATTTAAAATGGGAAAGCACTACCTGCTAGTGGCCCAATTTAATGAAAAATTATATTATTAATTATGCCACATTCTTCCATAAGTTTACATATTATGTGATATGAACGGTGAAAGACTACTACCAGACTAGACCTAAGTTAACTTGTGAAAACATATTGACTCTTCAGAATCAAGCATTCAACTATGAATAGTTTTTTTTATATTAATTTTTTTATTATTAATTTATACAAAAAAAAAATATATATTTTTGTATCTGCTTGCAATTTCAAATTAACAATTTTTCACTTAATGCAATGAAAGTATAAAAAAGTGTTATTTTAATGTAAGTACTTTTTATTTTTATCCATTTGTGTATGTTTGTTTGTTGTTTGGCTTGTTTCTGAAATGACCTGTCGAATTGTATGGAATGGACAGTCACTGAGAATAATAATTATATATTAATTTAATAGCACTAACAACAAGGAATTTAAAAAATATTAAAGTTCTGCGTCCAGGTGTTTCTAATTTTTATTTTCTGTAAAGATTCATATGAAGGTTATTCAAATAAAAAACAAAGTGCAGTAAAAATGTCGGCCGGAAAAATATAATTATGGATTAAAATACTAATTAATCAATATTTTTAATTAATCCAATCCTTAATTCATAAATATTCATGTTTGAATAAAAGATAATTTTTGGTATAATTGTTTTTTTTTCTATTTAATTTTTTTTTATCTATTTTTTTTAAATTTATATAATTCTGTTCACACCGGGCCAAAAATGGTCAGTCCTCTTTATGAGGAGCAACATAGGCTAATCCTGACATCCCGACTCCTCCTGACAGGAGCTGGAACTACACAGGTCTAACTATTTGCATTTGCTAGTATATAATCTAGGTTATCTAGGATACAATAATCAAAATCTTGATGGAAATTATGTTTTAGAGTGAAGATTTGGGTGAAAATCCAAATGGCTCAGATGAGGCTGACAAGGAACAAATCTTGCAGTCACATGCATTCACATCTCATTATTTAAATCAACAAAATTACTTGGTAAATAATTCTATTGGTATTAAGTAGACATATTGATTAATATATATACCTTTTGCATGAAGATTTGTAATGTATAGCCATAAAAATTCAAAATTTATTTCAAGTAGGCTAATTATAAGCACTTTGAAACGTCAAATTAGTCTATTTGTGGTGACTCTACCACAGGCTCGGAAGGCAGGTCCTGTTGAGAAGAGCTGGCAAGAAACTCAATAAACATACTTGCAGTTTGATCCAATAAGGGTGATAATACAGTACACATTGATCCAATAAGGGTGAAAATTAGCTGTAAAGTAAAATTTATTTATTATAATTATGTATGTTAATTTACTTTATTGCCATCAATAAAGGCTAAATTTCCCTTAAAAGTAGCAAATAAAAATTAATTCAGGTTAGTATTACTTTTGAAATAGAAATAAAATTTATGCTTTTAAACTTCCATAAAGTAATTACCGTTATTATAATTCTTTAATTTTAACTCTTCTTAACAGCTGTGTTGTTCTATAATTTCAGAATAAACAAGAAAACTATATAACCTGGTTTCAGTCAAAAGATTCAGATGGAAAACTTTTATGCCAATATTGTAAACGAAAATATTCTACTGTACAAACTTTGCGTTATCACGTCAAAAAGAAACATACTGAGGAAGCTACAAAACTATTAAAAATTATCACAAACAATAAGAGAAATCAGAAGCATACATGCCATATTTGCAAGAAGAGATTTAAGGATATGTTTGAACTAAAATCTCATATGTCTGATCATTCTATTGAATTGATACAAACATCCTGTATGCATTGTAACGCTACATTCAATAATAGTAATGAATTAACAGAACACTTGCATGTAAAACATCAAAAAGGGAATAAAACAACCTACATGTGCAAAGTATGTGGGTACCATACAACAAAAAAGTCACATTACTTCCAGCATATAGATACTCATAAAGAAAATAAAGTGTTAACTTGTAAATTCTGTGACTATAAAACAAATTATTCACCTAATTTAAAAATACATGAACGCATTCACACAAATGACAAACCATACTTGTGTGACTTTAAAAATTGCAATTATAGAAGTGCAGCGAAGTCTGCATTGAGAAGTCATCAATTGAAACATAATCCAAAAGATAATATGCTATTTTGTGATAAATGTAGTTATGGGACAGTTTATAAGCAATCTTTGAAAAAACATCTGGATAGTCATACAAGAACTTTTGTGTTAAAGAAAAGCAATGGAGAAGTCAAAAATTAAACCATTTTTATATAATTTATATTATTTTATTTACACTTTACTATACAAAGCTTAGCAGCTTTAAACTAACTATGAAAATCAGTATTCTACATACATAATTATATACAATATTTCGAGATAGCAAAAGAGCTTCATTACCTCTTTTATCATAAACATATTGATTTAATCACATTACCAGATGTGATTAAGATGCCAATATTATTGGCATGAGGGAGATTTGAGAATGTTGAGCATACACTGCACCCACTGCTGATGCAACATAAAAATATAATTTTTTGTTTAATTTACTTAATCTGTGTGTAAATATATTGAACGAACATCTTGCTTACATTTCATTGATCATACCACCTTCAGTTCAACTGTCAGTCCAATATGGCAAAATGTCATTGGAGAATACCAATTTATGTCACATCTGCTTTGGAACCATTGTACATCAGCTTAAAAACTGACGTTTTTTTCAAGAATCGACAAACCGAGTATGACACAATTTAAAATGTTTAACTGTAACAGTGAAATTAAAAGAAAATAGTGTATTTTGTTTGACAAAAGTGAATTTTGTACTTATCAAAATTAGATATTAGCAGCCTAGTTTACTTAAAAAATTAATGTGGAGCTGGTTTGTGTCCGTCAACATAGAAATTCCTTGTTGCCTTAGGTAATGTCAACTCCATTCCTTCCATGTCTTTTGTTAGGGTGATTTGGCAACCTATAAAAAATTCTAACATTGAAAAGTATTGTAACATTGGTTTTCTTTCATTATCAACTTATCAATGGCACACTACAGGGCCAGGCCTCCATCCTTATAGGAGAGGAGATATGGAGAGTAGACCTACCACGCTGCTGCAATGCGGGTTGGCGGGCTGAGGGTGATAATCTTTCATTTATTAATGATCACTATCAGATGCCGATGACAGTGACCGGGACTAATGGCTTAACAAGCTCCCTAAGGCATGGGGGTGTAACACCACCAACTTTCCGACTCAGGCTTGGTATGTACTGAGAATTTCATAGAAGAATGAAAAACTCAGAATTTGTGACCCAACTCAGGATTCCAACCCAGGTTGGTTGGTTGGTTTTCTTTACATTATAAAAAATAAATTAATGAATATAGTTAGCATTTATTTACAATATGTAAGAATAATTATAAATTTGAGGATGTAGAAGAAACGAATTTGAATAAAATATTTACACTTTTTTCTTGTTAAACAAAAGGAAAGAGATAAAATACCCACCTAATCTAGAATTTTCTTTTAAAAACGGTGCCATATCTAAGAGATCATCCTCCTTTTCCTCTGGATCTGTCAACTTGTCTAGATAATCTTGATGTACATATACATGACAAGTTGTACATGCTAATGAAGCTTCACATGCACCTGAAAAAAGTTATCTGTTTAATGTTTAAGTATTGAAAATAAAGATTAGAATAATTTAAAAAAAAGAATAACTATGCCTTATGTTAATATTTATTAATAATCTGTTCTGCCTCATTAATTTTACCAATATCTGTTAAAAATTTGTATGACAAGATAATAATATCATTAGGTATAATTCAAACTCAAGGATTTTCACATTTGTCTTAAGCTCATTAAAAAGAATCAACTGAGTTTAATAACCAATTTAATGATAGGACCTTAAAATTGGAGGAACCATAAATGACAGTTTTGTGACCAAATTATATCTATAAGCACCTTATATAGGTAACAGTAATCTGTTTTAAATTGAATTAAATGAGCTTGCAGAATACAGACCTTCCATTTCGATTCCATATCTATGTGCCAAATACAAAACATTGTCGCCTACTTTGCCTCTTACTTTAGTCCTTTTGCCATCTTTGTCAATATAAAATATGTTTACTCTGTAAATTAAATACATACAATAGTAATAATCTACTCATATTAAGTATAATCGTAACTCTAATTCGCTATTATAAATAAATGAAGTTTTTCGTCTCGAGAACTCGGTTGACGCACGTGTCTGTGAGAGTTTTGGTGAAATTTTTTTATATTTTTTACGTGCAATAGTTGGTGTTGGTAAGTGTTATATTATTGTGTTTGTCTGTTATTGTCCGTATTTAATAAATCATGGATATCGAGTTAGGAGACCCTCCTGACCCGGGGGAATTTGTGGAAATTCCACATTCCCCTCCAACTCCCCAATCTAGCCGTAAACGACCTGCAGAGGAGAAGGTGAGACCCCCTCCCTCTAAAAAAACTTCTGATCCATCAACAGGACACCCGTCTGCCCAAAATATATATACCCACCCATCTCTGGCTAATATTTCAAAAGAATACCTCGAATCAGACCCTGGACCATTTGTTGTTTATATTTCTCGCGAAGTATCAGATCCCTCAGCCGGCACTACTATCAGAGCAATCAAATTTGGCCAATTTTTATTCAAAAATAAAATTCAATCTATCGTTAGAGACGGTATTAAAAATGTCGGACGGAACAAGATCTCTGTAGAATTCACGAATAGGGAAGCTGCCAACAATTTCTTAACAAACCCAATTCTGGAGACAGCTAAACTAAATTCATACATCCCGACCTTCAATGTAACTAGAATGGGATTAGTAAGGGGTGTGCCAGTAGAGTGGCACCTAGATGAGTTTGTGGAATCCTTAGTCTTACCACATAACTGTGGAGAGATCCTTAAAATCCGAAGACTAAATCGGAAACAAATATCAGACGGTGAGGTGACCTGGATTCCAACCCAATCTGTGGTAATAACTTTTAGGGGTCAAACCCTTCCTTCTAAAATTTTCTCCTTCCATACATCCCTCCCTGTGGAAACCTACTTTTTCCCCATTATTCAATGTAATAACTGCTGCCGTTTTGGGCATGTAAAATCCCAATGTAGATCAAAACCTAGATGCTACAAATGCTCAAACCATCACTCTGGTGATTCTTGTGACGTAACATTAAATAAAGTCTCATGTGTTCTCTGCTCAGGCCATCATTTTGCTACTGATAAAGATTGCCCAGAACATGGGAGACAACAATCCATAAAACAGGCTATGTCACAAGAAAACATCTCTTTCATCGAAGCATCATCCCGTTTCCCCCCTAGCCGCCCCTCATATGCTGAAAAAGCTTTTACTACTAATACAACTTCCTTCCACATCCCAACTACCCACAACACCCCAACCTCTCAACCTAAACCCACTTCCAAATCCTATAGAGAAACCATTACCCGTTCCCCAAAACCCAGAACTGCCCTAGGAAAGGGTTATGATAAACAAGCACACCAAAATATTACTAGTAACTGTTCGTCTTCCCTAGGCAATGGTTGTGCCTTTAACTTTGGCTCTGAACATACATCACACTCCAAAAATATTGACTCTTCCATCCTTATTGACCTCCTCGTTACCCTATTAAAACAAATTAATCCTCAATCATTACCGTCCAACGTTGCCCAAATTTTATCTCCCTCCTTCATAATGGACTCAGTTCCAATAATTCAATGGAACTGTAAAAGTCTTCGTAGCAGAAAACCTGATTTGTCCTTATTAATAAATGAACTTAAACCCTCACTACTTGCCATCTCTGAGACCTGGCTTAAACCTGACTCTTACTTTAGGATCTCAGGTTATGCTTGTCTCAGAGATGACAGGGATGATGGATATGCAGGGAGCGCTATCCTGATCCGACGCTCTCTAGTATATTCCTCTATTCCCCTCCCTCCCTTTAATCAACAGATTAATGCTGTTGCTTAAAGAATCCTAGATATTTCCTTTCTTTCTTTATATATTCCCCATCCTCATTCATCTCTTATTCCTGATCTAAAATCTATTCTTCAATCTCTTACCCCCCCCGTTCTCGTGATGGGTGATTTCAATGCCCATCATACAACTTGGGGTTCCCATTCATGTGATGGGTTTGCTATCCTTTTATTAGAACTCTTTGAGGAACTCAATATATGTATCCTAAACAATGGATCCCCAACGAGACGGGTCTATCCCGATCAAAACCCAAAATCTGCCGTAGACCTATCTCTCTGTTCTCCCTCTTTAGCCTCCCGTCTATCTTGGCAAACCCTTTCAAGCACTCATGGCAGTGACCATTTCCCCATCCTTCTAACCTTAGCACAGAGATCTATTCCATTTAGAATCCAAATCCCCCTCTCTAAATATAGGATAATTAAAAAAAAATGGCCTGCATATGCAGAAACGGTTGACAACTTAATTGACAGTCTTCCGGATTCTGAAAATGGTAGGGATGATCAACGGTATTACAATGAATTTGTCCAAATTTTAATTTCATCTGCTAACTTACATTTTCAAAAAAAACAGACTGAACGTGATTTCTACTCCTCACCTCCTTGGTGGGATGAGGAATGCACTACCATAATTAACAATCGTAAAGAAGCAGAACTAACTTATTCCCACAATATGTCCCATTATAATTTTATCCAATACCAGCGTCTTGATGCCAAATCCAGAAGGACCATGTCCGTAAAGAAAAAAACTGGATGGGTGAACTACTGTGAATCTCTGGACCCTCGCTCTCCTTCATCACTAGTTTGGAATAAAATTAAAAGATTTCGTAATGCAGTTTCAACTAGTGATCCAACATCAAATGACACAAAGGTTTGGATAGAAGATTTTGTAGACAAATTAGCTCCTCCCTATGTCCCATGTAATGGTAATGTAGCTACTACTATCACACCTCCTCTCCCTCTTGATGACATGGATGCCCCATTCTCTTTCACAGAACTTCAGGGAGTTCTCTCCGGCCTGAAGGACACAACCCCTGGAGATGATGGCATTCCTTATTCCTTTATTGTAAACCTCAATGATAAAGCGAAATATTGCTATCTTAATATGATTAACAGGTTTTTCGAAATAGGATTCATCCCAGAATCTTGGAGGACTCAGATCATAATCCCAATAAAGAAGCCTGATAAAGACCCGATGGATCCAAATTCTTACCGACCTATTGCTCTATCTTCCACTCTTTCCAAAATTATGGAGCACCTTATTAAAAACCGATTGGAATGGATAGTAGAAAGTAGGGATATATTGGCTAAATCCCAATTTGGCTTTAGGAAGGGACTTGGCACAATGGATAGCCTTGGAATTATTACGACGGACATACGAACAGCCCTTGTTAAAGGAGAGTATCTTGTAGGTGTATTCCTTGACATAGCATCAGCTTATGATAGTGTTCTTCTCCCCATACTCAGGCATAAATTGCATCAGCTGAGTATTTCGCCGAGATTAATACAAGTCATCTGCAACTTACTATCTGTCAGAAATATCCTAGTGAAAACTCCATCTTCTTCTCTTCCTCCAAGAACAATCTGGAGAGGTCTCCCACAGGGCTCAGTCCTAAGTCCGCTGCTTTATAGCATTTACACCTACGATCTCGAATTGTCTGTCGTAAATTTTTGTAGCATCTTACAGTATGCAGACGATATCTCACTTTATATTAGGTCTAATTCCATGGAAATAATCAGTAGTAGGCTTAACTCTGCTTTGTACTATCTAGGCCAATGGTTATCAGAGCACGGTATGTCCCTCTCTGTCGCAAAGTGCAAGGCTGTAATCTTTTCCCGAAAAAGGATCATTCCAGACCTTTACCTTAGCTATGATAACCAACAAATTTCAGTAGTAAATAAAGCAAAATTTCTAGGTGTAGTGCTTGACTCTAGACTCAATGGTGCAGCTCATGCTCAGTATATAATTAAAAAATGTGAAAGTGGTGTTAACATCCTACGAGCACTATCAGGTGTTTGGTGGGGTGCTCACCCCTACTCACAGAAGCTACTATATAATGCAATAATCCGTAGTCACATGGATTATGGCTTATTTGTCCTAAATCCAATAAACAAATCAGCTTTAGAAAAGTTAAATAAAACACAATACAGCAGTCTGAGAATAATACTTGGTGCTATGAGGTCATCTCCTACAAATACTCTACAAGTGGAATGCGCTGACCCTCCAATCTATTTAAGAAGTCAATATCTATGTGATCGCTTCATCTGCAAGGTTTTACAACTCTCTTCCCATCCACTATTAGACAGCCTTCAACAATTATCCAATTCAATTAATCCAAATCAATCTGCCTCTTTTCTTTTAAATAGTTTTCGCAAATTCACATCCCTTCCTGACCCAATCTGTTCATCATTAAGACTCCCCCTATTTTCTACTCCATTTAAAAGTCTAACCTATTCCCCAACTATTATTAATTTAAATATCCATAAGGACACAATTGAAGCTAACTGCAAATTTAATGAGGAAATTCAAAGTCACTGGTCTGATTTCCTTACAATTTTTACTGATGCCTCAAAATCTCAGACTGGCTTTGTTGGTGTGGCCTGCTGGATTCCAAAACATAATATTAGCCTTCAGCTTAAATGCCCCCCAGAAACATCAGTATTTACTGGAGAATCTGTAGGAATCCTGGAAGCTATTAAATTTGTAGATGCTCATAACATTAAACAAGCAATTGTACTTACAGACTCCTTAAGTTGTTTACAGGCCCTTAGGGAGTACCCGTTTCGCAGTAAATTTAGAATTTCTACCTTATTCAGAATCCGGGAAGCATTATTCACTTGTCAAGAGAGAGGATTAAACATAGTACTGGCATGGGTTCCAGGTCACTCTGGCATTCGCGGTAATGAGACAGCTGACAATTGGGCTAAAATAGCAATCGAATCTGGGACCTTGACCCATATGATAAACCAACCTCAAGACCTTCGTTCCAAAGCAAAAATAGACCTAGAGCGCTCTTGGAACTCAATATGGATGGAATCAAAAGAGGTTAAAGGCAAACACTATGCTTCAATTCAACCTGATATTCCAAGGAGACCTTGGTTCTTCTCCCACAAAAAACCTAATCGATGTGTCATTTCTACAATTACTCGACTACGGATTGGCCATGCTTGTACTCCAGTTCACCTGAGGAAAATGAGAATCTGTTCATCATTAAGACTCCCCCTATTTTCTACTCCATTTAAAAGTCTAACCTATTCCCCAACTATTATTAATTTAAATATCCATAAGGACACAATTGAAGCTAACTGCAAATTTAATGAGGAAATTCAAAGTCACTGGTCTGATTTCCTTACAATTTTTACTGATGCCTCAAAATCTCAGACTGGCTTTGTTGGTGTGGCCTGCTGGATTCCAAAACATAATATTAGCCTTCAGCTTAAATGCCCCCCAGAAACATCAGTATTTACTGGAGAATCTGTAGGAATCCTGGAAGCTATTAAATTTGTAGATGCTCATAACATTAAACAAGCAATTGTACTTACAGACTCCTTAAGTTGTTTACAGGCCCTTAGGGAGTACCCGTTTCGCAGTAAATTTAGAATTTCTACCTTATTCAGAATCCGGGAAGCATTATTCACTTGTCAAGAGAGAGGATTAAACATAGTACTGGCATGGGTTCCAGGTCACTCTGGCATTCGCGGTAATGAGACAGCTGACAATTGGGCTAAAATAGCAATCGAATCTGGGACCTTGACCCATATGATAAACCAACCTCAAGACCTTCGTTCCAAAGCAAAAATAGACCTAGAGCGCTCTTGGAACTCAATATGGATGGAATCAAAAGAGGTTAAAGGCAAACACTATGCTTCAATTCAACCTGATATTCCAAGGAGACCTTGGTTCTTCTCCCACAAAAAACCTAATCGATGTGTCATTTCTACAATTACTCGACTACGGATTGGCCATGCTTGTACTCCAGTTCACCTGAGGAAAATGAGAATACGAGACAGTTCTTTATGTGAATGTGGCCTGGATGAGGGATCAATTGCACACATTCTTCTTTCCTGCCCCAAACTTTCTCTCAGCCTATATGATATCCTACCCCCCAAAATTCCCCGCCCACTAAATGTTGAGTGTGTACTGAAATTGGTGTTTAGCCCATATGTTAAATATTTATGTAAATTTTTTAAAGCTAATAAATTAAAACTATAATATTAGTATATATGTAAAATGTATAATATTGTGTCCGTCTCTGTGTTGTGTACAAGATATTTAGTATATCCCCATACTAACAACTTTATGTATACTAATTTTTCTATTGCAGGTAAAGAAAACTTTGAAACCGTGTTTTTATTCTTTAAAATTTTTTATAACTCTTTTGACCGGTCAATCTCCATCGTGCCTCTTCTTAAAAAACTCGACATTGGCGAAATATATAGTGTTAATTTGGCACTACTAAAAGCCATAAATAAAAGAAGAAGAATAAATAAATGAATATTATAGGACAATTACACACATTGTTATATAGCCCCAAAGTAAGCGTAGCTTGTATTATGGTTACTAAGATAACGTTTTATATATATTATACATATATATTTATAATGTAAAGATAAACACCCAGGACACAGGATAACTTTCATGCTCATCACACAAACATTTTTCCAGATGTGGGAATCAAATTCACAGCCTAGGACATAAAAGCAGCGTCACTACCCACTGTGCCACTCGGTTGTCAAATGGATATTGTTTGTTATTTATATTTTAACTACTGAGACTAAAATACAGGGCACAGCTTAATATAAAATCTATATTACAAAATTACTTAACTTAGTATGAAGTTACTGACTTAAGTACAAAGTTAATGACACCTTGGTGTAAGCTTATGAAAAAACATGACATATAACTTACACCTCAGCTTCTGATTTTGGATCCTGCCATTCATATTCACCATGTCTTAAACCTGAAATTAATATGAGATCGGGTTATGAATAAAACTCTCTTCAGCATCTAAAGGGCTATGATGTGACCACATATTACTTCTAAAACAAAATGAAATTAAATGTGTCCCACAGATTGGTTATATTATTGAAGCATCATCAAATAGTGTGCAATCAAATATATCACTTGCTCTTTCTTTGCAATAGGGTGAAAGAAAGCAAGGGCACCATTTAACCAATCAATGGGCGCATATGTCTTTTAAAAGAGATATGTCGATGGTTGCATCATAGCCCTGCAGATTTATAGTAAAAACTAGCTGACCCGGCAAACATTGTTTTGCTTTAAAAATTAAAAACAAATTTAGATGAAAATTAGATAGTAGCCGATTCTCATAGATACCGGATAAGCACAAAAAATTTCATCAAAATCGGTCAAGCCGTTTCGGAGGAGTATGGCAACGAAAACTGTGACACGAGAATTTTATATATTAGATAGACTATGAGCAAACAGACTGCACAATCACACTATCTATTTTAAAATGTAGAGGTGGTGGTTAAGATAATATTCCTTATACGACTTATAATTGCCTTATATATAAGGTGAGTTTGAATTATTAGCCAGCGTCTAAACTGAAACAAGTCTTATGCATATAGATTACAATAGAAAAAAAAATTTGTTCCCAAAATCAATAAACAAAAAATTATAAAACATTACAAAGTATCTATTGACTTATGACAGTATGCATAACGCCATCCAATACATCCATAAATTACCCTAAAGCCAGCCAGCCATTAACCTTAAGGCAGTTATGTACCTACTTACACACTAGAATTGATCAAAATAACAAACCTAACAGGTGATCGATGACCAAGGTCAATGCACTTTTCATTAATAGATTAAAAC
This sequence comes from Mycalesis mineus, assembly GCA_034621355.1. NCBI lineage: Eukaryota > Metazoa > Arthropoda > Insecta > Lepidoptera > Nymphalidae > Mycalesis > Mycalesis mineus. The sequence goes on along the minus strand of CM067898.1, from coordinate 9,261,537 downwards.
TTAGTTTGAAATGCCAGTCGGTTCTGACAGCCGATTGTTATTCTTTTTTATTAGTTCAGGTCTGATCTAGTGGGAGATTTTGGCGGTTTGGCTTTTCTTTCCATATTTTATTTGGTAGTAATTGAATGTTTAAGACATACGTTCGTTCGGTATCTTGTGATTAATTTATGAATGCTATGGATGGTGCTATGTAAAATGTGCTAAGTGAGTAAACATTTTGCAGGTAATTTTTAAATTTTTTGTTACTGGTTCTAGAAATATTTTTATTCCGCTGTTGTAATCAGTATCCATTACACTTACTCCAGTTTCGCCGCTGGCTAATAATTCAAACTCACCTTATATGTGCAGTGAATAATTTTATTGAGTACTGAAATCATTTTTGAGTCTAGGGAAATTTCACTGGAGGCTTTGTTTTGCTTTTAAAGAAAAATAATTGAAATTTGGACATACTGAATCTACTACTATTTTAGTACAACCTCGGGTGGACAGGTGAGAGTTGAGTATTTTAGGATCTGTTCCAAGCAATTATTCTTTTATTATTCAGATAAAAACATTAGGCTAGATCAAGATTTTAACATGAGCACTTTAACAAAATATATGGCAACTAACCATCGAAATTACATAGCCTTTGCATATTGTTTATTTAATACTTATTACGCTTTATTTACATAAAATGTTTAAATATTACAAACGAAAATTATACTTATCAATACCTGAAGATACAGTGAATAACCTTTTTTGCATCGGGAACTGGGTTTGCATCAACTTAATATTACGAATAACTTGAAACAATTTTAATGTTTTCAACATTTTGAGACTTTATATTAAACCCATAGTATACTGAAATGTAAATAAAACATTTAGTTTGAGGTTATAAGTTTGATTTGATAACTTTGAATATTTTTTTAATTTGACGTTTGACAATGTGTTTCCACAAAAGATTTTGGTTTTGCTTTTAATTTCTCAAAAATTTTCCTTGTAAGTTCTTATGCATTGACCTTTTGTAGGGACTTCTAAACACAACGTTACGATCCTGAGCCGCTTGAGGCCAGCAGCCAGCAACTCCCTGGTCCCTGCGCACTTTTGATATTGTCAGTCCACCTAGTGGGGAGTTGACCTATACTGCGCTTTCCGGTACGGGATTGCCATTCTAGCATCTTGCCTAATATAAACTTAGCCAGTGTAAATTTTATTCTTAAAAGTAATGAATATTATTTTAGAATTTGTTCAATTCAATTTGTTATCTTTTTTTGTGGGAAATATTTTGTCTATAGAAACACTGAGAAACGTCAGGTGGACGTTAGCCTACCACGGAATTAAAAATCTTGGTATAGCGTAGACACAGACAGAGAACCTCTATGTGTTATAGCTATAGATTCGTTTCATAACAAATTTTAACAAAAAATAGAACCAACTCAAAACGCACTAAAAAGTAAAAAATAACTGTCTGTGTCATTTAGTCGCTTTAAAGTCTCACAGCCCCGAGGGGTCCCCTGGCAACCGTCAGGCAAATAATGACAGCTGTCATTATAGCTCCGTCGCTACCCGGGTAGCCGCGGGCTGCCGCGGGCCTCAACGAAGGTTTAATTTTATTTGGCGCTAAAAACTAAGTTTTAGTTTAATTTACTTAAGCATATCTATGACGTCGGTGCCAGCAAGTTTAAGAAGATTTGACAATCTAATTTCAAGTTCTTACATACTTAAGACAGAATAAATTTAAATTCTCACCGTGTGAAATCTGGCTTAATACTGTCATATCGAATATTTTTTTTAAAAGAGTTTCATTATGTCGTTAAACTTATATACAATTAATTTTTTAACCAGCAACATTCTACATTATATGTCACGCTCACGTCATTTCATATTCTTGAAAAACGTCAACAACATCCATATTGCTCATTTTTATACATAATGATATTTAAAAATATAATTATCGATTTTCGGAACAACGACATTAGGATAGACTAGATTGTTATACTTAATATAATGAACATGTTATATGTTTTAATTGTTATAAATACACTGCCATAGTATGTAAATCATGTTGTGAATATTGGTGATAGAATTTTTATTATTATAAGAATACAAGGTGAGTTTTATGATCAAATGACGTGTATAATTTTAATATCTCTATTATAAAGGACCTTCGCGGTATAAACCAGCTCTCTGTATGATTCCACTTATCAGAATATATCGGAACTAACATTTTGAAGGTATGAATACTTCAAACTCATTGTGTTTTAAAAAAAATTGTATTTTATAACCATTATAACCATTATTATAGGAACCATGTGCCATAAATAAATATTTTTTTTTATATAATCTTATCATTTTGTGCTGCTTGTGTTTCCTCATAACTATGTTATCAATTTACATAATCTAACAAAGTATTTATAGTTATGTTTATTAATAAATGTTAAGGAATAACTAAATAAAACTTATTGTACATAGAAAACTTATTTCCATTGATAACAATAAGCTTATATTTTATGCTATTTTGTACGTCAAGTTAACCTTGGAATCAGGTTATTATAGTTACATACTTTTATTCAAGTACAATAGAAAAGTAAACCCTAAAACCCAGGCTAGTTTTCCTGGGTTCAGACATCCCTTGAAAATTTATTTCAATAATTATATTATTAAAAACACCACAATTGTTGTCACTGTAGAGCTTGAAGTTAAGTCATTGCATTGTTATTTTTTACATTTTTGTGAGATAATTAAAATTAAAGATGTAATTTTTAACCATAGTGAGAAAAACTAATGATTCTTTGTTTTCTGGGATTAATTTATTATATTGTACTTAGGTCCAAGCTATCTCGTGATGAATTTCCTCTGTAAATAATTAAATTAAGATTTAAATCAAAAATATTTAGGATCACATTTTTTTCCTTGTATATCTAATTTGCGACCAGTCCCCGGACTTGCTGCAAATATGTTAAGAGAGTTGTATCTCATTAGGAGTCAGCATCACTTGGTTACATTTTTTTGTAAGTCGCATCTGACAAATGTCAGACAACAATCTATTTGTCAAAGTGTTGGGATGATTGCTGAATCCCTTCTAATATTTTTAACCAACGAGAAATGTAGAAGGTTCTCTATCCAATATGTATATTTTTCATGATAACTTCTGCACTTAATTTCTATTACATTATAAATTGTAAATTGCTACAAACTCACATCTTAACTTAGCCTATATACAGAGTGGCAGAGTTTGTGAACTTCCTATAAAAAAAAACAATCCGCAAACTTGTACTCCCAATGGGCTAAAACATGTCAAACGTTTGCTTAATACACCAACCAATCTGTACGCTGTGGCCTCCAGTAATACAGTGGCGTGCCAGGTATAAAGATGCGCCTTGCATCTGCAAATGGTGATATGCACCTTGCGGAACTGCGCGCTGGTATTTCTAGTGATGGAATGAATGTCTTTAATGCGTCTTACGATAAAAAAAATACACAGGCATTGCGGAACATCTTGGTTAAAGTTTTGAATTCGTTAAATTCAATAGGACTTGAGCATTGGATGCCGTGTAAAGCACAAGGCACAGGGCGGCCAGCTCAAGGGCTGCGCCACAGTACGCTGGGCGCGAATTTCACGATGGGGCAATTTTAACTGTCTAACGTCATCAGTTGCGTGAGCTAAATAATATAACTTACATGGGATAATAACATAATAATCACTATTGAATGAAATTGAAAAATAAAATGATAAGAATGCAATAATTTAGACATCACTAACAGCAGTGGTCGCCATGTTCGCTTGCGCATCGAGCTGGCTATTCCATATTTAAATCATCCATTACCAGCCCTTGCCTTTGCAGTACAATATGCAAACGGCATAACAACCAAGAGTATGATTAGTAGGTTGACTACACTGTTGGTATAAAAATTTACATTTCTATGAAATACCTTCGATGACTATTTACACATGTATTGCATAAAATAAGTAGACCTAGAGAATTGACAGAGGAAAGACAGAGCAACATTTTCTAGTTGGCGCTATAAGCAATGATAAGGATTTTTCTCTACAGTCTACACTAGTCTATCTAGCTTTGTATCCTGGGCCTGCAGTAATGTCCCTGAACATCATCTGTAGTTAATAAATAAACTCTACTCCTCATTCTAGCTCCTCTGCCATTGAAACATCCTGTATGGTTTGATCAAAAACTTTACTAATTCCACAAGTTCCTTGCTTACTGAACTATTGCAGTACCCACTCCTAACAGTCTGTACAACAACAAGATGCCAAGGGAGATATTGGTTATAATTAAAATATGGAATATTCTTTTTTATTACAATAAAACCAAGTATATAATTTACAGCTACTCTCTACTGTATCCCCTCTGTTCTTTATACCACCACACACCAGTAGGTTTAGGATCTACACTGAAGAGCTGTCGCGCAATTGAAAATATCGCTCTTTCATTGTGTTAAGGTAAGTCGAAACAGAGAGCTGTATTTCCTATTTCGTCGCTATTGGGCGACGTATGTCGTTTTCTCTACACGACATATCTATTCAGGCCCATGTTAGGCTTACGGTACGGTGCATTCGAGGACTCAGTGGCTCGTCCTTAACTTTATGTTTTTTATGTTGCAGGTTAGTTATATTTATGGTTAATGAATTTAAAAAATGTCGATTAAGGAAGAGAAACATGATATAAAGATAGAGAAAAAGGAGGATGACAAAAGAAAAGATCCCACTTCATTCTTGCCAGAAGAAGCAATGTCGTATGAAATTAAGTCAAAGAAGAAGAAGAAGAAAAAAAAGAAAGACTTGATGGAAGACCCATTCAAAGATATAGAAGAGAAAGTCTCTCTGCCGACAACAACATTTTACGACCCGGCTCCAGATGTTTATACGGAACCAATCCAACATTTGGATCCAGAAGTCAATATTAAGGTTGAGAATATAGAGGTGGAGTTGGATTTTAATGATGTAAGTAATAAAGTATGAAACATTTTTTCATTGGTTTATACGTAGGAAATCTACGTCAAAGTAAAGCCACGCGATGACCCGACAACCACATGGTGAAACCATGGAATGCTAGGATATTCGTATCTACACTTATGGTAAGTATAATGCGTCAGGTTTTTACGCTTTCCCTATCCCTTCCTAATATTTATTTATTTGTCAGCACTACATCTTGATATTATCGAACATTTAACTCAGCAAAGACAAAATATGTATTGAAATTGATAAACCAAAACATTGATAGACAGATTTACTAATTGATAAATAAAATGTAATGAAACAAATGCTAATAATATTTCTTATGTCTAATTCATTATTACAGTTTGCAAATGACACGGGCTTAATGGTGGAGGGACCTCATAGTGAAGATAGCCAAGAGCCAGCTGTTAAGATCGAAGAACAGAACCATGAAGCAGTGCTATTAACTTTCGAAAGTATACTTAAAGACGAGAACATGCTTACCCATGTTGCAGATCAAAATGTCTTAGGGTACAGCCACATTACAGCTCCCGCGCCGAATTTTGTGTGCAAAGTTTGCCATCTAGTCTTTCAAACCCCGAAAACATTGAGAATGCATCAAAAAAGAAAGCACAAAGCCTATCGAAAGTCTTTTAGACACATATGTGATTACTGTGGCATGGCATACGAACAAAAGAACAGTTTGGTTGCACATATAAAAAGAAAACACGGACCTAATTCAGTGCCTGACGATTTGGAAGAAAGGACGTGCGATATATGTGCTCTAGTTTTCAAGGGAATAGCACGATTGCGCATGCACATGCGAAGAAAACATGGTTCTTTCGAAGAATCCTTTAAATATGTCTGTCACGATTGCGGACTGACGTACGACAAGCAAAGAAGTCTGATCGTGCATATGCAAAGAAAACATTCAACTGAACCCAAACCAGTCTCGAACACATGGTATAATTGTCCATTTTGTCCCAAAGTATTTACGAAAAGAGAGACTTACGTAAGGCATGTACAGCGAAAGCATAGGATAAACGATGAAGATGACAAGAAGGAAGAGGAACTGGGAACTAAGGAAATGAGGGAATTGTCACATTGCAAGAATGAGCATACAGGGGAGATTACTTGCAAAGATTGCCCTCTAGTTTTTTCTTCAATGAACTTCTTAAAATTGCATATGAGAAGAAAACATAACGCATTAAGAGAAGATTTTAGGTTGAAATGTATGATATGCAATTTATCATACGATAAAGTTGAAAGTTTGAAACGTCACATTAGAAGAAAGCACGATAAAGGAACATACTGTGATGTCTGTCAGAAACAATTCGCAACTCGCGATATGTACCTCGGGCACACGCACAAAAAAATGATCCAAGAATGCCACATATGCGGTCTTGTGTTCGCATCTAGAGGGGGCTTGTGTAAGCATTTGCGATGTACCCACAAAATTGAAGCTCCCAAAACTGTGTTTTGCGATGTGTGCAACGAAAGTTTTCATGATAGACGTCAATTAAAACCTCATTATATGAAAGTCCATCTACAAGTATCATATACCTGTCGATATTGTAAGAAAATATTTAGGGCTAAAGAAAGTTACAGACGTCACGTTCTGTTGAAACATCCAAATCAGAGTCAAAGTGAAAATCAGCAGAAATGTGATCACTGTCCAGAAATGTTCTCGGATGAATTCGAACTGTGTAAACATATCAATTTAGCGCATAGAGTACAGAAAGGCAACGAAATTGGTGCTCTGACATTAATAGAAGTGAAGAAAGAAGAAATCGAAATACCAGCGAAATTTCAATGTACGAAATGTCCAGAAAACTATGACACTTGGGAAGAACTGAAATTGCATTATGAGCAAAATCATCAGAAAATATCCAACACCCAGTGTCAAGTTTGTGGTGAGATGGTGCCTGAATTGGAAATACAGAAGCATATCAAAGTACACCGTACCAATACGATGATACAGTGCAGATTTTGTGAATTCGAAACATCGAACCGTGCTAGTATGACACAACATATGCTAAGACATAAAAATGCGACGACCTTGCACTGCGATTTCAATGGTTGCAGATATAAAACATATTATGAGCTTGCCATGGAGAAACATAAGAGGAAACATGAAGATTTAGGTCTCAAACTTCAATGTACGCAATGCCCATTCCAAACTATGAATAAGTACATTTTGAGATACCACGAGGAAGCTCATGCGACTGGCAAAAAGAGATATATGTGCGACCAATGTGACTATGCAACCATACTGCCAGCAAACTTAGTGCAGCACAAATACAAACATTCTACTGAAAAACGGTTCAAGTGTGAAGTTTGCCCGTTCGCGACGAAGTACAACACGTCGCTACGTTTTCACGTCAAGAAAAAACACTGTGATCTCCCTACATTCAAGTTAATTACAAATTGAATCACATTTTTATTATTACTGTTAATGTTAAGTATTTTGGTGTTGTCTTTATTAATTTGATTTATTAAAAAACAAACTTTTATAGTGGTAATTTTCTTTTTTCTCTCAAAACAGAAAGATATCAGCTAAGGTAGTTTTACTGATAAGGATTGAAGGAGGAAAACCCAGACTCTGCAGTCTAGTTTATATCCGATTCGAGCGATCTGCATCAAGCGGAATGTACGAACTACGCTGACCAATGTCCATCGAAACAGAGACTCCCCTAGCAAGCCTTTTGCTAGAGCAGCCATACTCATCCAAGCTTGCAGCCTCCTTTTGCATTGGGCCACATCATAGCAACTGTTAAATCTTGCGGACTGCATTAATTAACCTAGGTACACGTAAATCTAGTATAGTAGTAGTAGTATAGTAACACTTTTCGTATGCGGATCCGCCACTGTTGGTTGTCGCGCTTAGTTATAACTCTCTTTTTTCTGTCTGTGTAACAATTTTGATAAAATAAAATATACTTAATAATATAAAAATTTTTAACAAAAAATAGACGTAATGTAAAGTAATAAAATTTTTGATAAAATAAAATATACTGTGTCATTTAGTTGCTTTAATATAAAAAGTGGTTTAGGCGTAGTAAAGAAGTTTGTGGGTTCTAGGTAACGTCCTTGAAAGTAGAAACCTTGGCTGGCACCGACTCCTAGATATGCAAATCCAATGACACAGTTATTTTTTGTGCGCCTTGATTTATCGCCACGTAACGTACTGGTGCTATACTGTCATAGCATATTATACGGCACTAGTAGCCAAAAAGCTACGGATACGAGACAAAGACGGAAATCGCTGTAAGGTCCAAAATTTGAAGACAATTTCCAGCATGCGGACATGGGACGTCGTGTATAAATTATCAAAATCGGATAACACTGTAAAAAGTTATGCGTGGTCATACATATAAAAAAAAAAAAAAAAAAAAAAATTGAGAATCGTTTTTTTTCGTCGGTTAAAAAAGTGGTTTAGGCATCAAAGCATCCTTAAATATAAAGGACATTAATTATCCCTTAATAAATATAATAAACATATCTGAATATTCTTAGGTATAAACCTTTGTTACTGTTACTACTAACTTCCAAACAAAGCTATAATTGCCAAACCTGGTGGGAGAATAGGTTTACAAACTTTCAACTATTTTGGTTCGAAGGTGTGGCATCACAGGATCTCGGTTTATAGTTAATAGGTATAACATAAAAAAGTTGAGAGGTGCCAAGGGACACCCGGATGGAACGAAGTTCCTTTCGATTAATTAGTGACGGAATTGTAATAAAATTTTATTTTTTTAAAGTAATAATAATATTTGTTGTTGTACACCGAAACACCAGAGGACGCCACGAGAGCGCGAGACAGCGTACAGCGCGGGCGCCCCCCGCCGCTCACGTGCACACACATCAAAGGCGGCGGCAAGATCCTTTGATCAAAAAATAAGGAACTTCGTTCCAATAATTATTGTTTTTGTGATTTTTCCATGATAATTCCTCCGAGGTCGAGCAAGAATAGTCTATGGCTTCTAGACATGAAATACGCAGTAGGGTTTGAGTTACGAGTAAATGGAATTCTATTCAATAATCGATTTTAAATAGGGTATTTAATCAGATATTTTCAATAATAGAAGGGAACTTATACCAACTATTGTGCTACAATGTGGTTTGGAGGCCTTTTATAGTTATGTTTATTTTCAATAAACCAGTAATAAAACCCAGGACCTCGTAATCAGAATCCATGTAAGCTAACCAACGGATTAGAGTAACTAGACTAACAAGGGAGCAAAACAGGTACGTAGTATTTTAATTTCTTTTTTAAATTAATCTTATTTATGATCTGTTAATTTATTAAAAATTTAATATCCAATTTATATCAAATCGATTTTCTTAACCAAATCGATTAAAATTTAAATCGATATTTTCACGTCTCTACGGCGAATAGAAACGTCCCGAATTTATTGAAAAGTCAAGTCAAGTGCTTTGCTTTGTTGTTTATAAATTGTTAAAAAGTGTATGATTTATATTTTTCAATAAAGACTGTAGATTGAAATTAATAAATCTGTTTTTATCACACAAATGTTGTAGAACTCGGTGAATTCAGTAAGAATAATGAGTCTATTCGGTCTTCCTGAGCTCGTCATCGAAAATATATTTTCATATTTGTCCTACGATGAAATTGCTAAGAACAGACTAGTAAGTTCGATTTTATTTATAGATGTGACAATATTTCTTGTTTAATTAAAATGTACACTTTATTTTTATATTTTATATAAGTTAGTATCTTCCAGTTAAACAACTAATTGCTTTCTAAATCGATGATCTAATCGCTCTTCACGCTTTAAAAATACTAATTAACAGCATAAATTAATAAACACTGTATATTTTAGCTAGTTGTATGAAATATGCTAATTAGTTAACATCTAGAATCAATTCTATAGGTTTTATGCCAGCTGGTAATTTCAGAAAAAATTGAAAATCTCCAAAAATTTAATTGTTTTGAATTTCTCATTCCGGAATACTACTAAATATTAATTTGTAATATTTTTTATTTTTTTTTATTGACAAAAATTTGATACAAGTTTGCCCTTGATTGGCTATCACACCTGATGTTAAGTGATAACGCAATCTAAGATGGAAGCGGACTAACTTGTTAGGAGTAGGATGGAAATCCACACCACTTGTGGTTTCTACATGTCATCGTACCGGAACGCTAAATCACTTGGCGGTACCTTCTTTGTCAGTAGGGTGGTAACTCTCCCTGCAGTCGTTCATTCATTACTGAATGTCGTGGTCCTGGTAAGATCCCAACTTTGAACGGGTCCATTTTTTCCACCGGCTTCTATCGGTAGCCATCTTCACTATCGTGTAGAAATTCCTCTTGTTGCCTTCCATCAGTTGGTCAGCCCATCGTGTTGGAGAGCGGCCCCTCGGTCTTTTCCCCGCAGTGTTACCAGTAATTATGAGTTTCTCAAGGCTGCCGGGAGTTACCACCCTCCCGCATGCGGCGGGAGGGTGGTAACTAGCCACAGCGAAAAGCCTCCCACCAGCCAGACCAAGACAAATTGAGAAAAATCGCAATCTGCCGCGCCGGAAATCGAACCCCGGGACCCTCGTCTTTTAAATACACACACGCACATACCACTGCGCCATGGAGGCCGTCAAAACATTAGGCTGTCATTTTTCTGTTTATGTATTTGTTTCATTAGGTACATACATTAGAGCCTTATTTGGTTCACACTTACAGGTCTGTGCTTAAATCTGAGAGCTTAGGTACAGTCCCTACTATTTTGATTATGTTAATATTTTGATTATATATAATAAATAAAAAAGGGAATGTTAGGTTTAAAGTTATGTATTAAAAATTATAGTATAATATTTAAAATAATACTTAGGGAAAATATTATTGAAAAAATTTCATTTGTACGAGGCTTTGCTAATTTATAGTAAAGAAATACATTGCACACCCAGTAACCTGAGAATTATTTTGCAGGTCACTGTTAGACTAGAATTTATCAGATTACAGATTATTTTACTTATAAGTAACTTATTATACAACAAATGATAGATTCAAAATTTTTAATAATGAATTACCTAATTAGTTTTGATTTCTCAATTTATTGTATTTGTTGTACTACAATTAATAGTGATAGGCCTGTTGGGTTAAAGGAGGCAGGTTACAGCGGGTGTCAGATTAGACATGGGCCATATTATTGAGGTTCCACTGTAATTTTTTAATGTTTTTATATTTCAGGTGTCAAGAGCATTTAATGAAGTATGTATGCGATTGTTGAACAGAGGATTTCTGATGACAGAGAAGCGACATGCAATGGTGCTTAAGAGTGTCAAAGCTCAATTGCCTCGGAGGGAATCTGAACGCAGGTATATTTAAGTTCACAATTGAACTTAATTGCTTAGATTTCCCAGTATTATGCTGATGATAGTAAAAAAAAATATTACTATCTATTATTTGAGTCCATTTACATAAATTTACAAAGTCCTATGTCAGGCAATGGACATCCATTGACTTTGAATTTGAAATTACTACAAATGCAACCTTGCTTCATCCACTTGGGAACCCTGAACAAAATTGTTTCTAAAACAGTATTGAACTACCCTCTTCAATACCTACATACATAACATGGGTATGTTACACGTGCCAGGCTCTGTTTGGACATTTTCTCTGCCACACAGTGAAACCAGTACTCTCACTGTGAATTCATGGAATGTTTAGATATTTATCTCCCTCAATTGAAACTACATTAATATTTATTGCATAGTTGAAAAGATCTATATAGTTGTCCATCCAAACAACAGAAAATAAATGAATCGTTCTTAAAAATCTGACCACATTTTTGCTTATGAAAGATAAGGGCAAAGAAAATACTTGCCTCATTTTGCATACTAAATATAAATAAATATTAAATATTATAGGACAATTACACACATCGCTATATAGCCCCAAAGTAAGTGTAGGTCGCTTGTGATACACATTTTTCCAGACATGGGGATCGAACCCACAGCCCAGGACGCAGAAGCAGGGTCACTGCCTACTGTGCCACTTGGCCGTCTTCATACTGGTCCTTTGTTTATGTTTATTCTATTAATAAAGAGAACAAACTATAATGTACAGCAGCAGCTATGTTGAGATATTTAATTTAGTTTTTTTTTTTCAGATACCACCCACTGGCTAGACATTGTGACATATTGTTATCGATAGAAACGCGTATATCTATGCTCAATATGACATATATGAAGTTTATAGACAATGGCATGTGCTCCTTCATACCTGGAAAGGTACCTGTTTAATAATGAAAATATTTTTAACAGAATATTTAATTTTTTCTGATATGAACAAATTGGTTATGTAACTCATTGTCTTGTGAAGGTTGATCATCATTAAGGGTCACTGCTTATTTTTAGTTTTTCTGGCTACTTAGTGGTAGCTAGGTAGTAGCTATGGTTTATCAAGGTGTTCGCTCCATGTGTCTGATGCTCCTGGATAGGGGTCTTTATTCACATCCTAAAGATCATACATTAAAAGTGAATAATTATTATGACCTTATAAATAAACTGAAAAAAATGCCAATGTGGTTAGTTCATATGTAGTAGAAATGGGTGCGAGACGTATACCAGCAAAGTCTCTACAACCTGCTCAAAGATCTCGGCTTGACTAGAACTGCAGTATGCTCCATTGTAAAACAAGCTGAAGCAACCTACCATATTTGGTTGGGCAGGGAATTTGTGGAGAGAATTAAGCTTAATTAAGATTGAGATAATATTAAAATATAAATATTAAAAAACAAATTACGATATATAATTTTATATAGACTTTATATATTTGCAGGTGATCGACGAAATCAGACGCGTGTTGAACATCGTGGAGTCCTCAAAGACGCCGCCGCGCGCGCACGAAGTGTTGCAAGAGTTGCGCGATATATCCAGCATGGCGATAGAGCACTTCGACGATAAGATATCGCCCGCCTTCCGGAAGCGTTTGCTGGAGGGCGCCGCCCAGCCCGCTCCTCGGCCGTCACCAGGTGAGACTCAGAGAAAGCAGACTATAGTTCGTTCGCGTTAAGAATGCAGTGAGCGCCGGCGAAACCCCGCCCCCTAACCAATCAATATTTTACAAATTATGAGGTTAAGTTCATAGTGACTAGTTAAAGGCGAACGCGACGCGCTATTTGATTGGTTAGGGCGCGGGGGTGGGCCGGCGAACAAAGTTGACTCACTGCATTCTTAACGCAAACAAACTAAGATAATAGTAGTTTGGTTTTAAGTTTCGATTAGTTTATTACTAAACAAATTTGATAATAATTTAAGCGAATTCCCATTTCCTTTGGTCACATGTCAAATTCAAGTGTCTCTTTGTAATTTCAAACTAACAAACTTTTTACTAAAGTATATATGGTATTTACTATGTTTACATCAGTTACATCAAAAAATCAATTTTTATAATTTTCGACTGTCTGTTTGTGTCGGATAATATTTGATAGCAGTAAAATCTCATTTTGTTTATAATAGCTAGACTCACGAGGAGTGACATGGGCTAATTTGTATGCTAATATTCCTATGGGAACAGCTACTAAGTTATCAAATCCAAATTCCAGCGTTCCTATCAGCGCACTCGATGCGTCAAGAGATGCTGCATCTCCGTCGCAGGACAGTGCTCAACGCTAAGCTGTCACTGTACCTCGCCTCTCAAAACAGGAAATACTATAGTCAGGTGAGAAATTTAAAGAACGATTCAGTCACCTATTATGCTCATCAACCATCAATACTAACTAAATTATTTTTGTCAGGTCATATTTTAGTCAGGTGCAAATAGCGGTGTAAAAGTTATTTAATTCAAAAGTACTGTAGCATTTAGTTGGGTATATTGGTCAAAGCATTGGCATCTCTATATATCCCCTCTCCTATAAGGAGGGAGGCCTGTCCCTGTAGTGGGCCGTTAATAGGTTAATAATGATAATGTTGATTGTTATCTCTGAAAGTATTACCACTATTTTTTTAAGAATAGTGATGTGATGTCTGTAGGCGATTTCTTGTATCTTAAGACGTTTATAATACACACTACAATTGAATAACCTTGCATCTGTTGTGAGTTTGGTTTATGTACAATGGCATAGGGAGGATGACTCAAAATTTATTATAAAGTAGAAGAAATTTAATTATGTATGATGAAAATAAAATTCAAATTTGACTGCGCTTAATTGCCTCACCTGGTGACAGAAGGGCTGGCTCGTTTTTGGCGCGAAGGAACAGCCTGGCTAACTCAGAAATGCAGCCAGTATTCTTGCCACCATTCCTCTTGGTTCATGATTTGTATAGTTGTTAGGACAAGTTAGCTTAAGTGCATTATTGTATTCTCTTCAAATAAAAAAAAATGACAAAGTTATCCAAAGTTACAAGTGCATAATCTCGGAGTAGCAATAGTAGTTTCCTGTCCCTTTCTTGAAAAATTAAAATTTGTACTGGGCTATAAGTCATAGCAGTGTATCGTTCTCTGACTAGTTATTAATATTTAAAGTTGTATACCTTATTGCTTAAACTTTAAAATTATTGTATTGTATCTTTTCTTTTTTCCAAACAAATCAAACATATAGTACTTGTTGAGCTTACAGTGCCGTAGGAAACAAATATCCCTAAAGACCATGTATTCAAAGTGAATAAATATTATGACCTTACTAATGAACTAACCAAAAATGGCTATGTGGTTAGTTTATACGCGGTAGAAGTGGGAGGCATACCAGCGAAGTCTCTCTACAACCTGCTAAAAGACCTTGGCCTTATTAGAAGTGCAGTAAGCTCCATATTGGAACGAGTGTCCAAAGCTGCTCTAGTAGGGCCCTTCGAAGGTGGCTGGGCAGGGAGAATAACTTGAACAGAGGAGGTGAGTGTTGGCGCGCGTCACAAAGGGTACCCTTAAACCTACACCCGTGTCACAAGTCTCGGGCTCTGTTCTGAGTTTTTCTCTCAGCCACGCGATGGACCCGGCACCCGTATGGTGACTCCATGGAATGCTAAGATATTCGTCTTTCTGTATATATTGTTGTTAAATTAAGTATTAAAAAGAATATGAAACATATTTTGACATCAGCCATCTTCACTATTGCAACATATGTAAACCCCTCCCCCCCCAGATTGGATTTAATACATATTTTACATTACAGATGATGGACTACAGAAAGATAGCATGGCGCCATCACAGAACAATCCGGGAAATGACCAAAAGACAGCGACTGCAAGAGAATGCTATTGGTGAGTCAATTGCAGTACTTCGCCCTACATACATGCGTGCAATTTTTGAATTTAATCAATGGAAGTAATACTTCACTCCCCCGGTGACGCCGCTGTAGTCCCGTGTGGAGCATACGGTAATTACTCAATCAGGAAAAAAGAAAAAGAATGTAATATATTATAGCTCTCATAATTATTACCAGCCTAATAAGGGCCCACTACAGGGCCAGGCCTCCCTCCTTATAGGAGAGGGGATATGGAGCGTACACCCACCACGCTGTTCCAATGCAGGTTGATGGGCTTGGGGTGATAATGTTTCACTAATTAATGATCACTATTAGATGTTGATGATAGTGATCGGGACCGATGGCTTAACATGCTCTCCGAGGCACGGGGGTGTAACACCACCAACTTCCAGACTCCGGACTTGGAAAGTACTGAACATTTCATAGAAGAGTGAAAAAGCTCAGAATTATTCCGTGACCCGACCCAGGAATGGCACCCAGGACCACGTGATCGAAGCCGCATAGGCTAACCACTAGACCAACGAGGCAGCAACCATATTATAGCTAATGAATGTGTAATATTCAATATACATGTTTGACGGCCTCTGTAGCGCAGTGGTTTGCTCGGTGAATTTATAAGACGGAGTTCCTGGGTTGCATTTCCAGCAGGACAGATTGAGATTTTCTGAATTATTCTGGGTTTGATTGGTGGGAGGTCTCGGCCGTGACTAGTTACCACCCTATCGACATAAACGTACCGCCAAACGTTCCGCGTTAAGCGTTTCGATACGATGTCGTGTAGAAATTGAAGAGGATATTATCCTACATCTAACAAATTAGTCCGCCGCAGGTCACTAGATGTAGATTTGAATTATTGTGTATGTATAATCTTTAATATTTACCTTACCTACCATTGACATATTAATACTACTACTGGACTTCGGGTCAGCGCTAAAAAGTGTCCAAACTAAAAGAGGGCTAAAACGCGAAAAAGATTTCTAATCACATTCAGTCTCATATTAGCTTACTGAGAGAATACACGTCAATAATGTTTTAGAACAACGACTGCATAGAGTTATTTTGTTGTTCAATATTTGAATTCTTTAATTCCTTCATTTTTGAATTAAAAATAATTTAAATTAATAAACTTTTATTTTTTATGTCATGAATATTAAGCAAAGAAGTTTTACCATAAAATTGGTAAAATGGAATCCTTCCGTCCGTCCGTTCGTCCGGCGGTCTGTCTTTTACACTCGATAATTTTGATAACTATAAGAATTATCTACATGAAATTTGGAACAGTTATTTATAACAGGGACCTAACGCCATTGTAGTAAAAATATATATTTGTTTGTTCTAGATTTATCCCAGCCATAAGAAATCAGTGATACATTTAATGTATTGCAAGCAATTAGACCGTTGCATTTTAGACTGTATAACAATGATATAAGACATATATTACAGTGTTTTAGTTTGTATATAAAAATACAAATGCATTCTAGTATATATAAGATATCTCGGGACACTTGTCGTGAATTTTGCATTGTACCCGAAGTCCATAGTACTAACTATTAATATGTTAATGTTACCTACTAATACATACATAATTTTTTAAACATTATTAATCTCCTTTGCAGCCGAGCTCAAGAAGCGTTTAGATGAGTGTGACGTCAAGTACAGCGAGCTCACTCACACCAACCAGGCTGCAGGTGGGAAAGCCATTGTCGGTAAGATATATATTATTTTATTTAGCATAAGCGTCGCCGCCATGTTTATTTCCCCCTTTGGAGCAGCATAGTCTACCCTACAACCCTACCTAGGGGCTAGGAGAGAGGCATGGGGCATAGACCCACCACGTTGCTCCAATGCGAGTATGGCATACATCATGTTGATAATTTGACGGCCGAGTGGCGCAGTGGGTAGTGACCCTGCTTCTGCGTACTAGGCTGTGGGTTCGATTCCTACGTCTGGAAAAATGTTTGTGTGATGAGCATAGATGTTTTCCAGTGTCGTTGATCTATATATTATAAGTATTTATGTATAATATATATAAAAATATTCATCAGTTATCATAGCACCCATAACACAAGCTACTTACGAGTACGCTTACTTTGGGGCTATATAGCGATGTGTGTAATTTTCCTATATTATTTATTTATTTATTTATTATTTATTTATTTATTAAATAATAATAACTTAGTTTGTTGAAATATTTGACGGCAGAGTGGCGTAGTGGGTAGTGACCTTGCTTCTACGTCCTAGGCTGTGGGTTCGATCCCCACGTTTGGAATTTTTTTTGTGTGATGAGCATGGATGTTTTCCAGTGTCTGGGTGTTTATAAGTATTTATGTAAAATATATATATAATATTGATCAGTTATTATAATACCCATAACACAAGCTACTTACGAGTACGCTTACTTTGGGGCTATATAGCGACGTGTGTAATTGTCCTATAATATTTATTTATTTACTTTGTTTTTGTAATTATAATAACAATCATTATGATGAAATGTCCTTGTGTTTCAGCCTCGGCGAGCGATACCGCGTCGGGCTCTCAGCCGCTCCGCCATTTTGGAAGTCAAATCAAGTTGGACTTATCTGTGCTGCCCATCGGCACTTCTAAACGGAATCAATCTAAGAGTAAGTTGTATACATAATTTTTTATACCTGTAAATGATAGCAAGGATTTTTGTGTCGAGTTACTGTTACTATGTGATTTTGAGTTACTTTATGTTTACTATGTATGAAACACTATAATATAATAGGCAGTATGTGTGTGTGTGTGTAAGTATTAAGGAATGCATATATTTTTATGTATGTAGTATGTAGAAAACAAATAAAGAGGTAATGTATTGAAATTGCAAAAAATTGTGTATTTATTGAAAATTGTGTTTGTTACAAATTTTACTTTTTCAAAATTTAAAAAAATTTTAAATCAATCAAAAATAATTAGTAACAATTTCCTTTTATTTATTACAAGTAACCTTTGTCTGCAATCACACCAGATGGTAAGTGATGATGCAATCTGAGATAGAAGCGGGCTAACTGCTTTCATTAGGATGAAATACACGTCCCTTTCTATTTCCATACGACGTCGGAACACTAAATCGCTAAGCGGGACGTTCTTGTAAACCACACCCGGAGCCTCCTACCAGCTAGACCTTATTGGCCCAACTGGGAATCGAACCCAGGACCTTCGTAAATCCACTGCACATACTACTGCGCCTTGGAGGCCGCCAAATTGCTAATAAAAGGAAGATACTATACATTTTAGAAAATGCATATAACCAAAGTTCTGTTCCAGCAAACATAAAGCCTCGGCAGTCGCTGATAAAGCTGCCCAGCCTCTCACAGGACATGGACCCGAACTCGGACCAGAGCTCGGTCCAGATACAAAACATCACCAACAGAATCATACAACTGTCGAACTTGTCGAGGAACATGGGGGAGAGAATCGCCAAACACAAACGCCTCATTGACATCGACGCGGAACAGACGGAGGTAGACGCTAAGAAAATGAAACTTGAGTGAATACTTACATGTTTTATTATTTTATTTTATATAGGTTTTGAGTTAGTTCGAAAAGGATCGTTCGCAGGCTCTTAACTACGGTTCAGTAGTTTAGGACAGACATAGTTATTTTCACATTTATAATATTATTATAGAATCTATACCATCTATATACTATATATAATTTTGACGACCTCCGTGGCGCAGTGGTATGCGCGGTGGATTTCTAAGACGGAGGTCCTGGGTTTGATTCCCGGCGGGGCAGATTTGAGATTTTTCTTAATTTGTCTTGGTCTGGCTGGTGGGAGGCTTTCGCCGTGGCTAGTTACCACCCTACCGACAAAGACGTACCGCCAAGCGATTTAGCGTTCCGGTACGATGTCGTGTAGTAACCAAAAGGGGTGTGGATTTCATCCTACTCCTAACAAATTAGCCCGCTTCCATCTTAGATTGCATCATCACTTAACATCAGGTGTGATAGCAGTCAAGGGCCAACTTGTAGTCGATAAAAAAACAAATATATATTTAGGAATCAGAAGCGGATTTTATTAAAAAAAAAAGTAATTATCATCGACAAATAATTTTCACACTTTTTAAACTTAAAATCAATTATAAGACAAACAGTGATTAATTAATCTAAACAGCACCAACTAATCACACAATAATCCCAAATAAATGAGAAATTAATTAATGATACGACTCCCCAAATGCAGTTTTTATTGACCACCGTCAGACCGACAACACGACCACCTCCGGCGACTAGCAACGGCAGAATGCCTCGCGCTGTTTTTTTTTCTGGTTTAATTGCCGTAGGCTCCATACGGGACCACTGCGGCGACACCGCGCAGAAGCATCCCGAAGGCGAAGAAAAGAAGAGGGCGTAACTACTCTCTAAGGGCGTCTCCTGTGAGACTCAGGCCTCAGCTTATAGGAACGTTTGGAATGGGTGTGTGGTTTGGCGTGATTGTTAAATCAGACCAAAGCGCCCCCTTGATGGACGTGGGTGAGTTCCACGTCCGGGTGACGTTAAGAATCGGGGACCTCGTCTTCGCCGGCGAAGACGCTGTGTTGGTTGTGTGTGTGTATCTTGGGAGGTGTTGTCCATTGTTAGGGTGGTAAAGGACGTTTTTGGGGCGTCTGCGTTTGCAGTTGGCGTCTACTTCTGGGTGTAAGAACAAGATTTAACCACAAGTGGATTGGGATGTATGGCGGCTTTCGAAAAGTATTTTTTTGAAAGCCCCTCGCGCTGTGTGGTTTGTCGGATGACGTCACCTCCCGCAGTAGGGGCTGGGGACTGGTTGCTATCAATTTATTTAAAAAGAAATTAGTTTTCGACAGCATTACTACCAATTAGTGGTTAAGGCCTGCTCCTACATCCTCCAACTAGACGCCAATTGTAAACGCAGACGCCCGAAAAACGTCAGGCTTAATAATCACATCCCTTCCGAACGTCCCGAGTTTGACGAACTCGCTTACGCCCTTATTTCACATATTCCCTCGCCTTCGGACACCCTCTGGCGATGCTTCTGCGCACGCCCAAACCTCTCTCTGTAAATTGGCATGGTATTAAATTTTGGTATTGGTATTCAAAATTAACCAAATTACGCCTAATTTTGGATTCAACTTATTTCTTTAATCCCACAAAATTTATTGTTAAATGATTAAATAATATAATAAATAATAAATAAAATAATTAATTATTTTCTCTAGTTATAAGTCTTGCGTCTCGAAATATGTTGAGTTTTTTGCCAAAATATCTTATATTATGTATGTTATTGTAAATTAGTATGAAATCAATTGTTTTGTTAGTAATCTTTATCCGAGTCTATGTGTCCGTGTGATTAAGGAATTTCATATTTTGAATATTTGGAGTTTGGAGTGGAACTGGTTATGGAGATTAGTTAGCCTATGTTGTACCTGGTCCTGGGTTCGATTCCTGGATCGGGTGACGGAATAATTCTGTGTTTTTCATTCATCTATCTGCGTACACCGTATAAAATAGGCCAATTTTAGTCTACTGTTGGTCTAAGATGAGTTCGGAAGAGATATGTCGACTAGAGATAAAGAGAAACGCGCATCATCGATTGGTTATGTGGTCGCAGCGTCTTCCTATAGCGCGCAATAAAAAAAGCGCTAGCTCTTTCGTTGTGTTGGGGGGGAGGGAGGGAGAGGAAGGATATCTGATTTAGTCGCTTTTGGGCAACGTTTTACCTTATTTTTATTGGATTGTGATGGCCTCCGTTGCGTAGTGGTATGCGCAGTGGATTTGTAAGACAAAGGTACTGGGTTCGATGCCCGACTGGATCGATAAGGCTTTTATATATTGATCCAGGTCTGGCTGGTGCGATGTGAAATGTAACGTACCGCCTAGCGTTTTATCATTCCGGTACGATGTCGTATACTGAAGGGGTGTAGATTTCATCGTACTGCATAAAAGTTAGCACGTTTCTTAGATTGCACCATCACATACCGTCAGGTGTGATCGCAGTCAAGGGCTAACTTTTAATGAATAAAACGATCATATTTCTTCCAAGCGCATCTTAGGCCTAATGCCTAAATTAAAAAAAACGTCAAAATGCATTATTTTTTCACTATTGTGAATTTTCTTTTCTTTTGTTTTTTTAGTTAGTAACGACTTAAGTTAAGTTACAGGATATCGACTATAAACTGGCATTATGTCTTGTATCATATGATATCACATATTCTGATAGGATATATTGGCAATAAATTCTATCTCGGTCACGATTCCGCCAATCCGCATTGGAGCAGCGTGGTGGGTTTTCGCTCCATATCACCTCATATAAGGAGGGAGGCCTGGCCCTGTAGGCCGTTAATAGGCTAAATATAATATATGAGATAGGACATATTGCCGGTTCACAGTCGATATACTTATGTTAATACTTATTTAAGAAAGTTTATAATTAAGAAATTGGACTTTTTAGTTAATAAATTTTATAGAAACACAAATGTGCTATAGTATATGAGTAGAAGTATTGGGTCAAGAGTGTAACCGAATTGAAAATTAATTATATAAATAATACTCTTGTTTGGAAATAAACTATACAAATTATAACGTTGTTTAATTTGAAAATTATCTCAAAGACAAAAGTATTTCGTTCTCAGAATGAGTAATTTTGTCTATGGTTATACGTAAATGTATGTCTCAACTTTATCATTTCGCAGTATGTCAAAATAAGTTGACACGAGACTAGGGTTGTCTCTGGGTTTTTGTCCTCGTTTAGAGGGTATCCTTCTATTTCAAAAATAGTTCCGATTTAAAAGATGAAAGTCTACGAAAGCAGTGTGCTGATCAACAATTTGTGTTTTATTATAACAATAAAAAATGTAACTAATTACTGAAACAATTTGTATCAAACTGTAATATGATGTTTATATTATGATAAAAGTACTTAATTAAATTTAATTTTAAGATCTAAACATAAAAAAGGTGATTTACTGTTTAAAAAGCCTGTTGACATGTCCGAGTTCTGGACTTAAAAATCCGGGGTAATCCTTGTCCTGATTTCAAAATTGTAGAGATGGCAACCCTACATGTGAAGTACGTACGACTCATGTTTGAACTTATTTTGCATTTGAGTATTCGAACGTAAATCAAGAAACATGAATCTACCCACCAAGCTTACTATAAGAAAACTATGAAGGTAGGTCGATTTAATTCGCGATCCTCAGCAATAATTCATATCAAACAATCAAACACATTGCACTTTCCCAATCTACACGGACGTAGCCATCGCTTTCTCATGTTTGTATGTAAAGGGGGGGGGGGGGGGGGTTTATTCTATATGATATTCTATAGCATACTCATGAGGGGCATTGACTCATCACGATAATATCTCTGACATATACATTCGATTGTCTCGAAATTTTGTTACATTTCTACTAAAGCATTACATTCTATTAAAGGATTATTCATTACTCCTTGGTTGCAATGAATTATAGTATGTAAATTAACAAATCGTAAAATAAGGACATAGATGCATTCCTAAAAATCCAAGTCCCCATACGTTTTAGAATTCTATAACTGGCAGATACGTTGTCGGCCTGCCATTTAAAGAGGATGTATATAATTTAGGCAATTCAATAGAAGTTGCTAAGAAGCGTTTTACCTGCCTCGATAGAAAGCTTGAAGCTTCTTCGAAATTGAGGTCAGCTTATGGTGACGTCATTAAAGGTTACCTCGCGAGGGGCTACATTTCTCCCGCGCCTTTATATGACTCAATCTTAATCCAATATTCGTAATGCCGCATACGGGAATATTACGTGAGGACAAACTCTCGACTAAACTGAGACTAGTTGTCGATGCTTCGTGTCGTTCCAGCTCAGGAAGGTCATTGAACCATTTATTGCACTCCGGTCCAAAGGAGAATGCCAGACAATGTATAGAACTTTAACCCACTAATAAAAACATATTGTACAACAATGTATTATGCGTCATTTTATTGCATTTTTTTACTATTTAATATAAATTATATTTAAAAGCTCTAGAACTCGGAGTATTCGACACGAGCCTAACGTTGGTTATCGTCCACTTCTGTATTGTTGTTCCGTATAGTTGTCACACTAACACGACAGTCGCAAAGCTTCATTAAATACATTTTTAAACAGGCATAACGACTCTGGATATTAGCGTTTTAGAGCCCACTTTTGATGAAAATACAGTAAAAAGAAAACGATTAAAATGGCTAGAACCCAGTGCAATAATAAAGATTTAAAAATGCGTAAAGAGTGTAAACTAAAAGGAAATAGATTAATTACTTTTTTAACATAATTTTATTCCGATATCCAACAGTAAAAATGGCTTATTAGAAAACATTTATATAATAATAGCATATTTTTAGTATATTTACAATTTGTGGTCTTTCTGGGTTAGGATCTAGCATTCTCCTTTACAGGGTGACTTATTTAAAATCATTGTAAATTACCGTCTACAGCCGATGGCCGTGAACAATTTTTACAGATTGTTATGCGTAAAGAAGATCGTCGCTATCAATGCTTTCTATACAGTTTTAACTCGTGTAACCCTCTCGTGCTTTACCAATTCAATCGAGTTTGTTTCGGTCTCACTTCAAGTCCGTTTCATGCACTGCGCACAGTAAGGCAGCTCGTAAAAGACGACGGCGCGAAATATCCTATAGCGTGTGGCATAATTTTACCCGCTCTATACATGGATGATGTTGCTTTCTCGCTCCCTAGTGAACAAGAGGCCATCACCGCGTCGTTTCAAATGATCGACCTTTACAAAGGTGCACAGTGGGATTTAGTAAAATGGAACAGCAATTCACGTAGGGTCCTAGAGAACCTACCTGAGTCACACAAACTTCGTACGGAGGTGGAGTTTGATAAAACTATAAGTAACAAAATACTCGGCCTACACATTATGTGATATATTCTACTATAAAATTAATGTACCTGACGAGGGGACTTGCACTAAGCGCTCCATCTTGTCGACGGTTGCCCGTCTGTGGGACATAATGGCCTTCGTTGCTCCCACAGTCGTGTACGCCAAAGTACTAACTAAAATGCTTTGGCAATTAAACTAAGATTGGGACACTCCAGCCCCATTACACATTACTAACATGTAGACTCAGTTTTGTGACGAGTTACCAGCTCTGAATAAACTTCGCATACCGCGTCATGTGGGCGTGACTGAGAATTGTGAGGTCACTCTTTTCGGCCTGTCAGATGCAAGTCTCGCTGTCTATGGTGCCGTAGTTTATTTTCACGTGAACTCACCTACTGGTAACAGTGTAAGACTTCTCTGTGCGAAAAGTAAAGTTTCGTCGACAAAGCCACATTCAATCGCTCGTCTCGAACTGTTAGGGGGAGTCGTGTTGTCGAAGTTACTTCGTACTATTTACGATATCTACTCCGAGCGCATTCCAATCAAGGCTACATATGCATTTCTCGATTACAAAGTCACTCTGTACTGGATAAAAAGCTCACCACACAGATGGCAAACTTTTTTAGCGAATCATGTTGTTCAGATAACTGAGAACAACTCACCTGACAACTTTTATCACTGTGCTGGCACTGAGAACTCGGCTGATATATTTTGCAGAGGTGTAACACCCGAGAAGCTTATCTCTCACCCTGTGTGGTTCAACGGTCCGCCGTGGGCCAAAGCTCACCCTTCTCAGTAGCCTTTAAAAACGCTCGAGGGACAGTCTATTCGTTCTATGATTACACGTAGAAGTTAGACAGTCTAACTTCTACGTGTAATAGTGTATATTTATATATTTATAAAATTATTGCTGCGTCGTCGTACTCTTATAGTAACCGCGGACGACTTGAACTTTGGAGAAAGTAAAATACTTCGCGCTCTACAAAAAGAGCATTTTGCTTCAGAATTTAAACGTTTGAGACCATTTATTGATAATGGGTTGATTCGTGTTGGTGGACGTCTGTCTAACTCTGGACTTGATTTTGACGCAATCTATCCAGTTATATTGGCCCGCGATGGCCACGTGGTAAATACGATCATCGATTATTAAGCATTTATATGCTGGACCACAGCTTTTGCTGGCTCTGCTTAGACAGAGATATTGGATTATGTCAGCACGACGCATCGTAGGCAGAGGATACACATGTGTAATACTTGCTTTAAACTTAAACCGCGTCCAACATATCCGCTGATGGCTGATCTTCCTGATGTACGTACTCGTCCAGGATTGAAGGCATTCAGTTTTTCAGGCTGAGACTATGGCGGACCAATTCCATAATACGTACGACCTACATCGGTTAACAATGGACTTTTTCTATAAATGAAATTTAACTTTTTTTTCGACTCTGAAATGGCAATAAGCGTATTTTTAGCTAAGAGATGAAGTTGTATACCTATTTATGTCTTACTTATATTCTCTGCTGAGAAATGAACCTATCAACTTATTGTACTTAATATACGGCAGTGCCAGTTGGGCCTCTGCACAGGGCGCAGACCTAAACTAAGATCAAGAGGAAAAAGGACCTTTTGCCACCTTCCTAGAAAAAAATTGAACGTGACCCTTTTTTAAAACAAAAAATAATTATAGCAAGCTATCTTTAAAAGATAGAAATAGGTATGTATCATTAGTTATTTTTTAGTCCTAATAATGAGGAACAATTCTCCCATACATTGATATGTTATATTTCGGCGCTATGACCTTACCAATAATTATCGTCATGTTCGAGCCAAGTTACAAATTACGGGTACATACTAAAACCATCCCCAGGAATCACTCTATAAACTTATTGGTGAAAAACGCAAGAAACTGTGTCTTTGAGTTTATCGCGAACAGGGGACTTTTTTTTAGAATAGTAGTAGTATTAGTATGTAACCAATACGTCACTTTTTAAAAAAAAGCTGTACCGAGTTGGCATGATTGCGGGTAGCGTAAGCGTGCTGTTATTCCACCAGTGGTGGATTTTTTATAACCGCAGTTATGCATCTTGCACTGGGTGCATAATTGTAAGCTAATTACGGCACTGGTAGGCTGTTACCTACCTACATATTATATTATAAAAACCAACAATAGGTACCATTATTTCGTAACATGCCAATTTACGCAACATTTATGCAAGTTGTAATAAAACAGTAATGTCATGTCAAATTACATACCGGCTTTCTACCAGTTTCACTTTTGTCACTTGGCGGGAAAAGTGCTATATATTTTGGTAACATTTTCTTTTATATGCCATTTTATAGTCAAGACTGTGTGCAGTGACATGGTAATGAGAGAAAAGTTATTGTAATTTTAATATATAATTTTCATGTTAGTTATTGAATAATTAATTAAGTATTGCATTTATTAATTTAATTAAACTAATTATTTACAATGTTTTATAATAAATAGTAGCACAAATAAAATATAATTATGATAATATATAACCTCATAACAATATTATTAAAACAGGTAAATTTTCTTGACAATAAATGTTTATACGTTTTTGTTTTATTAGATTTCATTCATCCTCAAATTTATCAGTAATCTACTGTTTATTACAACATTTTTAATTTTAAAATGCCCCGTATTTTGACAAAATAAAAAGATTAAAAAGTCTTGGACATTAATTAATTTCTATTCTATTCTAATGGAAACAAACAGCAGAATGTCGTTTTTTTAAATAATACAGAAATAATTGTAAATAAATATTCAATATGCCTTAATAATAGTATTAAATAATATATTCACACATTTTGAAAGACTTAACTTATTTGACTAACGTAGGACTTTACTTTCCCTATTTTTTTCCTACTATCCAATAATTAATGTATAAAATTATACGGACAGTGTATAACGACTCTATTCTTAACAAGAATTAAATAATCAGCCAATTACTTTTAACATTATCTCAATGTTTCACACAAGTGACTTATAGAGGGTACTAAAGGAAGTAATAAAAAACATTAAGCTACTGCATATGGTCATAACTTATATCAGCGTGAAACCCAGAAGGACCTGCGGAGTAGTTGACCAGCTGCATCCTTCCATCAGGCAGCAGCACATGGTAGGTACCTTTGGTAGATTCCCCCTGTTTAGCTTCTCTGTGGCCGAAGTAGTTTCCACTGTCCTTATCATGAACTCTGTAGCCAAAATCGTAGTTTGCTGCGTAGTGGAGCTGTAAAAAAAGTATTAGGTAAATTACAAACAATATATGTTGATTAAATAGCAATAATAATATGTCTGAGCCTGTGATGGCCACAACTTCATCATTTTATGAAAGCTTAAACTTTGTCAACTCTTTCCCCACCAAAACGGATATTATATGGCGTTCAACTAAGATGGTTTTGGGAGATAGCGGGTTCAATAATAGTTATCTTATACGGCTGTATAAGACTGTAAAATATCGAGCATATTTTCTTCAAGAAGTTTTTAGTAGCTTACTATAATTATTAGATATAACGGAAATGGGAAGCTGGTGTTACATTTCCGAATCTTGGAAAGCACGCGACGCCATCAGTGAACTATCATTAACATCTGATGCTTAGTTTTCAGCCTCTTAAAGGACCACTACTGGGCCAGGCCTCTTTCCTAGTAGGAGAGGGGATAAGGACCGTAGATCCATCACGCGGCTCCAATGGGTTAATATTTCCTTTATTAGAGATCTGGCTATTAATTTATTTGACTATGGGATATTTTCGGCTAGTAGTAGTGGTAATCCTACATCATACCTTACCGACAAAGACGTACCGCCTAGCGATTTAGCGTTCCGGTACGATGTTATGTAGAAACCGAGAGGTGTGTGGATTTCATCCTACTCCCAACAAGTTAGCCCGCTTCCATCTTAGATTGCATCATCACTTAACATCATCGTGTGATAGCAGTCAAGGGCCAACTTGAGGGCCAAAAACAAAAAACGATCACTATCAGATCTTGATGACAGTGACGGGAGCTTGAACCCTGGACCTCTTGATCAAAGCCACATATGCTTACCACTAGATCATCCAGGCAGTCAATTTTCACAGTTTCAAAGTTTTCTTTTCACGAAATGATAGTACGATACCTACTAAGATCAAATCCCATTGGTTAGCATTGGTGGTATAAAATTCACAATATATTTAGCCTATTAGGTAATTGTAACTTTCTTTAATTCTCTGTGAGCTAGGTCTCTATCGGAATAGAAAGCGGTGATGCTTGACAGGAGGTCACGGATTGTATACAATTGCGCCTCTAGAGACTAGAGGGTAACTTTTGCATAATAGTGTTTGTAGTAGTTCGAGGAACAAGCAGATGATCAAATCATGTACTCGTACTGCATGGAGTTCAGTGCCTCGTTCTTGACGTACCTAGTCTTTGAGAGGCATAGGTGTTAATTCCCTTTTTAATTATACTCGTTTTACTCGTACTCGTTTTTAATTATACTTAACTCGTTTGTTTAATTATATTATTATTAGAATAAAATTGAAAAGTATATTATGTAGAGTACTTAATATATATTTTACAATTTTTTTGGATACATAGAACTGTCAAACTATTTAATTAGTTTTGTAAAATGTAAAAAAAACAATGTAAGAATTATTTTAAAATTAAAAATTGTAAAATTATTTTTTGTTTTTTTTTTTAAATTTTTAGTACATTCCAAGCTCGGAGTCGGGAAGTTGGCGATGTTACACCCCCGTGCCTCGGAGAGCACGTTAAGCCGTCGGTCCCGGTCACTATCATCAACATAGTGATCGTTAATAAATGAAACATTATCACCCTAAGCCCGTCAATCCGCATTGGAGCAGCGTGGTGGGGCTATTACACATCACCTCTCCGATAAGGAGGGAGGCCTGGCCCTGTAGTGGGTTGTCAATAGACTGGTAATGATGATGATGGCCTGATTTCAAGTCGTTCAAATTGAATCCTATTATCGAGTCTAACTATATGAACGACTAGCAGTCGCCCGCGACTTCGTCCGCGTGAAAACCTCTTAGGTACCCTTCTAATTTTAAAGACAGAATTTCATACAAAATGTGTAAAGGCACATATAGTGTACTCATTCCCCGCTCCCCCTCTCAATTTAATTTTTTTATAGTTTCCCGTGAAGCAATATTCTCCGTCCCATCCCGTGTACTAAAGGTCTACATTTTTGTTAAACATTGTATGACATTTTAGTACATTAACATTAAAAATATATATTTATGGCAAGCTGATGGGTATAAATTGATATTAAATAGTATATTTCACTCTTGAGTCTAGCCTTCAGAATAAACAAAAATAATTTTACAATCCGACACGCAGATAGAGATTAGCCCGTTTAAACAAACGAACAAACTCTTCCGTGTATTAAATAGATATTTGAACAAAGATCGAATTCTTAATTCATCATCGTATATATAACATAGATCTAAACTCCCCTCCCGCACGCGCACCCCCGCCTCGGTGACGCTCACTTCGCAACGCAGAAATAGTAATATTTTAATTTCGCCATAACTTCAAAACCAAACGTCCAATTTTAATCTTTTAAATACCAAATATTATCTACATAAACTGTACTTCGTGATGAAATAATTTATTTTGATAAGGATTAATAGCATGAGTAAAATAAATGCGTTTAAATGTAGTCCAAAAAAAAAAAATTAAGATTTTTAAATAAAAAAATGGTTGTTGTGCCTCACTCGACATAGATAGGTATAGTGTGTCGCGGACTTTTTTGTAGATATTTATAAGATCTCCAATTAATTAGAACATTTTATGGTTCTATATTTTATAGTTTACGCAGCGTACGCAAAATAAGTAACTTTTCTGGTTGATTTTTTACACCTTGTGTCCGAAAAACCCAAATATTTTACGGAACCCTAATTTTTTCCAAAATAAAATTTAGTCTATGTTACTCGTGGATAATGTAGCTTTCGAATGGTGAAAGAATTTTTAAAAACGGTCCAGTAGTTTTTGAGCCTATTCATTACAACCAAACAAACAAACAAACAAACAAACAAAGTTTTCCTCTTTATAATATTAGTATAGATTGCAGAATCTATGCTATGCTAGTACGCCGGCTAAGGACGTAAATCGGGCGGTTATCTTAACCGAGCTTACGTCCTTAACCGGCGTACTAGTACAGGATCCGTGGCCTATTTTTTCACTTGATTACTATCAAGCTAATTTTCCGTGAGTAGCTTCATTTTGATAAGACGCCCAACAATTTCCTGTGCGAAAATTTTTGATTGTGGTAGCTAACAGAGGTAGCAATGATAAAATATCTCGATTTGATGATTCTTCAATATTTATTACTAACTGAATTGTTTTTATTAAATCTTAAGATAATTATCTAAATTATTTGAAAAAATATTTGTCCTACAAAATCTATGGTTTCATCAAAGAGTCCTCCCCCTCCAACATGTATTGATAACGAGATCACCAAAAATGATTACTAACCAGCTAATTTTTTTTTATTACTTAGTTAATATATATATAATTTAACAGCCATATTGTCCTACAAATTTCGTGGTATGTTATCCCGGTTCCCACGCTTAAAAGTAGTAGTACAGATCATTGATGTAAAAATAATTACTATCAAGCTGAATCTTCGTGAATAGCATCGTTTTAATGAGACGCCCAACAATTTCCTGTGCGAAAATTTTCGATAGTGGTAGCTAACAGAGGTAGCAATAATAAAATATGTCGATTTGATGATTCTCAAATATTAATTACTAACTGGATTGTTTTTCATTAAATCTTAAGATAATTATCTAAATTATTTGAAAAAATATTTGTCCTACAAAATCTATGGTTTGATCAAAAAGTCCTCCCCCTCCAACATGTATCGATAAGGAGATCACCAAAAATGATTACTAACCAGCTGATTTTTTTTTTTACTTAGTTAATATTTATATAATGTAACGGTCATATTGTCCTACAAATTCCGTGGTACGTTGTCCCGGTCCTACGGTCAAAAGTAATAGTACAGATCCTTGATGTAAAAATAGCGTGGTACGCTATTGCGGTGCTCCAATTGAATATATATTGGAAAGTCATGAAATTAAAAATCAATTTATTTCTCAAGCGTGCGAAAAAAATATGTTGACTTTTTGGTAGATTTCACTTAACAATAAGTTAAAAAATGAGGTATTTCAAATTATTGAAGAGTATGTATGCAGAGTGTATTCATTAAAAACAAAAAATGATATCAATAAAGGACGGTACGAGTTATTTGAAAAAGGATATAAATCAAAAAATGAAAATGAAGAAATTTTAAAACAAAAAATCGTAGGATATGATCCTTCCAGTTTGCCACCAACAAAAGAAGAATTGTTACAACAAATTAAAAGAACTGCATTTATCTGCAATGTATGGTGTAACGCACATATGCGGTGCCCCACGGAAAAATTGCCGGAAAATTTTGGATGGACAATAATTGATCGCAAATATGAATATTATTGGTTTGATGGTCCCCAAAGTCCATCTTTTGAAGAATTATCTTCTGAAATACAAGGTACCCTATTTATACTATTGTTATTTATTGATTGATTATTCATTATTATATAATTTACTAAATTTTTTCATGTTATTACAGAGTCAGATATCACGAGTGAGGAAAGTGAAATAAATGAAGATGACAGCGATGTTAGTAGCGAAGATTATGAAGATTCACCAGATGAATATGATGAAGATTAATTTTTTTTATCTATAAATACACCAATACACCAATTTTTGTACCTAATTTTCCTAAAAAATAAACTTATTTAAATTTTAAAAAAGACTTTTTCACTGTATCTTATGTTAGAAATAGGAAAACGAAAAAATTACTATTCTTGTCGGACTAGTGATACATACCTGTTTTTTTGTAGGACATTGTTTTATTTGGGCACTGAACACACTAACCTATTATGTAATATTTTTGTCCTACAGTTAGTAATGAGAAAAATGGTCTTATGGTATTAACAATTTCTGAGCGTAGGACCGGGATAACATACCACGAAATTTGTAGGACAATATGGCTGTTAAATTATATATATATTAACTAAGTAATAAAAAAAAATCAGCTGGTTAGTAATCATTTTTGGTGATCTCGTTATCAATACATGTTGGAGGGGGAGGACTCTTTGATGAAACCATAGATTTTGTAGGACAAATATTTTTTCAAATAATTTAGATAATTATCTTAAGATTTAATAAAAACAATTCAGTTAGTAATAAATATTGAAGAATCATCAAATCGACATATTTTATCATTGCTACCTCTGTTAGCTACCACAATCAAAAATTTTCGCACAGGAAATTGTTGGGCGTCTTATCAAAATGAAGCTACTCACGGAAAATTAGCTTGATAGTAATCAAGTGAAAAAATAGGCCACGGATCCTGTACTATACGGGTTGTCGTGAACAGTAAATTTTACGTTTAGCTTATGTTAACCGTTGGTTATGATAACCGAAATCTTGGTGCACACAGGCCTTAATATATAGGTAGTAGTATAGCCTTACTGATCGAGTTGCGCTATTCTAATTTCGACAGATTCATTTTCAGACAAACAATTCTAAACTCGATAGCTCGAGTATCAACTACCCGTCTATCTTTCCGTTAAACACAGTACTATAAATAGAGAGAGATACATACGAATTCGAAACTCGAATTATCGAGTTTTGTTCCGGACTAGCACCATATACAAGACTATTCACACTGGTTAAACTATTTGATCCGTTGGTCAAAACAGTTCTAAAAAGTAACAGCCTTTCTGTTTATTGTAGTAACAGTTTATTTGTTAACCTTAAAATTCGATATAGTGGTATTTCAGAACGTTGCATATGAAATATCCACGGCATATGAACATGCAGCAATTAATCAATTAAGCAAATATGCTAAACGCCTATCGACATACGAAATACTGTGAAGTAATATGAATTTAATTACCTGCCTATGCGCATCTACATATTTATTGTTGATAGATTTAACTATAAGTTGTTTTCTAATACATCTTTTGTTCAAAATGTTTCAATACTAAGTCTAAAGTATTACTTTAAAACTGACGTAATAACCAGGTAGTACGTAAGTTTGAGAAAGGCTTATAAATTCTTAGTATGAACAAAGGCTCAACTTTTTGTATCGAAATAGGTAGAGTCGTGAAGTTTTGCTACCCACGCAACAAGATATTTTTAGATAAATATTTGTTATCTTCTGAATTGGCTTAGATTAACCATTCTATGATCAGAATTTATCTAATGTTTCATACAGTATGTAACTGAATTAAGTACCTACTAAGTCAACCTCTTTCAAGTTGTGTTATAAATACTCGTAAATAAACATCTCACACAAGTGGGATTACAGTCTACAGAGAATCCCAGAATAAAATTAGTTAATCTGTAAAACATTACCCTCCATCTGACGCTGTCGGATAAAAAAAATGTAAATAACTTAAAACATGGAAGTTATTTTTATATAAACATAAAATATAAACTTGTTAAATTACACATAACATTTATTGCTTTTAAGACAGAAAAAAATATTAAATTAATAACTTAAATTTATCATGAATAATTTAATAAATTAGGCACTTACAATCTAAGCTTACGTTACAATTTTTCAATGATATCGAATGCTATTTACATAATTTACGTAAATAAATTTAAATATAAAACTTAAACGAAAGATAATATATTACTTTATCCATATAATAGTATGTTACTTTATCCATGGAACTTATGCAATTTGTGCAAATTGTTTCTTACATGCCTAAAGGGATTCCTCTTCTTATATTTCCTTGGAAAATGTGGAGGTCGTTTCTTTTTATTTTCCTTTGAAACTTGGTAAACGTCTAAGTGCTCTATATTGAGGTTATGATGACCGATAAGCTCAGTTAATTGTGATTGAGTTAACATATATATGGGTTCGATTACATTTTGGAAATTACCTAATGTGTTTATCGTCGGTAATTCAAATTTTGGTTGCACATACGTTTGAGGGGTGAAAATACTTGCTGGAGAGCCATAAATCGGTACACCATAAGAAGTGGAAGGTGGGACGCTATACAACTGCGATGGATTAGACAAATTTGGACGGCGGTAATGACGAATTTTTTTTGAAAAACTACCTTTGGACTCTATGTAACCGGAAGATGGGGCGTAGTTTTTGAAATCGTAATTTGACGCCCCAAAATCGTCGTAACTATAGTCATCATCATCGTATATCGGCTCGTATTTGTGATGGGGCCGATTTTTTAACTGTGGATAGTCGTAATCGTCTACGTAATCCGTCGCCTCACCGATAGGAAAGCTAGGTGTTATAAAAACGTTGAAGTCGTTAACTCGTTTCTTGTTTACCGGATTTAATCTTATAAGGGAGTCAGATGTTGGAATGTCACTGCTATTAGTACTGATCGGTGCTTGTGTAGTCGTTTTTTCACCCTCTAAAAGAAATGGCTCGGTATCCAGCTCCGACCGTTTAGTTCTATTTTGTTTTTTATCTAATTTTTGTGTATCGTTTTTAAATACTTTATTAATACTTACGTTGTTATCTCCAAATGCTGAAGTCTCTGTTCCATCTTCTAGTAAATGCTGTACGCCAGTTGGTTCTGCGTTATGATGTAAATACATTTCACTTTTGCTATCTTCCCCGTCAACGTAAATAGGTTGGTATCCATAAGTTAATGATTCATAATGAGGATCATTTTCTTGCTTAACATAATATTCTTCTTTGATATGCTTCGGCTTAAGTCCTGCATTTATAGTTTGGCTGGCAACTTCGACTTTGTAATAGTTGTTGATTTTTGTTGTTGTAGTTTGTTCTGGTGTTTTGGTTGGTGGAATAGGTTGAAGATTAAACATAACGGGACCCTTATTGGGATCTTCTATATCATCTACTTCTTCAGTAATTGGTGTATGATCTTTTATTACGGGAGCGGGTGCATACGCACCGGCATACGTTTGAGGTATATGTGTATATTTTAAGTTATCATAATTTTGTGTTAAAGTTTGTCGTGTTGGATCTTTGAGAAAGAAATAAAAGTCTACAGGCACCCCTTTGGTAATATCTTCAGGTGTCTTGTCATTATTTAATAAGGCGTTAAATTCGGTTAGTTGTTCCGTAGGACTCTTGTGTAATAAAGAATTGAGTGCTTGAATGTCTTGTACTGATTTTAGGGTATTGACGCTATTTGGATAAGTATATTTAGTGTCACTGGGTATAGCTGCTGTATATAGACTAGTTAGTTCACTCGGTTGCGCGACACCAGCGTTACCATTTGGTTTTATCGTTACTCCATGTTCATAACTCGGAGCAGGTGATGCGTAGACTGTCTTATACCTTGTCGGTTCCAAATTTTGATGGTAATCTGCCGAACCATAAGATCTATGGTTTCTATTTCTCACATCTTTGATAACGGCATCGGCTTTAGTGATTTTTGTTGGTTCTGATCCTTGGAAGAATTTGGTATCACCTCGTTTAGGGAGTTGTCCTCTATTTGTTCGTAATGTTGGTTCATTTTGCGCAATGCCTCCTGAGTTATCTAGATTTGAAACTCTTTTCTTTTGCACTATTCTTTGTTTAGCTGGTCTGGCTCCAGTCCTTGTAGGTGCTGCAGTAACAGGGCTATCTTTTAAGGTTGCCTGTTGCTTTTCTAATGACAACTGATGATTTTCTTGTGAGTCGTGGTAAGCTTTCATGTAGCTGTCAATTATTTGAGGCCCTTTAGACCATCTTTGTAGTTGAGCTTTGTGCTGCCTTATCCTTTCCGCATTGAACATTGCTTGCTGGTTGTTTATGTGAGCTCTAGCGTTTTGTTTGGAATTACCAACTAACAGTGGGTTTCCGAAGGGTAAATATCCTGGGTTATTTGATAATCTTCCAGGGTCGTCTATCCTCTCGTTGGTACTCTCGAATACTGGTCTAGGGTTTTGTTTGGCTGATGCTGTGATGTGTATAGTGATAAGTAGTATGATGGTTATGGAGGTGGAGTGTGCTCTTTTCGCCATGTTATCTGAAAAGAAAAGAGATGTTATTGAAGAAGTATTTGGGTAATATTTAAATGTGTCAAGTATATATTTGGATAAATATACAAATATGGTATAAGTAGTTTTATTGTGATACATGATCACTACAGACTGCTTAAATTATTCACACCACTTGGTGTGAATAATTTAGCGATAGCGACCTAATCTGGAAGAGTTATAAGCAACTTCTATATAAGAATAATATATAAGAAAGAAACAACATCTATATAGTATAGACTGAGGTAAAGAAAAAAGTATAAAATCTTAAAATAACCCGAGATAGAAATACAAATATAACCCTGCTCTTGACGTTGTTAACAGTAAATAATGACTCGATCATGATTAAATTAAAATACAATTTGATGAATTTATATTGCCGAATTTGGTTAGATTGTTATGTAAGGTTTTAAAAATATCACAAAAGGTCATCTACCTATTTGTAGAAAGTAAGTAAGTAGGTGTATAGGAAGTGTTATAAATTATAAAATATTTTAGCGCGTGTTATACTGTCATGACAAACTATTAAATATAAATGAAATTAATATCGCAAGTCATTCAGAAATGTGTTTAATATATTTTAATAAGAGCCAACGCATATGGCGAGTTTGAAACCCGCAGTCGACACGCGCGCGATTTTTATACATAGATGTAAATGTTTTTCCCTTTGTAAACAAAACTTGGATTCATTATCTGCCCTTTTGATATGACTCCTGATCCAGTGGTAGAGTAATTATTGAGAGTAATAATAAACAGACAGACTAGAAGGTACTAAATGAGGCCTGAAATGAAACATGCTTGCTTATGAGCCCATATGTAGGAACAATAAAAAACAGACCTCGGAAAGGAACTAGACTTTTGAAATTAATTTCAGAGAAGATGACACAAAACATTAAAAAAGAGGGAAGGTCCTATTAACGCTATTGAGTGTTTTGTCCAACTTAAGAGGTTTTGAGTGGAAAAATACGAAAAAAGTACTTTTATTTGAAAAGTGCTAAGTGCTAACGTGTATCGATTTGGTTAATAAAATGCTCCGTGTACGTAGGACTTAAATGTTACATAGCGTGATCGATGATTTGCAAAAAAGAAATGTTACGCATCTTAAGTAAAAAGTGTTACAAGTTACATATTACCGGTAATAACCTTAATGACCTTACTATTATGTTGGCAATTCTATGATTTTTCGCATAACATTGAACACCTTTCTGGTGCAGTTATAAATTAATATCAGCGAGGTCCAGAGTTCAGTTCTTATGATTTTTGGATTTTAAGGTTTTTAAAGTAGGTACTCCCTAGTAGATTTCGGCCGTTTATTGTGTATTAGACTAGAGGACACCCGTGGATTCGCCCTCGTAGTTCTCTTTTCCGCGGGAATTTGGGGTTTAAATGTGGCCTATGTGTTATTCTGTAAGCTGTAATTATTGTGAAGTTTCATCAAAATCCATTGAGGAGTTTTTGTGTGAAAGAGTAACAAACATCCATCCATCCATCCATACATACAAAAACTCGCTTTTATAATATTAGTATAAGGATCTTAATTGCCTGAGACGGTAGATAATTGTGCTTAACCGTAAGAAATTCCGTCAAACATTGTATAGCTAAACAAATCAATTACTAGAGAATACAGGATGTATAAGAAACATTTAATTCAATTACATTAATCAAGAATTCACTCCATCATATTACTTCGAAGGAGAAAGGATGTACACTTCAAGCAAAGTAAACGACCAATCGGCCACATAATTGTTATATTGATGACTGATATACACTGACACTGTATTCAGTTTTTATCGACTACAAGTTGGCCCTTGATTGACTGCTATCACACCTGATGTTAAGTGATGAT
Organism: Mycalesis mineus; assembly: GCA_034621355.1. Taxonomy (NCBI): domain Eukaryota; kingdom Metazoa; phylum Arthropoda; class Insecta; order Lepidoptera; family Nymphalidae; genus Mycalesis; species Mycalesis mineus. The sequence goes on along the minus strand of CM067898.1, from coordinate 9,223,642 downwards.
ACAGTCTGAGATGGAAGCGGGCTAACATGTTAAGAGTAGGATGAAATCCACACTTCTTTCGGTTTCTACGCGACATCGTACCGGAACGCTAAATCGCTTGGCGGTACGTCTTTGTCGGTAGGGTGGTAACTAGCCACGGCGAAAGCCTCCTACCAGCCAGACCAAGATTTATTTTTATCCCTCGGGAATTTTTATATTAAACATAGCTTTTACCTTCTTTTAATGCAGCCTATGTTCTAAGTACTGCCTTTGCCCGACGACATTCGTCACAATATTTGTATTAATGGTATTTTCTGCTGATCGTAAATTTACTTACATTACATTACATAATTATAGAACCATCATCGGGAGATTTTCTTTAATACAGTCAAGCCTGAGGGTTAGAGGAACCTAATAAGGACGCAGTATATCTTTCTTAGACTGATGGCTGGCCGGATGACATAAAAAACCGGGGTCTTTAATGGCCTAAGCCTTCTCGTAGGAGTGGATATTGATGTAGGTATGTATGGGAAATCGCAAATCGCACGGACGGACATGCAAACTTGTTAGTATGTGATAGTGAAAGTTAAAGTCGTTGAGCTTACGGTATCGGCAGTTAAAGACGCCGACAATGTGATGTTTCTTATGTAATTTAGGAATTCTTAGGTTTTAATTTCTCAGTTAAATAATTATTATAAGGTAAGTACTTCAGGGTTACCAGGTGCCTGTGTAAAGTCGGACATAATTAGCTTTATGCCACCCTACCGTGGCTATTGAGTGGCTAGTTACCACTTTACCGACAAAGAGGTACGATGTCGTATAGAAACCGAAAGGGGTGTGGATTTTATCCTATTCCTAACAAGTTAGCCCGCTTCCATCTTAGATTGCATCCTCACTTAACATCAGTTGCGATAGCTGTATCAACTTGTAGTAGATAAAATAATATATGTGAGTCCGGCTAAGTTAAGCCGTCCAGGCAAGTTGTCCGCAGGCAAAGACGTGGGTGTCTACTTAAACTTCTTAAGTTAAACAAAAACATTACTGAACTCTAAGGTTTTAAGACTAAACTTAAGTCAATCAAAATGATCACTAAACTTGAAAACTTGAATAAAAAATAATTCTTAACTCTAAAGACAAATGTTTCGTAGATACCCAAACCTTTGAAATAAGGTACCTATAGTTTTTTTCAAAACGTCTGGCTGAATTTGTTTGTTACTTTTTCACTGGCTGTTGGCTTTAAGACCTGCCAAGTCTGCCTGCGGCCATTCTGTTGAATACTACATTCTATGCCACTGTTATAATTCCGATTTGTTAGCTATGTCCTGTATATGCTGAATTTGTTCTTTACACTGGCTAAAGGTTTTAGGTATTTTATTTAAATCTGGCAACCCTGTGTAAATTCAGTCGAATACCGGCGTAGCTATTTACTGTCGTTCTAAACATTCAATGCCACAGTTATAGTTCCGACTTGTTAGCTATGTCAACAGGCACGCCTATTAATTGCAAATCGTGTCATAAATTACAATATTTATTTATAGTTTGTATATTTACGCCTAATCAATATATATAATCAAAATCATTAGGTACCTACTTTATTTATTTGTAAAATTGCTAACTCAACATTTGTAACAAAAAGTTGAAACTTGATATGTTGAAATTGAAGAATCGGCCTAAACGAATAGTCGCGGGTGCAACTACTAATTTGGACTATTTGACTAGCCGTTTGACTATAGTCGTTTTAAGGTATAGGATTTATGTTTGATTAGGAAAAATGGTGATTTTTGAAATGGCTAAGAAATACTAAGCACTTAATTTTGTTAAGAAATGAAACAAAATAAGAATCATATCGTTACATTTGATAGAGTAGGTACCTAGGTACCAATCTACGTTTCAGTAAACATGATCACCCTAAGCCTGCCAACCCGCTTTGAAGCAGTGAGATAGATGATTTTTATTTATATCGAAATATTAACCATTGATTTAAATATCGATCTATAAAAAAATATCACTTGTCTGATAATGCTCTTAAGCAGTTTGTAATAAAATATAAATATGACCGTCATTCTATCTATAAATAAATAATGAGTATAAATAAATAATAAATATAATCATTTAGGTACGGATATCCGTTACATGGTTTTATTAGAACTTACGAAATTTTGTATGTCAATGTTCAAAGTAGCGTAGGTAGGTTATCATTTTATGTTGAAATATTGGTTTTTTAGACATTCCGAGCAATATTACATCTATTAATAGAATACAGAATTAAATCTTAACTAATAAACAAATCAAACGTATAGTACTTGTTGAGCTTACTGAGCCGTGGGAAACAAACATCCCTAAAGACCATGTACACAAAGTGAATAAATATTATGACCTTACTAATGAACTAACCAATAATGGCTATGTGGTTAGTTTATACGCGGTAGAAGTCGGTGCAAGAGGTATACGAGCGAAGCCTCTCTATAACCTGCTAAAAGACCTTGGCCTTACTAGAAGTGCAGTAAGCTCCACATTGTAACGAGTGTCCAAAGCTGTTCTAGTAGGGTCCTTCCGAATTTGGCTGGGCAGGGAGAATAACTTGAACAGAGGAGGTGAGTGTTGACGCGCGTCACTAAGAGTACTCTTTTAAACCTACACCCGTGTCACAAGTCTCGGGCTCTGTTCGGAGTTTTTCTCTCAGCCACGCGATGGACCCGGCACCCGCACGGTGAATCCATGGAATGCTAATATATTCGTCTCTTTAATGTAAACGAATGAATTTGTTACTTAGCCACTTCTTTAAGATTCAGACTATCATCAAATTGTGTTAGGCACACAATTGTATTCGGAGTTTAGAAAAATATAACTATTTATTTATGTAGCTACGGTTATCCAGAAAGAAGTACAGCTACTGTACTGAGATGAAACAACTTGTTGAGAAGAATACGTTCCGGTATGGGATGATAATCACTACATATTATAAAACCAAGTACCCCGCCGCGTCTATCTGTCTGTCAGCCAGCCTGCCATAAACATCCGTTCAATGAAATGAATATTCAAATAAAGATTCAAAAAAATCATTCGTTTTTTTGGTGTTCTTGGAACACAATTGGGATGGTGGTCGGAGTCGCAGGCGCCTGTTAGTAATTATTATTTAAGGCAACAAAAATTTTTAACAAAAAAAAGAACTGACTCAAAACTCACTGAAAAGTAAAAAAAATTTTAACAAAAAATAGAACTGACTCAAAACGCACTGAAAAGTAATAAAAAAATAACTGCGTCATTTAGTTGCTTCAATTTACTTAAGCATATCTATGAAGTCTGTGCCAACCAAGTTTACAGAACATTTATTTAACGTAGGTAGTAAAGCAGTTTGTGGGTTCTAGGTAACGACCTTAAGTAGAAATCTTGGCTGGCTCCGACTCATAGATTTATGCTTAAGTAAATTAAGGCAACTAAATGACTATCTATACTTTTCAGTGCGTTTTGAGTCTTTTCTATTTTTTGTTAAAATTCATTTGTTACTTTTTAGTGATTTATCGACACGTAACAACGTACTATACTCTCATAGTATATTATACGGCACTAGTAGCCAAAAAGCTACCGATACTTATACAAAAACTGAAATCGCTGCAAGTGTGCCTATAACATTTGAAGAGTTCCTTCAATTTCCCCAGGATATCATCATCAGATCCTAACATGATGACTATGGGACTACATTGGAAGTGTGCCCTTTCTAATAAAAAAATAATTATCAAAATCGGACAACTCTGTAAAAAGTTATGCGTGGTCATACATAAAAAAAATATACGTGTCGAATTGAGAACCTCCTTCGTTTTTTTTGTCGGTTAAAAATATACAATCTTATTACTACCGACAATTTGATAACAAAATCCATTAAGCACCAATTATAATTATCAATTATGCACACAAGGCAACATTTTATCTGCATAACAAAGTTAAAACATTAATGTGAGATTAATTAACAAGATGTTTCAAACAAAACATGCCATTAACAGTTAATTAGGTATTCTGTTGAACTAAGATGCCAATGCAGATGTTGGATCTACCAAAAAAAAAAACAACTAAACAAAAAAACGTGAGAGGAAATTTAATCATGGCGGTATTGTTACGTTTAGGCTTGGAACAGACATGATGCATTCTACAGTATTATTTTACGATGCGAAAGTCATTTTGTCTAATTTTATACTTTTTTATGATTTATTTAAGAGTATGGGAATTTCGGTATAAAATGTAGCCTATGTGTTATTCTGATGTATAAGCTATATTGTGGTAAAGTTTCATTCAAATCCATTCAGTAGTTTTTACGTGAAAGAGTAACAAACATCCATACAAACTTTCGCCTTTATAATAGTAATAGGATTTAAACAATAAAACAATATAATTTTTAAGATTACGAGTAAATACTTTGAAATAAATAGACTGAAAGAATTATTTAAATTATATTATGATGCAAATAAAACTTAAAGGGAGTGAAATAAGGGCTAAAGATTTTTATTTGTTCTAGTCTTCAGCGAAAAACAAGAAACACAAATCCGACAATAATCCTGAGTATTATCAGAATGTGTTGTTTTCTCTATAATTGTTATATAGAAATGTTTAAGTAAGAATTTTTAAAGAATTAGCCAATGTAAGTCCTTATGAGTCTGGTTCTCATATATTAAAAGAATATATATTTTATAATCCTACTAGTAGTTTTAGAGATTAACCGTAGCAAACAGACAGACAAAATTTTGAAAATTGATTTTTGGTTTAAGTACCGTTTGAGTATATCTTTCATACATTTGTTTAGTGACAAGCTGTTAACTTGAAATTACAAACACTAACATACAATTTTTTTTATTTGTATTTTTGCGTGTCATATGATGTCAATGCGTGACAAAAATAATGGAATCACATTGCCTGTAGTTAGTGCCTCACCTAACTATTTCGCACGAGGTTAAGTTTTTATTGCATTTCACATTATTACGTACATTGTGGGGCGATTGTGTATTGTCCGTGAACATTATCAAGTGTAAGAGTCCCTTCACAACACTGGCACTGCTATTTAGTTTACATCCATGACTATGACCCTGAATTTTTGGTCCGGATCTGGCTGGGAGGCTACGGCCATGACTAGTTACCGAGCTGCCGGCTAAAACGTGCCGCCAAGTGATTTTCGTTGTCGTAGCGTTCGGTGTGATGTCGTGTAAAAACCGAGAGGGGTCTGGATTTTTTCTCACTCTTAACATGTACCTAAGCTCGTTTCCATCTTAGTAATAATTTGTCAAGGGCTAACTTGTAGAGGATAAAAAAAACTAAAAAAAAAGACGTGTGGCACTCGGAGACTGCCGCGGTAAAGCTATTGCATAGCATTTTTTTTCAACTTATGTTTACCTACCGACGTCACCGGGACCGTGGTTTAGTGGTAAGGCGCTCTAAGTGCACGGATTGCCAGAGAGACGCGGGTTCGAATCCCATCGGTTCCGCAATTTGTTTTTTAAACATGATATTGCAAAAAGTCATTAATTTTTAAAAAAATATGACTTTTTGAAATATCACGCTTGAAAAAAAAAGCTTCGGAACTGACGGGATTCGAACCCGTGTCTCTCTGGCAATCCGGGCACTTAGAGCGCCTTACCGCTAAGCCACGTGCCCCGATGACGTCGTTGCCGAAATTGTGCTTTTGATATTATGTTTTTGATACTCAGGGAGCGTTAGGTTTTTTCGTTACGGAATTTCTGTATTCGGTCTCCACGCTCAAGGCCCGCTATAAAAGCTATACAATAGCTTAAAAATATACGGTCGAATTGAGAAACTCCTTTTTTTGAAGTCGTTTAAAAACAATTTCAAATTTAGTTTGAAATTTTAGCTTTCGTGTTTACTGCCTTATCGTTAGAACACTTTCAAAACAATATGGAATAGTATTAAAAAAGTTGAGATGTGTCAAGGGACACCCGGATGGAACGAAGTTCCTTTCGATTAATTAGTGAAGGAATTGTAATAAAATTTTATTTTTTTTAAGTAATAATAATATTTTTTTTATTATTAACAAATATAATGTTATATAAACTTAAACGCGTTTGTTGTTGTACACCGAAACACCAGAGGGCGCCACGAGAGCGCGAGACAGCATACAGCGCGGGCGCCCCCCGCCGCTCACGCGCACACACATCAAAGGCGGCGGCAAGATACTTTAATCAAAAAGTGTCGTGACAATTTTTCGTACCAATTTTTTCCGTCTAGCCCCCTTTCACAACGCGCGATAAGGAACTTCGTTCCAAAATATAACGGCTGAAACTTACGTCACGGTTATTTAATTTAGTGTTATCTATTATTAAAATATAACGGCTGAAACTTACGTCACGGTTATTTAATTTAGTGTTATCTATTATTAAAATATAACGGCTGAAACTTACGTCACGGTTATTTAATTTAGTGTTATCTATTATTAAAATATAACGGCTGAAACTTACGTCACGGTTATTTAATTTAGTGTTATCTATTATTAAAATATAACGGCTGAAACTTACGTCACGGTTATTTAATTTAGTGTTATCTATTATTAAAATATAACGGCTGAAACTTACGTCACGGTTATTTAATTTAGTGTTATCTATTATTAAAATATAACGGCTGAAACTTACGTCACGGTTATTTAATTTAGTGTTATCTATTATTAAAATATAACGGCTGAAACTTACGTCACGGTTATTTAATTTAGTGTTATCTATTATTAAAATATAACGGCTGAAACTTACGTCACGGTTATTTAATTTAGTGTTATCTATTATTAAAATATAACGGCTGAAACTTACGTCACGGTTATTTAATTTAGTGTTATCTATTATTAAAATATAACGGCTGAAACTTACGTCACGGTTATTTAATTTAGTGTTATCTATTATTAAAATATAACGGCTGAAACTTACGTCACGGTTATTTAATTAAGTGTTATCTATTATTAAAATATAACGGCTGAAACTTACGTCACGGTTATTTAATTTAGTGTTATCTATTATTAAAATATAACGGCTGAAACTTACGTCACGGTTATTTAATTTAGTGTTATCTATTATTAAAATATAACGGCTGAAACTTACGTCACGGTTATGTAATTTAGTGTTATCTATTATTAAAATATAACGGCTGAAACTTACGTCACGGTTATTTAATTTAGTGTTATCTATTATTAAAATATAACGGCTGAAACTTACGTCACGGTTATTTAATTTAGTGTTATCTATTATTAAAATATAACAGCTGAAACTCACGTCACGATTTTCGGAGTATGCCCGACTACTCACAGTTTGCTTGACGCTGCGTTACCGGAACGAGCAAGCTCATGACTAAGGACCCTATATAGGTTCGAAACTAGTCGGGCATACTCCGATAACCGTGACATAAGGTTCAGCTGGTATATTTTAATAATAGATAACACTTAATTAAATTCTAATAAAGATTGAATAAGTAAGAGGGCTCTAATTTAGACCTATGATATTGCTTTTCATCAAACATCCTGTAGTAAACAACGAACTAGCATAAAGCAAAAAAGATCAAAACAAATAATGCACGTATCATATAGCTACTAGGCTGCAATTAGTTTTGTCTCATAAGTCTGTAGACTCTCTTACAATTAATTATGTACGACAATATTCTAAGTAATGTTGTTATATACGTTACAATAAGAATAAATAGTGCACCAGTTTAGTGGTAGAATATAATTTAAATGGATTTAGATATTTTTTGTTAGTTACTTAATTAAAAAACGAATATTGACGACTATTTTGAGATGGGAACGTAAGTTTTAATTTGAAAAAGTCTTTAAGCAAAAACCTTAAGTGTCGTTTCGTTCCACTAAGTGATAGAGGCACCTACTATATTAAAGCAACGTAACGTTTCGAAAAAGTTCCATCGTTTGTCGTCACCTTATAACAAAGAGAGAAGAAAATAACAAGGAAAACTTTAGATATCTAACGGTTTATTTATTTATCAACATATAATGTCAGTGAGTTTTTTATAGTCGCAAAAATTGTTTCGCGACCGTGACCTAAAGAATTTGATTCATATTTCGACATCAAATTTTTAAATTCGTCGCATAATCATATGATAATTAATTCGTATATTTATAATACTATGATATTATAGCTTATTTAAATTAATGTATGGCTTTAATAATGATATCATACAGTTAATGTGTTGTTGTGAAACAATCTGTCACTTTTATTACAACTACTTAGTTGTAATAAAAGTACTAGCTGATTCCTGCGACTTCGTCCGCGTCTATTGAGATTTTCACTATCTAGCCAGGCTCTCTTCTTATAGCAAGGATGTAAAAGTACACCTACGACGCTGGTCCAAAAGGGGTTAACGGGCTTAGGGTAATAAATAATGTTTTCGATCCTTAATTACAATCAGATTTTAATGATCAATACGGGGACCATGCATATCATGCTTTTTGAGGCATGAGGTAACTCCACCACACGGGCTGCTACAGATAATTTTGGGAATAAATAAATAAATTTCTACTCGAAAGCGATCCATTGAAAGGACATAGGTAAAAAATGTATATAGGTAAGTCTGCTCCAGAGATGCCAAGAGATGATATATATGTCATTAAATAGTACAGATCTTCTATTTAAATTGTAATAAAGTTACTCGTAGCTAAGTAGTCGCTGATAAAAGCTATGAAGGTTGATAAAAGTTGACTTTTCATACTAAGACGACGGTCACGTGATTCAGAACACAAAAAATCGATTGAAATTCTTATATTTTTGATATATTTTCAAGTGATTGCTATGAGACATGGGTAGTTGTTTAAAATTCATTGTATATTTAAATAAAATTGTTAAATATGAACATTCGTTTGGACAGCCTGGGGCAAATTTTGACAATGTTCTTTACATCACAGAGTGCCCAATATGCCCAAGAAGGTTCATAAAATATCCTCGAGTGTGGACGGTCCCATAGCAATATAATCAAATCGGAATGCGTGTCTAATGAAGTTAGTATAAAATCCTCAAGTGTGGACGGGCCCTTAGGTGTTCGGTCAAATCCGGACTGCGGAATAAGTTTGCATCCGAGTGAAATCTTTAAAATCCGGAAACAGTTCGCGCACGCTCCATTACACAACTGCACATAATACGAATAGTTAGGTATCACTTGCGCAATCTCGTGTCATATGTCATACAGTTTTATATGCTGTTAATTGCTTTAACCGACTAACTTTACTGTGGTTAACTTTCATGCAAATAATTGGATAATTTAATGAGGTTAAATAATAATACTTAGGATAAAAATAATTTTGTTTCAAACGTAGAATTCTGCAGATATTATCCCGGCAATTGTAACTACTTGGTTGAGTTTAGGTACTTCTATAGGTGTTGTTTCAGGAAATTAGTCGTTATAGTAACCATGCTTATCACTCGTGTCATAGGTTATGCAGTTTAATGTTGTTAATTGCTTTAACTGACTGCCTTTACTGTGGTTAACGATCTCTTTTATGCAAATAATTAAATAAATACTATTAATACGGGTAAAATAATTAAAATGTTTAATGATGAACTTCTACGGACATTATCTCAAAATAAAAATCTTCCTGTAGAGAAATGTATGTTGACATTTGGCGTTCGTATCTGTATTTGCACGAATTTATCATGTTTTTCAAATAGGAAAAAATCAAACATTATACTGCAGAATTATTTCAATGTACCATATTGTATAAAGAAGAGTCTTCAAAATTGAATAAGATAGACATTATTTGGAAAATCAGAATGTGGATTTTATTTTTTTACTAGAATAGCTTGACCAGTACCTACCATGTCTTTTTTTTTAATGCCTAGAAGTTGGCACTTGACTATCACACCTGATGTTAAGTGATGATGCAATCTAAGATGGAAACGGGCTGACTTGTTAGGTGTAGGATGAAAATCCACACTCCTATCGGTTTCTACACGACATCGTATCGGAACGCTAAATCGCTTGGCGGTACGTCTTTGTCGGTAACTAGCCACAGCGAGTGCCTCCCACCAGCCAGACCAAGACAAATTAAGAAAAATCTCAATCTGCCCCGCCGGGAATCGAACCCGCCTTATAAAAGATGTGTAATGTAAAACAATAATGATGTATTTGGTTGGAGCGCACTTGAAGATAACTCTTGCATGTCAGAACTACTGTCAAAACTGCCGACTTTGAATAAATTAAGATTTTAAAATTTACATAAAAAATAAGCTGTTATGTAATTACTCTAACATATAGTACCAGATTGTTAGCAAAGATAAAATATGTGTGTATTTCGGGACTCCCGCTAGAAGTGGTAACTTAAATACATTTAACGCTGTAGTTTAGAGGGAGCGAGAAGGAGGCTGTCTATCGCTGCCGCATGCGTGAGCGAAACGGAAGCCAGACAAAGCTTACCGTCCCATAAGAAGTTATCACTTCAATAAGCCTAAGCTCGGCTTTGACTTGTTTTGTACGAAAGGAAATAATGACAACCTCATGTCTCCATCATCAGACCAGCTCCATGGTATCATACTTATTGTATTGCATCCAAATATACGCAAGTAGCTTCGTGGCCAGATAATTTAACTGTAGAGTGCAGCTTCCAAAATAGAGAATATAAAGTCGTCGGAAGTCACAGGATAAGCCACTTAAAACGACATTAGCAGTTGTGTTGGCATTCAAGCTCGCGCAGTAAATGCCTACATTATCAACATAACGGGTCACGGCGGTCAAGGATCGCAACTTTCATTCGTAAACTTTGGCATTCATGCTCTTCAGCCTAGAAGCCTTCAGCTGCTTTTTCGCGTTTTTTTTTAATCAGATCAAGTAGTCTATGGCCCAGCAAATTGAGTTGAAAAGCATCGCGTATGAAAGCGACACTCGCACAGCATGCAAGGAACACGTCTCGCAAAGTGCCGCGTGTGTCTTTGACCATCTACTGGTAATTTGTCTTTGCTGTATAGAAAATCCATTGCTTATAAATAGAGCTAACGCTTCGCAGACCATGCAAGGACACGTCCTACAAAGTGCTACCTTAGGGGTAGGTAGGTCTACCTGTCTTATTGGCCTATAGTTACACCGGCAGCTATGCTCTTTAGATCTTCACCAGTCGAGCAATTTATTAAAGGTAAAACTGTGTAGTTGCTACATCGTTATCTAGTTCTCGAGTCCAGAATTATTTATCTTGTATTTGCGATGAGCTCTATAATGGTAATTATGGTCACCGATGGGTTGTTGTGTTCATTGTTAACACAGTTTACAAACTAATCAGGGTTGCATTAATTTAAAACATTGTTAAGAATTAAGATGATCTGCAATATTTGGTGCTTTGCTGTGTATAGCTGTCTGTATATTTGATTCCTAACCCTAAAGTGAATGTGTATTAATAACAATTTAATTATTGATTAGCTCAGTTCCGTTTCGATATGGCGATGGCTTCTGGCGTCGCTAGGTGCTAGCACCGCCGAACTCTGGTGTTTTAGTGTACGACAGTAGCTGCGTGCTGAGTAGGTATCTACTACTTTACATCTATACTAATATTATAAAGGTAAAGTTTGTAAGTTTGTAAATAAAGTTGCGTCGGGGCTAATCTTCGGAACTACTGATCCGATTTAAAAAAATCTTGCACCAGTAGAATTATACGTACTGAATAGGGGTCAAGATTTTGGTACTGATATTCTTTGAGAATTCGATCTCTGATCCTTTCCTTCAATTAATTTGGCATGGCAGACCATATTTATATAATATACGAAAAAGTTTGTTCGTTTGTATAAACGGGCTAATCTCTATATTTGCATGTCAGATTGTAAATTATTTCGTTTATTATGAAAGCTATCAGCACTCAAAAGTGAAATAGACTATTTAATACAAGCTATACACATCAGCTTGCCATAAATACATAGTGTTCATATTATACTGTAATATCGTACAATGTTTAATGAAAATATAGATCTTTAGTACACGGGACGGGACGAAAGATATTGCTTCACGGGAAACTATAATAAAATTAAATTGAGAGGGGCAGCGGGGAAAGAGCACACATTATATGAAAGTCTGTCTTTAAAATTAAAAGGTTACCTAAGAGGATTTCAGGCGGGCGAAGTCACGGGCGACTGCTAGTACCATATAAAAAGTTTAATTTTGCCACTTTCAAATTATTTACCGCAACCTTCCATTCAAAATATACATTTTAATAACGTAAACTACATCAAAATCGGACCATTAGTTATTGGAAAAATCGCAAACATACTATAAACATACAAACTTACCTCCTACATTAGAAATAAAGAACCTCATATTTAAAACTACAACCGACACTCACCTGTATATTATATCCACGAAATACACAAAAAACCTAATCACAAAACTCCACAAACAAACACAAATGTAACAAGTAAACACCGCACGTCTATACACAAGGCGGCATGGTCAAGTTTTGTGCAGTACGAGTGTGTGCCAACCTCACGCGGCTTTGGTTGGAACGGGGAGCATCTTGACTCTTGAGGCCATTCTAAACAGGTGGGACACTCGAAACACGTTTTAGAAATTCCCATATTAGCATTTTTATTGTTTTTATTAATTTTAAATGTATTGCATTCACAAAGATGTGATATTTATAAATTCGAAGAATAAATATCCGTTATAATTACAGATCTCCCATGTAAGATTATAATTTATATTCGTAACTTTTAACTATCTAATCTAACTAACTAAGGAAATATTTTTATTTAAATAATTATTTACAGTTAAATATGTACATTAAATTAAATACTTACAATTAAATAAATAAAAAAATAAAAGCTTAAACACTACAATATCTTAAACTATATAAAATATATTATACAATAAAAAAAACAGTAAAAAACTTAGGCGTCATAATCCGAATCGGTGTCGAGCGGTAAAGTGCCCAGAAGGCTGGCTGGCTGGCTGATCCTCTGTCCTAAAAAGAGACCAGCCTTCTGGTCACGGGAGGCGTCGATCTAACTAACTAACCTAACTATAAATATATTGGCATTTTGTTATAGGATATATTATTTGATAGATCACGCAGGTAGCATTGCATAGCAGCGGCAATGCGTAAGGGTTCCATGTAAGTTCGGGTGCCAGTGCCAGGGTAGGCGAGGGATAGGCATGAAGCCAGGGACATAAACCTGGCCTGCCTGTCGCGGTGCCCTCGTCAACCACTGCGTCACGCAGACCATTTTCATTGTAGAGACTGGACACTTGGCGGTGACATCGTGTCCAAGTGCAAGCATCCACGTATTTCGTACAAACAAAAACCCAGCCAAAGCAAGAGTAAAGTGAATTTAGCAATGACGTAAATCGTGTAACTATGATACAAGAGTTGCCATTGTTCTTAGTGAAAATACCCGCAAAAACACTTATCTAGTGATCAATGAACTATAATTGCTGGGAACGACGTAAGTATGTCTCGGAATATTTACTAAAACATCTAATAAGCGTGAGGAGATCATCTGTACTGATATTATACAAAAAGTAAGAACTCTCTGTTTACAATGGCACTTTTAAAAGCTTTCTGACGTTATTTTTGTTAAAGACAAAAAGTGAGAAACAGAAAATATTTATGTATTTTTAATGTTTCATATTTATCTAAATTATTAAATATTACAGGATCAATATGGACTCGAAAGGCAATAAAATAAGGTGATAATTGCTATCTATATAGATCCAAACTCTAATTATTGTTTTCAAGCATTCATTATCCCAAATCCTAATCTTGGGTTAATAAAAAAATAATTTTCAAAATCGGATTATGATGTGAAAAGTTATGCGTAGTCATGCATAAAAAATTCCTATCTCAAAAACAACTAAACCGATTTTGATAAAACTTACAGTGTACCCTAAGTTGAACAATAACTAGTACAAAAAAATAACTTGTAGTTCCGCAGATATGCCTCCACAATACATACATACATACATACATACATACACTTATAAAATTTGGCACATTTGTTCAGACTCTGATATAGACTAACATAATATGCGAAAACTGGGCAGTTCTGGAAGTATTACATACATACGGGTCGAATTTATAACCTCCTTTTATTGAAGTCGGTTAAAAAATAGAGCAGTGTGGAAATCTTTAAAGAAGGTCTTTGTCGCAAGATAAGCTGCACCAGATTAACAACCGTTTGCCGATCGATAATTATCGTAAAAATAAAGGAAATACATATAATATTGTATATTTAATCCAAATTTTTTTAACACAATGTTTAATGTATGTAAAACTATAGCAGCTGGAAAGGCTTATTATTTTTTACACGCTTTTTTAAACGACTTCAAAAAAAAAGGCGTTTCTCAATTCGACCGTATATATATTTTTTTTTTTTATGTGTGTTCGCGCATAACTTCGTCGTTTATGAACCGATTTTGATAATTCTTTTTTTGTTGGAAAGAAGATAGTCCGGTGGTGGTACCATGACGAGGAAACCAGGATCTGATGATGGGATCTTGGAGAAAACGAGGGGAACTTTCAAAAATTGTAGGGACAACAAGTACGTTTGTTAATTTTTCCGGTAAGTATTTAAAAGCACTACAATTTGATGAAGGTCTGGAGTCGATCTGATGATGGAGCCGATCTATATATAAGAGAACTCCGTAACGTTTTACAGTAGCTACCTTGTGTTTGGGCTCGATTAATTTGTCTCAATGAGAACTTTACATTTAGATGGGCTGTGACTGTCATTGAGGGTCTGGTGATGAAGACGACGTACAGTTAAGGGAGCTCCGTAACGTTTTACAGTAGCTACCTTGTGTTTGGGCTCGATTAATTTGTTTCAATGAGAACTTTACATTTAGATGGGCTGTGACTGTCATTAAGGGTCTGGCGATGAAGACGAGGGACAGCTGAGGGAGCTCTTTAACGGTTTACAGTAGCTACCTTGTGTTTGGGCTCGATTAATTTGTGTCAATGAGAACTTTATATTTAGATGGGCTGTGACTGTCATTAAGGGTCTGGCGATGAAGACGAGGGACAGCTGAGGGAGCTCTTTGACGGTTTACAGTAGCTACCTTGTGTTTGGGCTCGATTAATTTGTCTCAATGAGAACTTTACATTTAAATGGGCTGTGACTGTCATTAAGGGTCTGGCGATGAAGACGAGGGACAGCTGAGGGAGCTCTTTACCGGTTTACAGTAGCTACCTTGTGTTTGGGCTCGATTAATTTGTGTCAATGAGAACTTTATATTTAGATGGGCTGTGACTGTCATTGAGGGTCTGGCGATAAAGAAGAAGGACAGTTGAGGGAGCTATTTAACGGTTTACAGTAGCTACTTTGTGATTGGGCTCGATTAATTTATGTCTCAATAAGAAGTTTGAAAGGTTATAGTTTCCAGTTAGTTTAATGTTTACTATGTCATGATCCAATGATGAGATCTACGAAAATTCGAGGAAACTCTTCAAACTGTATATTCACTTTTGCAACTTTTGCACGTCGGAATGTTATAAGTAGGTAGTGAATATTGGTACTTATGGTTTAGTTCGAGTAGGTTTATTAGTATGTTTGTTGTTGATAAAGCACTAAAAAGTATGAAATAAAAAATTTTTAACAAAAAATAAAAACGCCTTCAAAACGCACTAAAAAGTAAAAAATAACTACGTCATTTACTTACTTTAATTTACTTAATCACGTCTATGAAGTCGGTGCCACCCGAGCTTTCTACTTTAAAGTCTTTACCTAAACTTGGATGGCACCGACTTCATAGATGTGGTTAAGTAAATTAAAGTAAGTAAATGACGTAGTTATTTTTTACTTTTTAGTGCGTTTTGAAGGCGTTTTTATTTTTTGTTAAAAATTTTTTATTAGCTTCACTTGTATGTCAGTATGTCAGTATGTCAGTATGTCAGTATGTAACTTGTATGTGTGTTCGCGCATAACTTCGTCGTTTATGAACCGATTTTGATAATTCTTTTTTTGTTGGAAAGTAGATAGTCCGGTGGTGGTACCATGACAAGGAAACCAGGATCTGATGATGGGATCCTGGAGAAACCGAGCGGAACTTTCAAAAATTGTAGGGACAACAAGTACGTTTGTTAGTTTTTCCGATAAGTATTTAAAAGCACTACAATTCGATGAAGGTCTGGAGTCGATCTGATGATGGAGCCGATCTACATATAAGAGAATTCCTTGACGATTTACTGTATTTACCTTGTGTTTGGGCTCGATTAATTTGTTTTGATAAGAACTTTACATTTAGATGGGCTGTGACTATCATTAAGGGTCTGGTGATGAAGACAAAGTACAGTTAAGGGAGCTCCGTAACAGCTTACAGTAGCTACCTTGTGTTTGGGCTTGATTAATTTGTCTCGATGAGAAATTTACATTTAGATGGACTGTGACTGTCATTGAGGGTCTGGTGATGAAGACGAAGTACAGTTAAGGGTGCTCCGTAACGGCTTACAGTAGCTACCGTGTGTTTGGGCTTGATTAATTTGTCTCGATGAGAAATTTACATTTAGATGGACTGTGACTGTCATTGAAGGTCTGCAGATGAAAACGAAGGACAGTTAAGGGGAGCTCTTTAACGGTTTACAGTAGCTACCTTGTGTTTGGGCGCAATTAATTTGTCTCAATGAGAACTTTACATTTAGATGGGCTGTGACTGTCATCAAGGGTCTGGCGATGAAGACGAAGGACAGCTGAGGGAGCTCTTTAACGGTTTACAGTAACTACCTTGTGTTTGGGCTCGATTAATTTGTCTCAATGAGAACTTTACATCTAGATGGGCTGTGACTGTCATTGAGGGTCTGGCGATGAAGAAGAAGGACAGCTGAGGAAGCTCTTTAACGGTTTACAGTAGCTACCTTGTGATTGGGCTCGACTAATATGTCTCAATGAGAAGTTTGAAAGATTCCAGTTGGTTTAATGTTAACTAAGTCATGATCTGATGATGAGATCTACGAAAACTCGAGGAAACTCTTCAAACTTTATTTTACACGCTTTTTATTAGCTTCACTTGTATGTCAGTTTGTCAGTATGTCAGTATGTAACTCTCCGTGGGTAATCTGCGCGCCTGCGGCCTTCCTTGGGTCTGGTAGCCGTTTCTCAGGCTCCCTCTCCGAAATTGAACACTGATTCCCCGTATTTATAATATTTATAAATAGTTATTTTATTCTCACTAATAAATAAATTACTAGCGACTGTGTGGCCGAGCGGTTTAAGTGCTAAACTGCCCGTACAACAGTCGCTCAGGCGTGGGTTCGAGCCCTGGTAGTCGCAGTTTTTCTGCGACTTCCAAGGCTCGCTCCCGTGCCGACTGTACTCTGGCCAGGTTTCTGTGGTTTCCTTGGTCACTGTGGAGTAAGGGTGGGGCACAGGCAAATGCGGGTACAGATTGTAAGTCGGCCACAGCCGCTATAGAGGTAATGTAAATAGTCAAAATAAGGAGGGATTCAATAATCCCACGTGTCTAGGCCAAAATAGGCTGATGCGTAAGTTCCAAAAAAAATAAATAAATTACTTACTGAAAATTTAATTTAATTTAATAAAAATAATAATTTAATTAATTAATAATTTAATAATTCAATAAAAATAATAATTAAAAAGTTATTAAAGTTTTAATTTTTTTACACGCTTTTTATTAGCTTCACTTGTATGTATGTTTGTATGTTTGTAACCGACTTTTTTGGGCGCGATTTTGACCAACTTTAAACGGCCAGATTTCGTTTAAACTTTGTGGATTTATCGAGGACCGATGCCAATACACTTATTTGATAAAATTATTCCATATTTCAATTTACAAAATATGATTTTTGTTAATTTATATAATTTTCATCTATAGTCGATAAGGTAGAAACTTAATTTCAATTTTTATAATTTTTCTCTACAGTCGATAAGGTAGAAACTTAATTTCAATTTTTTATAATTTTTCTCTGCAGTCGATAAGGTAAAAACTTAATTTCAATTTTTCATAATTTTTCTCTACAGTCGATAAGACAGGACTTGATGTTAATTTTAATTTCCAATAATTATCTTTAGCCGATTTCTCTAATATTGACAAATTTTGGAATACTAAGGAGATTTTTAACTCTACAAAACAAATAATAGTTTAAAAAAACTAAAAAATCACGCTTTTATACATAAACCAAACTAAAAAGTCAAAAATAAATAATAGTTTAAAAAAACTAAAAACACGCTTTTTATAGAAACCCAAACTAAAAAATAGAAAATAAATTTTAATAAATTTAAATTAAGAATAGTGTTAAAAATTTCATTAACTATAAATTAATAATAGTGTAAGTGTGAAGCGTGTTTTTAGTTTTTTTAAACTATTATTTCTTATTTATTTATGTTTATCTAAGAAACAAGTGAAACACAAAATAAACGAATGTTTATTTTTGTACACACTGGTGCAAACTCATTGGGCACCTTGTTAAGAAAGATCAACCTATGATTCAATTTTTAATTTTATTAAAAACATCCGATGTATTTTGAATTATATTATTTTTTTTTACCATGTATAAGCTTTGATTAATGAAGGCTTGCTCCATGCGCCCAAATGAATTAGGTATTAAAATAAAATGAAACAATAAAGTTCAATGACGTAATGTTAGATAAACTGCGTAGACACTGTACACTAATTTTGTCCATGTCAGCATCGGCTCGTTGGTCTAGGGGTATGATTTTCGCTTAGGGTGCGAGAGGTCCCGGGTTCAAATCCCGGACGAGCCCAAACCCCTTTTTTATTTTTGTATTATATTTTTTATCATTGTTGTTTGCGTATTTTAAATTATGTTCTTTATTTTATCTATTATTGCATATTTTAAAGTATTTCTATTTTTTCTAATGCTCCTGAGATGGCGCCACTAGACAATATTCTTGTCAACGTCTAAAATTACAGTAAAAAATGCAAAACCCATACAAATAGTTTATTTAATACAACACATTAAGCAAAACAGTACAAAATTATTAAAAATTAAATTCATCATTAAATACTAGTCATAAAATAATCATCGGGTGGGCAAGGATCGTTTGCATCGATAGGTTTAAATCTGTAAATCTTACCTTTAGTACCGATTATGATGTTATTTCTATTATCGAAAGCCATGCCAGTTATTTTGAAACCTAACTGCCCTATTTTGACCGGCAGAATGCTCTTTGTAGACAGTCGAAATAATGATCCTTTGACCGCGACTACCGCTTCATCGCGATGGTTCAAACGCAGGATAAACTTTAGTTCTCTCGTGAATCCTTTGTATTGTATAGGTTCGTAAAAGTCAGTGGAGAAGAAGTACAATCTTCCATCGACGTATTCATAAAACGCGTTACCTCTCTTATCCAGAATGAAGCTGTACGCTTTCGGAATTTTCTCATATCGCTTCACAGCTGCAGACCCGTTCACAAATCTAAATATTTCGTGGTTACTCCCTGTTGTTATATACATTTGATTGTCTGTTTTATCGATGAATATACTGCGGATATCGTCGTCACCTATGGGTCGCTCTGCGCTTATTCCTGTTCTAGAATAATCGTAGGTCATAAGCCCTTGGTTGGTTCCGATGTAGATTGTGTTGCTCACTGCATCTATGCCCACGCATTGGCCGATTATTTCGTCTGCTACAGGTAGTTCTTTGATGCCAAGGGCGCCGTGTTTCAGAAGATAGATACCTAGAAAATTAAATATATTATCATAGTTATTTAATGTGGATTTGTAAACCGAAGGTCCTGGGTTCGACTTCCGGCTGGGCTGAATAAGATTTTTTAAATTAAATTTGGCCGTAGCTAGTTACCACTCTACCAAAAAAGACGTACCGCTTATTGACTTAGCGTTCCGGTACGATGTCGTGTAGAAACCGAACTGTCAAGGGCTAACTTGTTATTAATAAAAAATTAATAAAAAATTGCAGATTTCTTAATTTTGGTTTTCATGCGCTTGGCTACTATTACGCCTAGTGAAATGATATGATCAATAATGATGTTTTGCTATTTTGAAAGCTGGCTCATAAACACCTCACCACTTTGAAGTTTTTTAAAATATCGTGTTGTTACTAAATAAAATCTGACAGTGGGGACTAGATATCAACAATAGAAGCCCTTTCGGTTTCTACATGACTTAAATCGTTGCATGATGCTAAAATTCAAGATATATTGGAGTAATTGTAACCACTTTTGCTGTAATAATCACTAACCTTTCGTGTAATTCCTCTTATGCAGCATGAAGAATATGTTTTCCGTTTTTGGGTCACTCACAATACCTGTGGGGTATCCATCTATCGTTGCTATTAGTTGTCTCTTATAGTATTCTCCCCCTATCTTGGTCTTCTCGCATCGTTCCGCCGCGATACTACCTATCGCTGCTAGTGATATGATTGCAATTGCCCTTTGTAACGCTTTCATGGTTAATTCATGACAGGCGGTAGTTTCCTTTTAGTTGAAAAATCTTCTAGAATGTTCCTGGAATTCAATACTAGCTATTAGATATTCTCATAATTAATATTTACCTATAGCCTCCTGCTTTTCCTTTGCAGTGGCGTGCACAAGGTTCGTTACTGGGGTAGGCACTTTAGGTATTACACGAAATGGAAAATTCTTTTGCCAATATTGGTTCGTAAGAGTTCTTTGTTAATAACATTTTTTGTGTATTGTTGCAAAAAGTATAAGATAATAAATTTTAACATCTTTTTCGGGTTTTAATGAGGTCTAAGTCATATTTTAGACGTAACATAACTTGTACATAGACTAGAAGATGATGTTCTTTAACCGTTGATAAAAAATCAAATAATTCATTTTACAGATTTTTAAACCAAGACGCGTTTGGTTCTAAACTTGTCTAAAAGCCAACTGCATACTTGGTTTTATTAGTTTAAGTATGTTAAGGGTATAACCTTAACCATGTTTTTAACTTCTTTTATCTTGATCGATTTGCAAAAGGCAAGTTTAGTTAACATCGTTAAGTTCAACTACCATTATTCTTATTGACAAAATTAAAAAACAAAAACATATATTGCTATGAAATCACTTCTGCTTTACAATATTGCATTATTGTTTTAAGATGGAATCGAGTATAATAGTTATTTTATCACTTACTTTAAACCTCACGATCTTTGTTAACTAATAGAAATGTCAAACGACACAAGTCCAACTCTATGTCCGAGCAACTGCATCGGTCGACTACAGCCTGGGATTGTGTGAACGATGACAGTTCTTTATAAAACAACCTATTGAATTGCAAGACTGTCCGTTTGTAAACAACGCCGACTCTCATATATAAAACATGATCCGAATTTTTAAGACTAGTGGATATTCATGATTGTTTTTTTCACTGTGTAGTCCATTTGACGGCCTCGGAAGCGCAATGGTGGTATGCGCGGAGAATTAAAAAAAAAACGGAGGTCCTGGGTTCGATTCCCGACGGGGTCAATTTAGATTTCCTCAATTTTTCCAGGTCTGGCTGGTGACAAAAGCCTGCCGCCAACCGTTCTGTTACGATGTCGATTAGACACTGGATCAGGATTGTGGATTTCATTTTACATTTAACAATGTAAGCCCTCTTCTATCACTGATTGCATCATTACTTATACATTAGGTGTGATAGCAGTCAAGGGTTAACTTGTACTAAATAAAAAAAACTATGATTAAATCAAAGGTATGTAAGTACCTATTCTGTTGCTTGCATACAATGCAATAGAACTCACATGTATGACTCAAAGATCTAAAGTTTTTCATTTATTACAATTAATAAAAACGATAATATTTGAACATCCTGTACAAAGTACTTAATAGATGCAATAGAAGAGTGAAGTAATAGCTCTATGATAATGATAACATCTGTAGTCGAACAAAAGGGTGAGAGTTTAGTACAAAGGGATTATCATAACAATTGTACAAAGCCCTAAGATGAATAACTAAGGACGTTAAAGTTAAACAAATAGACGGAATTTAAAGGTAACTGAGGTTAGCCATTTGTAATATTTTTGTTCTATAGTTGACCCAAAAAACAAAAACAAATGAATCAGTCTTTAAAAATCTGACTAATTTTTTGCTTACGAGAGATGACACAGATAATACTCGTTAGCATTCCCTCAGCGGTACTGATTACGTTTTGTTCTTTTAATAAAATGAACAAATTATACTTATTGATTATTTTTTAGATTAAGAATTATTTATATAGAATTAAATCATATGATTATTATCATGGGTATAATCTTCTAACGGCCTTCGTGGCCTAGTGGTGTGCGTGGTGGATTTATAACACAGATGACCAAGGTTTGACTGGCTGACCAGTTGACATTTTCTTTAGCGGTCCAGGTCTGACTGGCGGGAGGTTTCAACCGAGCTACTAAAAGTAACTTACTTTTAGTAGCTACGTAAAAAGTAAAAGTAACTTACGTTTAGTAGCTCGTCGTACTAAAAGTAACTTACGTTTAGTAGCTCGTCGTACTAAAAGTAACTTACTTTTAGTAGCTACGTAAAAAGTAAAAGTAACTTACGTTTAGTAGCTCGTCGTACTAAAAGTAACTTACTTTTAGTAGCTTGTCGTTTTTCAGCTTTGTATTCGTCGTATTTGTAATTTCAAGAAAAAAGCTAAGATTTCGCAAACAATAAGAAGTCGCAAACAGTCGTATTTTAGCTTTCCACTGGTCACCACACACGTCAGCACTTTATACCAAAACCTAATTAGGGGCTTAGTCTTAGATAAGGCTAGTACAACAGTAAATTAATAAAACAAACATACACATATAAAAACAATAATTTATTCGTCTTCTAAAAATTATTAAATTAATTTTCACAATTGCTACTAAACTCATAAATAACACCACTAGTGGCCAAAAATATACTTGTATCATAAAAGGCAAGTCCGGAAGGCACGAAGTCCAGATCCATTAGTTTTTTAGGTATCATCGAGCTTGGTTTCAGCCAATACAAGCCATCGTTGGCAGCTAAAACCACTCTTCCATGCGGATCGATCGCCATCGCTCTAGCTGAGTTCTTTGGTATACCAACAAACTCTATCGGTTCTTGGAAACCTCTAAGTAACATTTTCACGTATTTCGATTCGCACTCGTAATAAACATTCTCCTTTTCATCTACAGCTAGAATAAAAGCACATGGTACGTTTTCGACTCTACTTTTCTCATTTGTTACTAGATCTATTTCATAAACCTCACTGTCTGGGTATAACACAGCATACAATTTATCGTTTGATGCAGGTTTGAACAGTTGTGTTATGTCGTCTCCTTTGAATCCTATGAAATTAGCTTTGTTAGTTTTATTTAAAACACTAAGCCCATCATCAGTCGCTATGTAAACCTTGTTGTTTTCTGCATCCACTGCAGCCGCTTGCCCGTTTACGTTGTCAATTTTGATTGGTTCACTTTCCCTCAATACATACTGATCCATTTTCGTCTGCACATCATCGCTTTGTAGTGACTCTATATCTATTAATGTGAATAGTAGGTCTTTGTTCACTGGATTAATTACTAGATTCGTGGGAAGACCTTTGATTGTTAGTACAGATCGTTTTGTGTATTTCGCTTCATCGAATATTGAGCAGTTTTCAGTGTATACTGACGAAATTGCCAGAAAAAGTATTGCGATGCGCATTTTGGACCCTGTAAATAACATAAAAAAATATTATAACATGATATTCTAATATGTCACACAAAATATTTAAGTCAACTTTAAGGATTAATGTAAAAGTGAAAATAGTGTGGCACTGGAGACTGCCGCGGTAAAGCTATTGCATAGCATTTTTTATCAACTTATGCAATTATAATTATATATTTATTTTATTTATGCAGTTTTTTTACAAGCGTGATATTTCAAAAAGTCATTAAAAGTATGTAAAAGTAAAAGTTTTCTTAAGAAGTATTTATCGATAGATGGAAAAACTAAAAAGTATCACCGCTGTGGTGGTCGGAGTGGGGGGTGTTAGGTTTTTTTTCGTTACGGAATTTCTGTATTCCGTCTCCACGCTTAAGGCCCGTGATAGAAGCTATGCAATTGCTTAATATGTATTTATAAAAATAAAATGAAATTTTTTGTGTAAAGAAAATCGAAGTGAAATTGTTTTCTTAAAAAGATTTTGAATAAGAAAAATATTCGTATCAGATTATAACCGAGATTAACTCATATCTAGGCTACTTTTTCCTGGAAAACTATACAATTTCCACGGGATAGCTAAATTATAAACCTCCAAATTCTCGTAGACAAAATTAATGGGTATTAGCTAGTATTTTGTAATTATTCTATGTTCTTCATCTTCATTAGCCCTATTCTACCATATTGATTCTAATCCTGTCTATTGGCCAGAATCCAATCAAATATAATAAAATAAAATAATTTTTCTTCACACTAGGTTCTTACCTATTTGATATTGGAATTTAAATTATCGCGAGTATTTTCTATATTATCGGAATACAAAACGGTTAAAACTCGCGTTGTTAATTATAGTCGGAGTATGGCCTACTAGTTTCGAAACCATAGGGGACTCTTAGTTATAAGCTTGTTCATGCAACACGGCGTGAAGGAAATGATGTGAGTTTAAACCGTTATCAGTTTTAATAATACGCCTATTTGTTTTATACATTTATACAAAATTATCATCACTACAATACAGGTATGCATTATTGTCTCTATATCTATGAAAATAATATTAGTTAAAAAAAACTTACGTTTATTGGAGACCGGTGACTCCCGACCGACGTGACCAACTCACTGACTCGTTTTATTGTTTATTCGAACTATAAATCGAAATATAAATAAAAGAGGCAACAAGATCAATGAACGTTTATCAAAAATGGAGCGAAAACAAAACTTGATTGGAGGTAAATAAACTCTATCGAATTTAGGTTGTTAGGGTCACACTGGGAAAACTGGGGTCTGTTTGTTGCGATCGATGGAATTGTTTCAAATGAATTGGGAAACGTTTTAATCGTATATATAACTTCGATGAGGAAGGAAGGAAGTACTGGGTGTGTGTTCGCGTTGTATTATATTTAAGTAGATAAAGTCGGATTCACGTAAACATCTATTTCTACCTCGATGAGTACCTACATTTAGTAGTTTATATTTAACTTACTAACAACAATATCAAACAAAATTTTTAATGGAATTTAAAACATTGTTTCTCCCAACTACATTTTTAAGTTGGTCAGCTCTATTTAACTTGTAAAACTGCCCGGCAAATTAATAAACATTTCGGGTTTTTTCGAACAAAAGACGCATGTGTGAAAACATTACTACCTATGCAAAAACATTCAATAATTTGCACTTTTTTTTTGGCTTTCCGATTATTTATTAATTTGCCGTTCGCTATCAGATTTTTCTTTCAGCGATAAATAAGGAAATAAAAAAAAATCAAGTGCGACCACAAACTCCCTCACAAGGATTTTTATTATACGGGTACTTATATCCAAATAGTCAAACGTAAATTATATTTTCATAGATTTCTATTGCAAACTGGCAGAGTAAACTGGAGACGTAGTACCTACTTAAATTCAATGCGCTTCTGAGTATTCGAGCGTTAGGTAGTCTTTAATTTTGCGCATCGGCAGTTGCAGTAGAAATTCGTCGGCACGTCATATCGTCGTACAATCTTTGTACAATGGTGCAAGTTTCTAATGCTAACTTCACGCACTATTGCCGGTCGGTACTTGCGTGTTACAGTTGTGTAATTGTAGGTATGCCAGTTATACAATATTGTAGACGGCGCCGCGGCAGTACACAAGTTAAGAGATTGAAGGAGTAGTGGTAGAGCGCTTTGTCAAGTACTACGTACTAGTAGGTACGTATTTTCCATTACCAGACTCATGAAAAGTGACATGTGACGTGAGCTAATGTGCAAGCTGATATTCCCATGGAGACATGAATTACGCGGTTGAAACTGCGGGCGTCTGCTAGTTTGCAATAAAAAACTCAATTAGAATAATTGGATTGATAATTTAGTTCATTGCTTTAGCTTTCTTGTAATAAAATGTCTATATTTAATCTCACCTACTTTTTCGGAGAAAACCAATGTTAATGACGGTAGGTTATCAATATATTTTGATTTAATTGGAGTTTAGAACATCTGAACGTGTCATTGTACAATAAATTATTTTTGTTATTTTTCCCATACAAAATTGCAATTTTATAGGCACGATCTATGGTTGCGCCACTATGACACGTGCTTTCCCCGTTTTTTTTTAAATTTATTTATCAAATAAAAAATTACACATAAAACAAGTACAATAAGGATACATGTAAATACATTCAGAGGTTTGATAGAACATGTATCAGTCTGCGTCTTTACATTTATATACATTTCTCTTATTATACAAAATATTTTCTTAATTTACGCTTAATATTACAATGCGTTATCGCTCCTGACACAGCCGAAGGCATTGAGTTAAGTAGACGAGGAACGATGTACTGTGTTGTCCTTTCGTTGTTAGCAGGTACAATTTGCAGGCGTTGTGCAGTTATCGCTCGCGTACGTATATGATGATCTATTTTCCTTCGTAAGGTCTCGTTGAAAAATTGCTCTTTTAAAATAGAATATCTAAAGTTCTGTTGTACAGGTAGTATTCCACAGTGTTTAAAGAGGCCATGTTCGTTATTTTCATATTTCAATTTAATAGACTTAGAAACAATAGATTTAAGAATTCTTAGTTGGAGTTTATATACATTATTTAGATGGGTGTTATAGGTACGACCGTAACTGCTGAATGTAGGCATGTGCAAAACTATTATAAAGCATCAGTTTAACTTTATAGGGAAGAAATTGTCTCAATTTTTTGCAATTTGATGGCTCCAGTTAAACTTACAATCAATAGTAAGGCCTAAGTAGGTATATTTATCGACCATTTCAATATGGGTACAGTTACAAGAAAGGCGCAGTGAGCCATGAAGACAAGTGTGAGTATGAGCTGTAATATTTCCAAAAGGCGCAAATTTCAGATGTGGTGATCTGATGTTCATTAACTTTGTTTTGTTGGCGTTCAGTACAAGGCCCGCGTCATGACACCACATGGCTAACGTACTAAAGTCTGCCTGTAAGAGTTCACACATTTGGACTAGATCTCTGCCAGCAATCATAATACAAGTATCATCGGCAAACTGGTAGCAAGCACAGTTCTGTAGTGAATTATTCATGTCATTAACATACGACAGAAAATGAAGGGGACCGAGAACGGAACCTTGAGCTGTTCCCTCAGTGACTGACATAATGTTACTGTGTGTATTGCAGATGTTAACCGTATAAGTACGGTTACGGAGATAGTCTGCACACCAGTTGAGGAATGGTCCACGTATACCACATGCATCCAGTCATTCTTGAAGCTGTGTGCTGAAGTGTATCAAAAGCACGAGAGAAATCGATAAACAAAACCAAAACGTGTTTTTTTCTTCTTCTTCTTCTTCTTCTATTGTCAGATAGTTAGCAAAATTGTTACGTTTACCCCTTTTGAAAATAGGTCTAACACTGCCCTTTTTAAAACTGTCTGGATATACTCCACACTTTAAGCTGTTATTAATTAAATTAGCTATAGCCACAGAGATTTCCTTACTGATCGTTTTGATATGACTTACTCAAATTCCATCCGCCCCTGGTGCTTTATTAACATTTAATTCTTTAATAATCTTTTGAACTTTGTCGCTAGTAGCCTTCTTTAACAAAATCAAATTGTTAAATTGTCCGTTCTTAATATTTTTATCAGCGCTTACTAGCGCCATCTTTTAGCACATCGTCGTACTAGTAACAACCGACAAAGTAGCATAGCTATGCTGTAGGTACTTGAGTATTAAACTAAAATCGTGACTATAACTCTTATGTTATTCATTATGTTTCAATATATAAAAATTTAACCGATAGGTTCGTAAGATGGCGCTGATTACAATAAAATAAATAATTCGATCATAATGATATACCTAAAATAAAATATTGTAATATAATAATAATAATAGCCTTCATTTGACAAACTTACATTAATTTATAATTATAATTACAATTTTAGTTATTTGATACCGGTACGCAAAGATTGTCTTGCTAATTTCTAGCATAGGCCTCTCCTAGAGCTTGTCATGTTGCACGGTTATGTGCTTGTCTTGTCCAAATAACACCTGCTATTTTTATAACATCATCCTCCCATCTGCGACGCTGTCTGCCTTTCTTCCTTTTATATTGTCTTGGGCACCATGCTGTTATATCCCTTGACCATTTATCTTTTTTGCTTCTGATCATATCACCTAACCATATATTTAGCCCTTTCTTGGTTTTTGTAGGTACATTACATACATACACATTCGCCGTGCAGGTCAGAGTCAGAGACTTGCGGCACGGTTGTACTCGTAGGCTTACGGCTACGGGTAATCTTTGTGACCAGTCAACGCTCACCTTCTCTGCTCGAATTATTGTCCCTGTTTAACTAAATCTGGTAGGATCTTGCTAGAGCAGCTTGGGACACTCGTTCTAGAATAGAGTTTAGTCTAGTTAGGTCAAGGTCTACAAAAAATATAAATTTTCTTATTTATTAATTCAAGTATCAGTTTTAATCCAAATTCTATTTATTGTTACGCTTAGAACTCGTAATTTGAATGCTTTATTTTTTTTAATATTAAAAATAATTCCAATTACATATATGTAATATGTACTTAATAAATTCTGATTGCTTAAAATACGATATGGCAGTTAAGAACTGGTGTGTCCTGCGGTCTGACCCACGTAGCCTAAGTGACTGTAACAACTAAGTTTTATAATTAGGTACTTAGTCTGATCTATCTTTGTACTATAGGTACATATAAAATGAAGATTTTCGTATGGACAAGGTGCCATTTATATTTTAGTATAGGCCTATTTATAAAGGTTTCAATATGTGATTTTTGCATTTTTGAAACCTATCAATATGGCGGCGTTATGGCGTGAGTAACAAACATCCATATTCTATTCTTTTGGCTTTTCTTATGTTCGTTATGGTGAAACGTTTCGATTATAAATAATAATAAATAACAATATAAATGATGCAAGTAATTTCTATAAAAATTGTACCTCATTAAAAATTGTGACTTACTGAAAAATTACGTGAACATTCTCAATGACAAAATCTTGATGTTTAACTTGCATTTTGTTTGTAATTAAAGCAAAATATATAATTACACAAAATAAGAACTGTTCTTTATAATATATTTATTTAAACGAAATTAAATAGATAAATTGTAAACAAGCTGCAAAAATTAAATGCACCTTTATGTATAAGAATCTATATACTTTATTAATCTTTAGCTGCGAGCTGCTTCTGATTTTGTTTTTGAAGCAAGTGATTGAATTTCTTCTGCATGCGGAGTGAGATAGTCATTGAAATCCGTCCCAGCTTCCAACAACACCTTTAGAAGGTTTAGTTCATATATTTTCTTTTTATAAGCATAATATTGTATTAAAGCTGCTTCAGGGGCATAAGCAGTCGGCCTTGCTTTTGGAACGATATCAATATCAGTCGACTCACTGGTAGCGTTAGCGTACAAAATGTAAACAACGTTGTCAGCAACAAACGGTACTCCATCATCAAGAAAGAAAAGAGGTTTTACAAGCTTCGCATATGATAGCTCTTCCGGAAGTCCTTCTACTTCCTGAACACCGTCAACTGTACGTACATACGGTTTATTATCATCAGAGTAGAAGTAAAGGTTGTTTGAATAGTCTAAAACGATTTCCGTTGCGTTAATAATATCATCCAATTTCACTTTTGTTTCCCCTTTATCGGAAACGTTGTATACTTCCCGATCTTCAGTTAAAATGTACATTACGTCACCCGTTTTTTCCTTTGCTATTCCAATAACACTATCGTTTATTGAGCCGTATTTCTCAGCAGAGTTTGAGTCCTGATTATACACGTAAATTCCATCTTTAGCTCCGAAGAAAACTAACTTGCTATCGTCACCTGAAGCGGCAGCATCCGTGCCTTGTTCGAGTAGCTTTGTCGCCTTCCCGTTTTTGAAAACGTAAAGTCCTTTATAATCCCTCGTTTCATCAGGTTTTACATCAGCTTCAACGAAAAATATGGTAATTTCAGAGTCTTCCTCTTCAGATTCACTGGATTCCGATTCATCAAAGTTTAGCGAGTTGAGAGGTACAAGTATATTGACAATATCGTGTTTTGCTTTATATATGACCAAGTCATTGGTGTAGAACTTCGGTAATACGACAAGTCCGTCTTCTTCATCTGAAGTTGGTGCTGCAGCCAGGAGACCGACTAACGCAAACGCCGTGAAGCACGTAAGGTACTTCATGTTGGATTCTGAAATAGTAATCAATATACGTTATATTATGTTATGTTACTAAAACATATATTTTTATTTGTAACCAATGGGCAATAGTGCCATCTTGTACATGTTTAATGTATTAACGCGTATGGCATATGGGTCATATACGTTTATCAAAAGATGTCTTTATAATTTTATTTGTCTCCAAGATGGCGCTACAAGTCAAGATACTTTAATTTTTACTTTTTATTCAGTTAAGTAATTAATTTAAAAAACTAAAATTGACTTCAGTTCTCTGCTATCATTACTTATTATTTTAATTTAGTTTTTGTTTTTGTTTAGGTATACACAATTGGTTGTTTCGACATGTGTTAGATAATATTTTAAATTGCTATCACTATCACACGGCCAAGTCAAAGGTCCCCGACAATTGATAATTGCGATAACTTTTAAAATATAACGGTAACAAAACACGGTGTTACATGGTATCATCAGTATTACTCTATTTACCTAATGACTCCGGGCCAGGCTACCGTATTCACGTTATTCAATACATTAATATTTTAATTGTCATGAAACCATTTCACAGTTATAATATTACCTCTAGCCACACTAGGGAGTAGGGAGTACTGTATCGTGGAGAGCTTATACCAGAGGAAATATGGAACTCAGACCTACTGGACAACGTGCCGGTTGAAAATTGACGCTGGAATTTCAAATATTTGCTTCGCGCTGCACAAAGCTGGGCTATGGCTTTATTCGCTAACGAAACTCGAGTGTGAGTTTCGACTTCGTGTCTATCTCTCCATGTTTAAAACGATACTATAAATACTATAATTAGAGACGAATTCGTAACTCACATTATGGACTGTATTAACGGAATAGTGCTAATGGCATCCTTTTCCGAGTTGTGCCAATCGACAAAATATGGTGGTGTGTGCCACGCTTGTGCCACACATGGGTTGATGCTTGATGCTTCTACTTAACCGACTTCAAAGGAAGGAGGTTACCAATTTGACCCGTATGCATTGACATATTAATACTATGGACTTCGGGTCAGCGATAAAAAGTGTCCGAACCAAAAGTAAGCCAAAACGCGAAATGAGTTCCAATCGCAATTCAGTCTCATATTAGCTGACTGACAGAATACACGTCAATAATGCCATAATGTGTTATAAAAAACTTGTAAGAACTACCCGAGTAAGGTGAGAAAAGAAGACGGTGTACCATATTTTCAGTAAGTAAATATTTACTGATGATTTTAAAGTATTATTTTACTTAGAAACAAGCTATTTTATTAAAATTTTAATAAACTATAGAAACGAATTGCATAACCAACCAAAATGAACAAAAGTATCTATCTGTCCTTTTCCCATACGCTACCCGCGTATAGGATAGAAGGAGTGCAATATGTTTATCTAATTAACCACATTTAGTTCGGATCTGCCGTGAGCAATAGAATGTTTTAGAACAACGACTGCATAGAGTTATTTTGTTGTTTAACATTTGAATTATTTAATTACTTAATTTTTGAATGAAAATAATTTGATTATTTTCAATTCAAAAATTTTTATTTTTTATGTCAACTTTTATTTTTTATGTCATGAATATTAATCAAATGACTTTTACCATAATGGTATATTAATTTGATAACTATAAGAATTATCTACATGAAATTAGGAACAGTTATTTAAAAAAGTGATCTAACGTCATTGAAGTAAAAAAATATATTTTCAGTTTAATTAAAAAGAGGAAAATATCGAGAACTTAAAATTTCAAAGAAAAGAACTATGTCGAGTGGCATATCATTTTGTACATTAGTGGATTTGGTTTGTAATTAATTATTATTATAACTAATTATTATTTTATACAAGATAATTACAACAATTATTATTTGGTACAAGATTTATCCCAGCATATAGAGGTCAGGGATATGTAAATATAAATTAAAATTTGCTGTAAATATAATATATAAATATAAGATGCCAAAAAAATTTGAAAGCTACCGACTCCACACCATTTATGTTGTCCTATTTTCACGGGAAGCTGTCATGTCAAAAAAAGGCTGCCATGGTAACCGTCAAACGAAGCTGATTACTTATTGCATGCAATTAGACCGTTGCAAATTAGACTGTATAACAATACGATAAGACATACATTACAATGTTATTTTGTGTATAAAAACATAAATACATCCTAGTATGTATAAAATATCTTGGGACACTTTTGACGTAAATTTTGCATTAGACCCGAAGTCCATAGTATTAATATGTCAATGCCCGTATGTATGTAATATTTCCAGAACTGCCCAGTTTTTTAGTGAGCACAAGAGCAAAAAGTAAGAAACATCATAGTGATGCATGCAACAAACTTTTTTATTGTGATAGCCGATACGACCACAATTTAGGAAATATCTATTTTCATTAAAAGATAAAATGAATAAAAGGAATGAAGTGCCGGATATCAAGCAACGTTACTGCACAACTATGTCAGAGAGGTCACTTTTTAGGATAATATTATTGAGATAACATTGTAACTAAGTAACACTTATCTGAATAATTAATATATCGCATACGTAAATAATACAATTAATTATTTAAAAAAATATGAACTTACCCGCCAGACTTTTCTAGTGGACTGAGACATGAACACGTTGTGTTTACAATAAGTACAAGTATATTCACTGCATTTATCTGTTTGTATTATCTGTTTATGTTTTTATTACTATTATATATTTTTTATTTAACGACAAATTAGGCCTTGACTGCAATATGTGGCAATGCAGTTAAAGACGGTAGCAGACCAGCTTGGAATATATAAATCGCTTCATGGACGGTAGGGCAGTAACTAGCCCGCCCGAAGACTATTACTTGATTAATGGATGTCTATTAGAAAAGTTACGAGTGTAGGCTTACCGAACCAAATATTTATAATTTGATTCGATTTCAAGTTAATATATCTACCTCAGAGTAAAAAGAGAGTTTGACTTTGAAATGTGTATGTGTCTGTGTACAGACACTACTCAAATTCACAAACACACACACGCACACACGCAGGTGTGTGTGAATTCGGGCCAAAATGGCCACGGCTACAAAATGGCGAATCACATTAAATATATTTACTCCCTCTATATGGGTGGTGTTATAAGTACACCACCTGCAGACTTTTCTTTAATCGTTTTCCTAAGCCTAAGATGCCTGGCAGAGATCGCTGCTAAGCGATAAGACCCGCTTTGTGTATCTGTATTTTTCTTATGTGTGTGGTATATAAATAAAGATTAAAAATAAAAAGTAAATAAAATAATAATAAAATGTTTGATGGCTGCCACGAAAATATTTGAATATTGGAATTTAGATATTCCTTTTTACAATTTGCCAGGCAGGGTCTTGAAGTCTTCTTGAGGAAAAAAGGATCTTTGTTTGAGGACGCCACATCTATATATATAAAGCCTTAGTACTGATGTGGTACAGTTTCTGTAATAAGGGTTCGGCAAAGAGACTAATTAATTAAGAAGTTCTGTTGTTGAACTGTCAGCTGCATTATCAGAGTCGTTACTCCCAAGTTTAACTAATTTGTCAAGTATAAAAAAAATGTATTTGAATAAAAACACGTGTAGAATTTCAACAATACAAAATAGAACCCATTTTACTTTAAATTATAGATTGAAAATCCAAAGTGCAAAGGGTCAAAATACTCTAATCTATTACTCTAGTGGGTATTTAGGTTTGATTAGTCAATCGCTATTGTAGCAAAAAACTATTTTAAGACCATGGAGATCGAGAGGATAGGCTAGTCGGACGCAGAGGATAGTAGCCCTTCGAAACAGTGCGTATTATAAGGAGGCTCTTCACCCTGGAGCCGTAACTGCCAGTTGATAGAGCACTCCCCGCAAAAAAAAAATCATAGTACTTTCTAGTGTACTTTATTATCAAAAATAGTTTTGCTGTTACCTACGTTTTCACTTTTCGTTTCACTGATTCATGGTTTGAAGCTACGGCTCTGATCTCAGTCGCTTGTTTGTTTATGTAATCGTTGAGTTCTTCGACAACGGAGCCTAAAAGCAAAGCCAAAAGGTTGTATTCGTAGAGTTTCTTATCGTGAGCATAGTATTGGATCAGCGCGGCTTCCGGGGAAAAAGCTGTTGGTAATCCATCCGGTTGGAACACCAGAAAACTTTCTTCACTTGTCCCGTTGGCGTTAATAAGATACAATTTACTGCCAGTTAAAAAAGGTACACCGCTCTCGAGAACAAATGGTGGCTTAATTAGTGTGACTTTTCCAGACACTTCTGGGAGACCTTCCACTTTCTTAACACCATCAGCCGTGCGCACATAAGGCACTCCATCATCAGAATAGAAGTAAAGATTATTTTCGTAATCTAGAATAATTTGCTTAGCTTTTACAATGTCATCTAAGAGTTCCTTCTTTTCTCCGCTGTCAGTAACTTTGTACACTTCACGAGCTTCAGTCAAGATGTAAATAACGTCGCCTTCTTTTTCTTTTGCGATTCCAATAATACTGTCTGTTATTGTTCCATATTTATCAGCAGAATTGGTTTCTGAGTTGTATACGTAAATACCGTCTTTAGCTCCGAAGAAAACTTTTTTGCTTTTATCTCCAGATGCAGCAGCGTCTCTGCCATTGTCAAGGAGCTTCTTAGCCTTTCCTCCTTTGAGCACATACAGTCCTTGGTCTACATAGCTTCCATCTGGTTGCACGTCAGCCTCGACGAAGAATAAAACAATATCAGCATCCAATTCATTAG
This sequence comes from Mycalesis mineus, assembly GCA_034621355.1. Taxonomy (NCBI): domain Eukaryota; kingdom Metazoa; phylum Arthropoda; class Insecta; order Lepidoptera; family Nymphalidae; genus Mycalesis; species Mycalesis mineus. The sequence continues at coordinate 9,188,719 of CM067898.1, read as the reverse complement.
ATTCAGAGGAGCCGGATTCGTCTTCATCAAAGTTGAGGGAGTTAAGTGGTACGAGTACTTGAACAATGTCGTGATCAGCTTTATATTTCAAGAACTCTTGGTCGTAAAATTCACTATTTATAAAAAGTTTATCTTTGTCGTCAGTAGTGGGTGCGGCAGCGAGTAGACCAACTAGAGCAAAAGTTGTAAAGCACGTCAGAAGCCTCATATTTAAATCTGTAATAGATAAATTAGAAAATAATAATAACATGTAATTCAAAGCAATTTTTTTTAGCAAGAATAGCCCGTTATACAGTAAGTAATACTTATTACATAATAAGCTATATGTTTATTATGTTATGTTTATTATTATTTATTATTTATTTATTAACATCACAATTCTGGTTTTTTTCCAAACGCACTACTTTAAATATCAATAGGCAAATTATTTGTGATACCTACTTATAATTTTGATTCGCTATCACTCAAAGTCACGGCCAAAGCAAAGTTCACCGGGTGATATAACTGAAGATAAACAAGTGAGAGTCATAAGTACTTTGAATACAAATAATTAGTCGTTCTAGATTGTACCTAGGCATGATTTTGTAAAACAATCTAAACGCTGAGTAGAATCGATTGACACCCTCGAACATGTTTATTTATCTAACCCTTTGCCCTTTTTTAAATTTGTGGAAAGGAGTGACTTAAGTGAAATAAGCACTTTTAAAATGGCAAAAGGCAGCTTAACATCTAGAGACACGGTAGGGACTCCACCAAGACAAGCCAAGCCTACAAAATAATTTCTACCCCTAAAGGGTTAATTTGTATGGAAAACCTATTCTCCATTTTCAAGATATCTTTGAAAAATGGTAGAAAATCTCCTGGATAAATATAAAAAATAATTTGAATAAAGAATTTTTAAAATTCAGCCCCTAAATGTATATATAGGGGTTCATAGTGGTTATTATTAATTCAAATATTAAAATATCAAAAAAAAACAAAATATCTTTTTATAAATTGGTATGAAAACTACTGGATAAACAACTTACATAGACAAACAAGCTTCAAATTTTTTATCTGTCTGTTTGTACCGGTAAAGTTACTTAGGCAAAGTTAAGTTTATAAGTAACTTGGCTTTATTTTTGTAATTCTACTTATTTTAATTCCTCGCGGACAAAGTCTTGTGTGGACGCTTGCCACTAGTTAAAAAATGCTAAAAATTGACTGAACCTGACCACGAACCCAAAATCAGCTGTTCTTGATTTGATTGATTCGTGATAGCATAACTTTTATAATATACTTTTGATTTTATTTATATTTAGGAAACCCTGATTTCGTCACTGAGTTATTAATGCTCATCAAAACTTCCCTAACCCTAGAAAGCGGATTTAATTTAGTATATAAGCATAAAAGCCTATGTCAAACATTTTTAACTTTTAAAAAATTTTGTCTTTTCAACTTTTAAACCTTTTTATGTAAAATGTTGCCAAGACGAGAATATATTATGACTCGCACTGTCAATATTATATTATCAGATTTATGTACAGCCAAGCTTCTAACTCTTACACACCCTAACTTAGATTTTTTGGGTGGATAAAAATATCTTTGGGGTTTTAATGTTTGCAACACCGCGCCATCTCTTAGATAAGTACAATCAACTACCAACACCATCTTGAAGAGTAGTAAAATAAACAATAAGACTTAAATAACTCACCTATCCGATCAGATCTCGTAACCAGAGTGAGAATAAAAGATGCTTGTTGCACAATAAATACTAGCTGGGGATGTGTTTATCTTATTCCTAGTAGTATTATCAGAGGGTTATTCACGATAAGGTGATCAAAGTTATTTGAAGTTCAAGTGCATTTATTTTGTTGCAATTGCAATTCTTACTACGTACGTATGTATTAGGTAAATACCTATATATATATATATTTGCATATTGTGTAAAGAACAATGGTAAGAATCCATACAACATTTTACCTGAAATCTATTTGAAGCGTCTATGTAGGAAAAAATGTAAAAACCATAATAATTCTATTGCATAAACATAATCACCAAGATTTTTCGTTTGACGAGGCTACAAAAAAAAGATGTTAACATTTAAAAAAAACAATGAATAGGCCAGCTCAGTAAGTGATGACAGTTTGCTATTTGTTTGTCATAATGGAGGGTAGAGGAAAGGAGGATCATCTGTGTATATGAAAAAGTGTCCGTCAAAATGTATTAAATTAGGATGGCGCCACAGTTGCATCAAAGTAACTCTCAAAGGAGCGCCAAATATTGTTAGAGTATATTTTTTTTGTTTTGAGATTTACGTCCACTTGGACAACTTTTCACAACACAAATTTTACCCATAACTGTTCTGTTATTCACTCATTTTTTCATAAAATTAAATGTTTATATATCAATAACCGTACTATTTACTGTTTACGAACTAAAATCACTCTAAACGCACGTTTGGTTATAATTCTGTAAGGTTATATTTACCACAATATTTTGTACAACGTAAGTTGTTGAAGTTCTCAATAATTAACAACTTTAGTCGATAATGACATTAATTTTTTTAACTCGGCATACTTCAATTCATCTACGATTGCTACATTCATACCATACCCTGTGCATCCACTAGCGCGATTGTGGAGGATTTTTGAACTGTTATTTAACGCATACAACTGGACACTTTTTCAACTTTTCTCCCATATAAGATGACTCTCCTTTCCTCTACCCTCCATAGTTTGTCAAAATGACTTTGTCACTAAGAGTTGCCAATATTGCTTTTTTTACTTACCACTTTTCTACCAACGAATACTAAAAAAATAGCTAAGCGTAGCGTGCATTTTCTAAAGTGGCAACTCTTGTGATTCTGAACCACCATAGGATATGAATTTAATCAAATAAATGTTCATTTATTGATTAATTTAATTAAAGCTTTTACATGTAAAACTAATTTAGTATAAAATAATAACGAATTAAATTATTAAGTTTTGTATAAGTCACGTTTGTAGACGCCTCGGAATTCACTCAGGTATAATCTTGCCATTGTTCTTTCATATATTTTTAGGAAGCTTATCCTGCTACTTTACGAGTACATTCCCTATGTTCCCTGTTTCTGTTTCCGTTTCCAGAACATCGGGAAATAAAGTAGCCTATGTATTAACAAACCTGAATGTAAATTATGTACTCGTTTTGATAAAGTAGTAACATGAAAGGTTTATTATATCACTGCTTTGTTCACAAAAGAAAGATAATAACTTTAATTATCTATTTACATATTATCTGTCATGACATGAATACAAGACTATAAAGCGTTATACTATCGCGTGGTTACCCTACACACATATATTAATGGCCCACTACCTGTAGTGGCCCTGGCCAGGCCTCCCTTCTTATAGAAGACGGGATATGGAGCGTAGACCCACCAGGGGCTTAGTAATAATGTTTCATTTATTAACAGTCACTATCACGTATTTTCCGAGACGTAATACCATCAATTTCCCGACTCTAGGCTTGGAATTTAGAATGAATAATGTAGAATTATATTGGAGACCCGACCTAGGATTCGAATCCAGGACCTCGTGATCGAAGTCACAGAGGCCAACCACTAGACCAACGAGGCAGTCCACATACACAAATATGATCATTACAAATGCAATATATGCGAACTAGAGGACGCCTATGATTTTGTTCATCTTTATAAATTTAAATAAAATAATTTTTAAGATGTCAGTGGAAAAGAGTAAATAAATTTGGTATTCACGGGCTCTCATGCCAAAGGAGTGGCGGTAGGCTTTTTCGGCATGGCTCTCTTAATGATATAATAAAAAGGGCTTCTTGCCACCATAAACGTTCCTGCCCTAATCGGGCCTTCAGGAATAAGCCGGGATGATGGCAAGAGACCTGATGGATTGACGCTGGTTCCCTGGGAAGTGGGACGGGCCCTAATGTGGGACGCTACTTGCGTTGACACATTGGCTCCGTGTCATATCAGGGAGACAGAATCAAGACCGGGAGCCGCAGCAGAAAAGGCTGAAACCGGTAAGTGGCACAAGTATGCCTCTCTGACAGAGAGTTACATATTTGTACCTTTTGCCGTGGAGACCCTTGGGCCATGGAGTCGCAGTGCCAAAAAAATTCTTCCGTAACATTTCACCGCGCCTAATTGCCTCAACTGGTGACCGAAGGGCTGGCTCATTTTTTGCGCAAAGGATTAACCTGGCCAGTATTCTTGCCACCATTCCACGTGGGCATGATTTGTATAGTTATTAGGATAAGTTAGCTTAAGTTCCTTATTGTATTCTTTCTCAATAAAAAAAAAAATAGGTAAGTTGTAAGATTCTGACTTTTAGTAGAGCGTAGCCCTCTATACCATGAAGTGAATTCGGTGGTTGCTGAAATGTACCTACTTTACTTTGCATGAACTGCAAAAATTTAAGATTTAATAAAATGGTATCCTAAATGTTAGATTTAATAAAAGGACCATTCAGAATCATGGAATTTTTTACTGTTAAGAATCTTCGACTTTTAATCTCTAAATAGAAGGAAGAAAGGTCCACTGAAAGAAAGGAAATCCAAAATTACAAAATTTTTTACTGATTTACTAGAAAACCCTTAAAAGTAGTAAAACCGTTAAAGGCTTTTTTGTTTCCGTTACTAAAATTTACAACATTCTATAAGGTAATTAATGTTAATATCAAATAATAGTTTAGTATACTTTAAGTTAACGTTTTAAGGATTCATGGTTTGAAGCAATGGTTCTAATTTCAGTCGCTTGTTTGTTGAGGGGTTCGCTGAGATTACCAGTAGTATCGTCTTCAAGTAAAGCTGGGATATATATAGTTCATCTTTAGTTTCCATTCAATATATTTCGGACTTCTTGGCTCCGCTAATATGCTTTGGAGAAGTGAAGTTGGCTTTTTGACTTCGAAATTTCCTCATAAATCAACGAGAAACGCCTCTGCATTGGGCTACACAAATTTACTTACGTCGAGTCTGGAGGTAAGTTTCAGAGACTAATATAAATGGTATGCATTATCCATACCACTATTTTTAAGCTGGGAAATGCGTTTACGCATCCCGGACGGATACTGTGCAGATACACTATCATTTACTTACTTACTTTTTTATTATTAAAAAAATATATATACCATACTTTGTTGTGTGATTATTATAAAAAAATAATTTTTACCTACGTTTTTATTTTTCGTTTGACTGATTTATGGTTTGAAGCTACGGTTCGAATCACAGTCGCTTTTTTGTTCATGTAGTCATTGAGTTCTTTTATAACGGAGCCTAAAAGCAAAGCCAAAAGATTGTATTCGTAGATTTTCTTATCGTGTGCATAGTATTGGACCAGCGCGGCTTCCGGGGCAAAAGCTGTCGGTAATGCATCAGGTTGGAACATCATAAAACTTTCTTCACTTGTTCCGTTGGCGAAAATAAGATATAATTTGCCGTCAATTACAAAAGGTACACCGCCTTCGAGAACAAATGGAGGCTTAACTAGTGCGACTTTTTTAGTTACTTCTGGTAGACCTTCCACTTTTTTAACACCAGCATCCGTGCGCACATAAGGTGCTTTATCATCAGAATAGAAGTATAAATTATTTTCGTAATCCAGAACAATTTGCTTTGCTTTAACAAAGTCTTCTAAAAGCTCCTTCTTTTCACCGTTGTCAGTAACTTTGTACACTTCAAAACCTTCAGTCAAAATATAAATAACGTCGCCTTCTTTTTCTTTCGCAATTCCAATAATGCTGTCTGTTATTGTTCCATATTTATCAGCAGAATTGGTTTCTGAGTTGTATACATAAATACCGTCTTTAGCTCCGAAGAAAACTTTTTTGCTTTTATCTCCGGATGCGGCGGTATCTCTGCCATTGTCCAAGAGTTTCTTAGCCTTTCCTTCTTTGAGCACATACAGTCCTTGGTCTACATAGCTTCCATCTGGTTGCACGTCAGCCTCGACGAAGAATAAAATAACGTCTGCGTCCAATTCATTCGATTCAGAGGAGCCGGAGTCGTCTTCGTCAAAGTTGAGGGAGTTAAGAGGTACGAGTATTTGGACAATGTCGTGATCAGCCTTATATTTCAAGAAATCTTGGACGTAAAAGTCACTATTTACTGTAAGTTTATCTTTGTCGTTAGTGACGGGCACTGCAGCCAGTAAACCAGCTAGTGCGAAAATTATGAAGCACGTCAGAAGAAGCCTCATATTTAAATCTGAAATAGATAGAAAAATAATAGATAGAATAGAACATTTAAATAAATGAATTCAATTACTTATTTTGTATACAAGCATTTTTGAAACTTTATGTTAGACTAATGGTAGTGACTTTAAAAACTATAGAACTTTTATATTAGTTTTTTTTTCAAATTCTTATTACTTGCGTACGTAGTTGTTTATTTATATAATTTGTTTATTCTCCTTAAGTTGGTGACTTAATAACATGTTCTATCTCCTAGAAAGCTTTTAGAAAGCTTTTTTTTTTTTCTACCTAGAAATTTGATAAGTAAATAAGTAATAATAACATTGTAAAAAATGTGATTGTTAAAAATTTTGTCTTTTTAACTTTATATTAACATTTTCATGAAAATATTGCCACGACGAGAATATATTATGATTCGCACTTTTCAAATTGTACTATCAGATTTCATGTAGAGCCAAGTTTCTAACTCTACACGAGCTAATTTAAAATTTTTTGAATGGATCTAAATAAGCTCGGGTTTCTAATGTTTACAACATCACGCCATATCGTAAATTAGTACAATCAACTACTAACGCCGTCTTGTAGATGAGTACTATCAACAATTAGAGTTAAATAACTCACCTATATCTCAGGTCAAAAACCGGAATGAGAAAGAAAGATGCTTGATGCACAATAAATACTAGCCGGGCATGTTTATTTTATTCTTAGTAGTATTATCAGAGGGTAATTCACGATAAGGTGATCAAAATATTTAATGTTTAAGTGCGTTTATTTTGTGCAATTTTTCCATAATTCTTTCATTTATTTATTTAATTTTTTTTTCTAAATTTTTAATAATGCTTATAAAAGTTATAAAAAAAACATTATTAAAAATTAAAAAAAAAATCTAGTCTGCCTGCTGCGGGGCCCGGGGATCCAAGCAACTTGTGGTCAGGGCTCCAGAGTGAAGAACCTCCTTAAAATACGCGTCGTTTCAAGAATTACCGCCTTCTGTATCCGACCCTTGAACCAACAACTAAGCGAAAGCTTTTTAAGATGTTGGTCAAAGCTTTTCGCTATAAGACCGTTGACCGAAACGACTATAGGAACAATTATCATTGACTCAACATTCCACATGGCGGTAATCTCATGAGCAAGGTCCAAGTATTTTGATACTTTTTCCTTATCAGCTTTCATATCAGGTCTTTTGGCTACAATATACCTATCAGTGATAATCGTTCGATCCCACTATTCACTACTGCACTGCTATTTTCAAGAACTGACGCTGGATTGTCAACTGAAAATCGACAAGGCCTTACTGAAGAGCAAGATGTTGTTGGATTATCTTGGCTACTTGATTATGTCTGTGCAATTACACGCCATTAGCAAGAAGAGAACACCCGGAAACTATATGTCTAAGGGGTTCCCCAGAATGATGACACTCTAGACATATGTCTAGAGTGCCATCTTTCATTATATGTTGTGCAATTATTATTAATTCCTCTAATGCATATTATTTAGCTTAGCTTAGTCCTGCCACTTTGCGAGTAGACAATGTTCCCGATTTCCTTTTCCGTTAACGGAATATCGAGAAGTAATGTAGCCTATGTTCCAGACCTGCATGTAAGGTTCGTTTTGATAGAGTACTTATATCAAAGGTTTATATGACTGCTTTGTTCTTATAAACTAATGTGAAAACATTTTAAATATCTATTTACATATTGTATGTCATGACACAAATATTATGATCCTTTTGTTACAAGATGTTTTCTTTCATGACATGTTTACAGGACTTTAAAGCGTTATAGCATAGTGTGGTTTTCCTACGGCTATGGCTACAAATGCAATGTATGCGAACTAGAGGACGCCTGCGATTTTTTCATCTTTTTAAAATTAAATAAAATAATTTATAAGAATCTGATACCTTCTATACCATGATGCGAATTCCATGGTGGCTAACCTGTACCTACAATATAATACGTACCTTGGCTGACAAAGTTTCAATAATTTTAAATTGAATGCTCTAGATCATAAGTATGGATTTTTTATACTATTAAGAATCTTCGATTTTCAATCTCCAAATAGAAGGAAGAAAGGTCCGCCGAAAGAAAGGTAATTAATAAATCCAAGGTTTTCTTGCTGATTTAACAAGTAACTGGTTTTTTTTTAGTTTTCGTTAATAAAACTCATAAGAGTCTTTAGGGTAATTAATTTTAATATGAAATAATAGTTTAGTTTTGACACTTATACTTTAAGTTTACGTTTCAAGGATTCATGGTTTGAAGCTATGGATCTAATTTCAGTCGCTTGTTTGTTGAGGTGCTCGCTGAGATCACCAGTAGTATCGTCTTCAAGTAAAGCTGGGATATTATATGCATAGATTTTCTTATTGAATCCATAGTACTGAATGAGTGCTGCTTCCGGGGCGAAAGCTGTTGGTATTCCATCGCTTTGGAACTGTATAAAAGTTTGTTCACTCGTTCCGTTAGAGTAAATAAGATACAATTTGTTACTATTTATAAAAAATAAACCATCTGAGAGGACAAACGGTGCTTTAACTAGTGAGACTTTTCCGGAAATTTCTGGGAGACCTTCAACTTTCTTAATACCATCAGCCGTTCGCACATAAGGCTCTTCATTATCAGAATAGAAGTAAAGGTTATTTTTGTAATCTACTAGAATTTGCTTAGCTTTAACAACGTCATCTAAGAGCTCCTTCTTTTTGCCGTTTTCACTAACTTTGTACACTTCACGACTCTCAGTCAATATGTAAATAACATCGCCTTCTTTTTCCTTTGCAATTCCAATGATGCTGTCGGTTACTGTTCCATATTTATCCGCAGAATTGGTCGCTGGGTTGTATATATAGATACCATCTTTAGCCCCAAAGAAGACTTCTTTGGTTTTATCCCCGGATGCAGCAGCATCTCTGCCGTAGTCAAGGAGTTTCTTTGCCTTTCCATCTTTGAATACATACAGTCCTTGATCTACTCGGCTTCCATCTGGTTGTACGTCAGCCTCGACAAAAAATAAAGTAACGTCAGATTCACCATATCCAGTCGATTCATTTGAGTCGATATCGTGAAAGTTGATTGAATTAAGTGGTACGAGTATTTGTACAATATCGTGATCAGCCTTATACCTCAAGTGATCTTTTTTGTAGAAGTCCTTCTTTATTACAAGTTTGTCATTTTCATCAAAGGTGGGCCACGCAGCCAGCAGACCAACTAGCGCGAAAGTTGTAAAGCACGTCAGAAGCCTCATGATTGAGTCTGGAATATATATAATATAAGATAATATCTACGTTAGTTTAAAAAACTACACACTTTAACCCGCTGTCATTTTAATATGTCAATTTTTGAATAGCATAGCCCAGGTGACACTGCGGATGATGTACATATTATTAAATGGCTTGTTGCAACTATTGTTATTCAAATTTCTGCTTCGTTTATAATTTTAAATATTATATACCTTTCAAATCTACAGTGAATTACAAAGTCATAAAATAAGCTTTAACTACATTAAAAAACGGTAAATATTGTTTGAATAGTACGGTAGTACTTAAACTGCAAGTTCGTGATTATAAAGCAGTATGTATGCAACTGGACACCTTTTGATAATAGACTGTTTTGAGTAAATAAAGTTATAAAATCCACTTTGCATACCTCATACAATCTGCTAGATACCCCGTATCCTTCTTTTTAATGTTAGAATTATATGTATGTAATGTTTACCAACTGTACGGCTTTAAGATTAAGAGGCAGTTTATCATTAGTACTTATAATTTTGATTTGCTATCACTCAATGTCACGGCTGAAGCAAAGTTCACCGGGTGATAGATATGAAGATAAACAAGTGAGAGTAATAAGTACATTTAATATAATTAGGTAATCGTCGGCGGACAGTTGGTTGATGTGTTTTTCAGTCAAAATTTGTTCATTTTAAAAAGAATTTTTTTGTTCTTTTTTACTAATCTACCCCGCACGCCCCACAAGGGGGTCTGAAGACATCAAGCAGATTGTAGGAAGTTTTTTGTAGGAAGTTTTTTGATTGGATGTTGGTCAGTCAGCAACTTCAACAGTCAAGACCAAGTCCTTAAAAGAGACCTATATCCAATAGTGGCGTCCAACAGCTAATAATGATGACATTTTTTCGATGACTGTTAAAGTTAGCTAAAAAAGCATTGTTAACTGTTAAGTATATCTTCTTAACATCGGAATTTAAGGGTATTTATTGCCTTTTATCTTGTTTAATTCTTGTTCATTTGTACAATCAACAAGTAGTATAAAGTAACTCACCTGTCAGATCAGATCTTGTAACTGGAGTGAAGATGAAAGTAGTTTGTTGCAGAATAAATACTGGCCGGGGATGTGTTTATCTTATCCCTAGTAATATTATCTTATTATAGCATTATATATATTAATTCACGATAAGGTAACCAAACTTCTTAAAACTTTTAACACGTTTCTTGAAACTTTTTACAATTTTATCGAACTTTGAAATATTTTCATATCGTTTTAACAAGCTGTATTAGAACCTATAGGTTTAGCACGCAGCGATGGTAAGAGACCGGATGGTATGACCCTCGTTCCATGTAAGTTAGGAAAGT